>OX104064.1:10397053-10460628 GCA_944474145.2 Dicrocoelium dendriticum | reverse complement strand
TTGGGTTCGAACACTTTCCCGTTTCCGGAAGTGCGACCGGTTAACCGCAGAAGCCGAGCAGAGGATGAACGGTAAGCTTTCCTCAACGGAAGCGTATCGGTTTCTATGGAACATTATGCTGCACAATCTGCTTCCCCTGAACGACAATCAGCCATATCCCCATCTTTGTTGTCTTCAACTTTAGTAGAACGCAGTACGAAAGCTGACCCAAACTATGAATACTGAATACTGAACAAGGTCCTATAAAGCGAGCGTTAATGAATGCTGGATAACTCTTTCGAAGTATGCTGGAAAACCTTACAAATTTGTCAACCGTGAATATCGTTATCGCACTTATTTATGGTTTTAAGTTGCTGACTGACAGAATTGCAGGACTCACAAATGTGACATCTCATCGTAAGTGTGCAATCGTTCGCTGGATCGAACAGTGGTAAAAGATATATCTAACAACGGTTTGAACTGCTACACAGATGGTTCCTTCATCACATGTTCAGCAAATTGTTCCAAATCTTTACTACTCTCCGTTCGAAGCACAGTGCGTGAAGAACTCGCTTCACATCCGGCACGAGAAGTTTGTATCTGTGCCCGCGTGTGCTGCATGGCCCTAGTAAGCGCAGCATTGGCCTCAGCATGAGGAAGTGATCGAGATGTAGAATACAGCAGGTCATAATGAGGTCGACTTGCACCCGACGGTAGGACAAGTTTTAGAGTCCTGGTAGCTCCACCGGTCTTCATATCCCAAGTCAGGTAAACTCGGGATGAGCCTAGCAATGGAACAATGGTTTATTACGGGTAAAAAAGCATCGCTTAACAAGTCCCATGGGATGGAAATTATTGCGAAAATCAATTGCATAATAAAGTGAAAAGCGTTGTGGTGGACTCACCATAGACGTATGTGGAATAGCGGAGATGTTCGCGTATTAAACATATAAATCCATAAATCCATTGGTTAGGTGTTTGGCAAGACACCGTTTGAATGCGTTTCGTAGACCCTGGCTAACAAGTCATAAAATGAAATGTAAGTGAGACAATGGATCGTCAACACGTTTTTTTAAGTATCGCCAGATTAGGAGCAGAGACGACATAATTAGGGAGGGCGTTCCAAGGCTCACACACTCGGAGAGAAAAGAAATTTCTACGGCATTCAAGCCGGCTATACTGAATTGTCAGTTTCAGAGGGTGACCTCTTAGTTTAATGTTGTGGTTCAATTCCAGCAGCAGACGGCAAATGTGGTTTGGGTTCTTCAGAATCTGGTAAACCATTATGAGATCCCCCCGCAAAAGCCGATATCGACTGCTGTAGATTCTTGGAGATTTCAGTCTAAGCTGATAGGGCAGATGAAAGAGGCCCCTGACGTTCTTGACTGCACTTCGTTGAGGAGTCTCGAGAGCAAAGAGATCCTGTTTCTGCCACGGCTGCCACGCCTGAATAGCATATTCCACGTGAGGTCGCACGTAGGCGTTAAGCATTTGGGGAAATACTGAGGGTTCAAACCGACCGAAGGCTCTGCGAAGAAGGCCGAAGTGTTGATTTCCGGTTCTTGTCGCCTTCTCTTCTTGTTTCCAACACCTAAAATCTTCCTGTACCAATACACCCAGGTTACGCTCCTGAGAAACCTTCGCCAACGTGTTGGACCAGTTTGATCTTTTGTGCCTCGCCTCGGGTAATCGGAAAGTAGGCGGGCGAACCTCACTCTAGCATTGATCTAATGATGAAAGAAAATGGGTGAGTGGCAACCTCTGCAGACCATGTGCGAAGCTACGTTTGAGCGCCTAAAGAATGCGCAGTCCGTTACGATATAGCCTGTTCGTGTTGTCCAGGAACTTCAAATAGTGGCGCGAAGGTACACCTAGGTCCATCACTGAGAGTGTGGCATAAAGCGGTTGATCGTCAAGGGTGTAGGTTCGGCCGTCAGCACCCTTCCCCAGGCTAAAACTACAGACTTGGCTAGGTTGACCGGGATATGCGCTTCTGCAGACCATGTGGATAGGCGGGTGAGGTTTTACTCAAGTAGGCCACAGTCGTCAGGAGGGACAATTCCTCTCCAAGTCTTCATGTCGTCTGCAAACAAGGCACACAACGACTAGAGAAGCTGAGGTAGATGTTGATGTGGATCAGGAACAGAGTGGCCTCAGCACAGTGCCTTAAGACGCGCCAATTGTAGAGGGATACCAGTCAGTTAGTCGTCGTCCTGTACCCTACACTTTCGTCCAACAAGAAAGTCGCATATCTACCGGTGCGGTGAGCCACCGATACAGCACCTGCTGAGTTTGTGAAGGAGAACTTCATGGCTGACCTTGTCAAACGCTTTACCGAAACTGATGAATATCACTTCGACAGACTTCCCGTTGCTCATTGCGTTCAACCACTCATGCCTCGTCACAAGCAAGTTTGTAATGCATGCGCGGCGTTGCAGCAAACCGCCCTTTGCAGGCGTCAGGACCTCTTTTGTCTGTAGCCACTGCAATAATCACCCTTTTACCATTTTCTCAGCAACCTTTGCCAAACTAGTTGTCAGACAAATTGGTCTGTAGTTGTCTACTTTGCTAGGGTCACCACCTTTCGGAATAGGCTTTAACACCGAACATTTCCAGTCAATCGCAACGAACCTTCGGACAGCAACCTGTTGAAAAGGTAGGTCACGACAGAAGGGATGACGTCCGAAAGTGACTTGAGAATCAATGGGTGGAGCCCATCAGGTCCGGTAGGTTTGGTGCTGTCAAGGCTGGTGAGTAGTTGATGTACTTCTTTAACGCCGCAGTCCAGACTGCTGAGTCCCGTAAAAGCGGTACACATCGAACTCGGAAAAGACACCAAGTCCTTTGCAAATACAGAAGCGAAATGCGCCGCCAACGTGGTCGCACGCTCAGTGCTGGAGGTTAGGTACTGTCTATCCAGGCCACCCAGCAATGGCACGTAACCTGCCGGCCTCAGGCGTCGCTTCAGGTAAGCAAAGAATCTTTTTGGGGTTTTTTCGCAGCGATTACGAGCTGCTCTTCAAAATGTCGGTGCTTTTCCATTTTGCACTGTTTCAAAGGTTCCGCTGAATTTTATCCCCTTCGTAGTCTTTGGCAGAGCCACAGAGGAGGAATCTGTCCCACATTCCGCGCCGCCCCCGAGCCTGGTTTCCATCCTCCTTTATCAAAGCAATGAGCCTAAATTGGTCCATTGTTTCGACATTTCAAGGGAACAATTCAAGAACACAATGACGAGAATCTCACTTTTATAAATATTTACGAGTCTTCCACAGATGTAGATTGTGACAGAGACCAATCCGGTTGGCTTGCGACTCGAGCTAGATCATCGAACTCCATGTTCCAGTAGTCGTAAGCTGGTTCCAGCGGACTTGAATATGGCAAAGGTAATTATTTATCAACTATGAACACTGAGTGGTCGCTTGTAGCCAAGGGCTACAGGACCCGAACGTCACACACTTGTTGTTTTGTAGCTCGTTAACGTCAGCTCGAGACAGGACGGGGTTGAACGTGGTGTTCTGCGTGTTGGCTGGCATATGTGTTCCGGTGCACCATTTTCAAGTACCAAATCCACGAACTTTACTTTAACCTCACTATGTCCAGGTATCAAACGCACATCAGGCCTTCGTATTCGAGGACAGTTGACATCGCCCTTAAGTAGAAGGTGGGGACGACTCATGTGAGTTCGTAGATGGGGCAGCCAATCCAAACAACGACTCAGGGGGCTGTGGTAGTCTGCGCCCACAAGTAGTGCATCGCGCCTGAGGCGCATGGACCACCACAGTAGCCCACAAGTCTCCCAGGCAGGGAAGACAGGATGTAAAGCAAGACACCACCGCGGGCATTCGTTAGTCTATCGCATCGGTAGCACGTGCAACAGTTGAGTCCAAGTACCTGGGTGTATAACCATGAATGCAGCCATGCCTCTACGAGTCCCACTACGTCTGGCCGCTCAGACGCAACGAAACAACTAAGGTCATCGCGCCTGTTCATAACACTGCAAACGTTTGTGAAGGCCACTCGCAGGCCGCAACAGGAGCCTCCGGGTGTGATTGAAGTGTGAGCAGCCTGTTTATCCTGATTCGCAGATTCTTGGAAACAACCCAAAAATTTACGATACGAAGATTCTTCTCTCCTTCGCCAGTGCGTCTTTTCAACTCAGTGATGGCAGACTTGAGCCGCTCCCTCTCTACTGAGTCCAGGTTTGGACGAGCATGGATCTTCAAACCTTTCAGCTTACTTATGCTGGATAAGATTGGTCTTGGTATAACTTCGTCCACAAAAGTGATTCTCATAGGCCGACTTTCTTGATCACCTTGCTTTTCGAAACGGGTACTTGGCCTCACATTTACCGAGTCCTCACCAGCGTCGAGGAGTCTGTTAATTAGACAGTAAAACTCAACATCATGATTATAGCGCACTTGGAGTGATGGATCACTGTACTCCACGCATAAAAGTTGACGTTATAACCCCACTGGTCGGACGAGGTTGACCTTGCAGGGCGAAGTATATTACCAGCCTCACGTGGTTTGGCTAAAAAACTGACTTACAGAACGTAAACGCCCAAGATCTCTTCGTAATCTCGTTCTTTGATCTTTCCGCTGGTCTGCAGCATACAGACATTCACCTGCTTGGACATCAGTGCTCGTTGGACACAACGAAGGTAAACAATTTATGCCAGGTGGAACTGGACTTCTCACAAGGCTTGGACTTCGTCCTGGTAAGTTTGCACGGGTAGAGGAGGAAAACTGAGCTGAAACCTGAAGGCTTACCCGGGTAGGTGGTTGGGCCAAACACATGGAGCCTGTGGGCCATGCAGCAAGACTTCAACTACCACCCATGTGATTTGGCCCACGCGGGTGTTACCTGCGTTTCGTGTGTTTAGCTTAAGTGAAACCAATTTTTCCATCCCTCAAAGAGCCATTACTCTGCGCCGCAGGTGAGTTTAGTTAAACGTCCATGCTAGCATGCTATCCAGGTGCTGTTGGCTGATATCGCTAGAGCACTCATTGAATTCCATGATACAATTTCACTGCTTATCGGGTAATAATTTTTGTGCTGCGAAGAAGGCTACTACCTTACGGAGGAACTCAATTGCAGTGGGGAGGTAAGCAAGTAAAAAGTGGTGTGGTGAGCAACAAACTGTAGGTAAAGTGTTGCGCAGACAAGCGAGCAACAGTGTCATCTCAGGAATCACTTGCTAGCTCATTCTTAATTCCTATAACGCAACAAAACGAACATTAATTTTTGCAGCAAGCGCAGCACAGTTACAAAGACTTCGTGTCATTTGACGTTTGCTCATACATTCCCCTAGTAAAGATTATTCAACCGCTTACGGTAGGGTGTGAACGTTGTCTGATACATCGGTGGGGCTAAAGAAACTAGTCACCTTCTTGAGAGGTAGCATTGCTGAACTTAATTTAAATATTAGTGTTTTGCGTATCACCAATCCCGGACCTCACATAAGACAAAGTCTACCCAGTAAAAATACTACACAGTCCGGCGAATAAGGAACAACACCTTTGATAAACAACGGTAACGATAGTCCGTTGAACGGTTTCTAGTATCCTGGAATGTTGTAAGGCATAATAGTTTGCACAAATCGTACGATTACATACGCTGTTAGCGGGACAATGGCCTCTGCTCATTTAAGTTAGTGCGACTAACGGCATTGACCATGAGCAGTCTTGTTGTAGCCTTGGCCTGTCTGTCAAGCAACACAAAACAAACATCCCTCAAGACAAATCTCTGAGCACAACGGATCGCAAAACACGCAGTTGCTACGCAACCAAAAGGTGATAATATCGCTACGTTTGAATGTCCCAGGACCCACTGGCGAGTCGTTAAATGATAGACAAAGTGAGGAGCGAAACCGACGTGTTAAGCTAAGGTACGTTCTCAGACAGCGTTCTTTCAACTAGCCTTACACGCCTTTCAAGTGCTCCATCATCTCCAGACGTATGGAAAGCTTGGTTGCTTCCTGTAGTATTTGGTAACACACGGGACTTGGGAGATGCTCTTTTAGCAGGCGATTTTATAGAGGACTATACAGTAAGTGCACACATTTTTTACGGATAACTCGTCGGCAGAAGGACAGAAGCGTATATCCGACCCGAGTGCATCACAACGAAAGGAGGCGCAGATAGTGGTACTGGTTTATTGCCTGCTGGAATCGAAGCATGAATATACGTGTAAAGGAAAAAGCATGACTTCGAAGAATGGAGGTACATCACAGAACCATGTAACACGCAGAACGTCGTGGCTTTCGACATCATCCGTTTAGTTTTCGTTCCAAAGTACCATTGTAGCAAGATAGAAATTTGTACGTTTCCCTTGATGCACCCAAGATGTTATAAATGACGATCCAAGCGTGGCGTGGTAAGAGAAAATGTGGACCAACAAAAGTCTGGGTAAAACATGCTTCAAACAGGAAACGCCCCAGGTACAGATGAGTCAGACTCGGTTGTTCCTACGTTATATCAGCCAACCGTACTAACACCAGTTTAAGAAAACGCCAAAGGACTGACCCTATTTGTACCGGTGTTGCACAGTGAACCGAGCTCCTAATGCGTCAACAAATAAAACGCCGCCGCATCAACGCTCAGGAGTTGTATGCTAAGCTTGCAGAATTGCGCCACAGACATAAAACAACAACTTGGGACATAGTAGCATTGACTGAAGCTTGGCTCTCAGACGACGTACTAGAACCGGAAATTGAGCACAGTACAAGGTCAATCATTCGGAATGGTCGTCCACCTTGCAGTGGCGGTGTTGCTATCTATTGCCGAGATTACCTACAATGCGAGGTTTTTACTGGACATTTCTTTGTTATTTCCGAAGCGTTATTTTGTCGACTGCCGCTTTTAACTCGAGATGGTTGACATCAGAAGAAGATGCTTGATGTTTACCACTTAGCAGTGATCTTCAGACCTCCGAACTGCTCTTGCATGCTGCAGCGCCAATCTGTTAAACCCTCTCCATTATGGTGATTCAAAATAGTACGCTCACTATCTTATAATGGGAGACTTCAATATATCTTCGTTAGTAACAGTCTCCCCTTAATTTGCCGTCAAAACAAGGTTTCTTGTGTTCATGGACACGGCGGTTTTGGATAACCGTCTGCATCGAGTACACGGACGCCGCAGTCCAAACTGGTCAACACTCCTGAGCTTAATCCTGACTAATGAATTGTTGGTGGATGAGTCAATCACATACGACCGCAGCCAAGAGGTGCCAGAACGCGTTCACTCAAAATCAATACTTACCTTTTGTGGAGTATTCCTCACTAATTCGTTGCCCAGTATTGAGTTTGCAATCATTGAACGCGGATTTGTAATCTTTCTGAGTTGCGTACTTATGTTTCCGGTTATTCTTATTGTTTTCACGTGTGATTCATGTATGTAGTTGTGACGGATTTTGTTGCTGATACCTGCAGATGCAATGCTGCAGTTTCATAAGCTTTGTGGATTTTTTCCCAATCTTTCGAAAGAGTTTTCTTGAGGCAGGCAAGTCAACCAAACGTCAGGCAGCTACTGCAAATGACCTCACGTCTAATAATCCTTAGCTGCTCATTAAGCGTTCAGTTGGAATTGATATATAACCCAAAACCCATCGCCACACTTCGCTAGTGTAACCCTTTGCACTGACCGGCGTAGCTACGTTGCCTGCTAGTCCGCCCTCACTTGACCATTCTAACCACCGCAGCTCTTACGGGTGTGCGCAACCGTGCGAAATCAGGGAAGTACACAAGAGCACTTAGCCCACTGTATCAAGTAACAAGACTACGCTGAGCAGCAGAAAGCAAGTAGATGAGAATCCAAAAGGGGCTTCAGGTGAAGGGTAAATATGGGCCAGCAGATACATGTTGCTCACATCATTCTAACTTGTACCACCTAAATGTGCAAATCTTTCCCAACGAGAGGTCAGAGGGCGTAACAATTCCCAAGCTGACGGCTGGCTTTTTATTGCTTGTGACCAAGCCACTAGCCAAGTGTATGTGTATCCCAGCCAAGCTGTGCGACCGGTTAGCAGCAAAAGTTGGATAGCTCATGGAAGTTAAGATTATTTCACTGGCATTGAGTATGTGCCAAGAGAGCGTAGCTGCCCATAAACAAAGCAAAAGTGCACAAATTGCTTCACCCGAACAACTATCAGGAAGGGCATCATTGCTGTTATCTCCTGTAACTTTGAAGGAACGCCAGGGGATAACAAACCGAAGTTGCGCTAGTCAAGCGGTACACCTGCAAACGATGACCGAGTAGTATCGGAGAAATGTGACAGATCAAGTTCCACTGGACCTAATACTTACTAACATCAGGAAAGATTGGACCTCCGAATGCTGTTCTAATGAATCCACAACTCAATGGACTCTCGTCAAATTCAAGACACCCGGGAAGTTAGACACATATGCAGAGACCACCGCAAGCGTCAATGAGGATGTTACACTTGGCGATCTCCTATGGCAGACGAAGCTAACGCCAACAGAGATAAATAGTAGACCATCCTCATTTGGCAGTAAGCCAGGGTAAAAGATCCTCCGACTTCGCATCTCAACAAAAAGGGATGCTACAATAACGCCAAGACTTTTATGTGCGCAAATAACACTAAAGCTACTGCCATCACATTGCGGAGTAAGTCGTTTGACGACCAAGACCAGTGCAACTTTTGGTGTATTCTGAGGAACGTAAACTCAAAACACACAAACTTAGTCAGATTCAGTCGTCGCACAAACTCTGCACATGCTGGCAAACCCAGACTTCCTAGGGTGACATCAGAATCCGTCACCGATGTAGCAAACGTTTTCCTCCGTATTTTTCCATATGTCCCTCGGAGCACGCAACAGTCGAAAAGGAATGTATCGGGAGGATAAAGGAAGCAGGATGGCCTAGACACAATCGTCATCCATTGTGTGCCAGAACGTCGTCCCCACTTTCGGAAATTACGATATTAAAGTGTCAGTTCATTCAAGAACCAATTTTCCTGGATAATGTCATCGCGCCTTCGCTCAATCGGCTACCTTTCTCAATAATTTATGAAGGATGCGGCCTAAGGATCCTAAAACTCGTGGTTAAGTCAGAGCAAACGGTAACGGAATTGTTGGGACTATGGCAAAGTACTCGGAAATGTCTTCCATCTGAACTACGGTTAAAGGCTGAAGATGCTTTGTAAAGACCAGTTATGAGCTCTAACTGAAGAAGCAAATGAACTGGCGATTCCGGAAGAGTAACACTTTATCGCTCATTTACGCAATTCCACAGCTGATCCGGACGAGGAATAGGACGTACCTTGGCCAAATCAAGCTGTGGACGAAGTGCACTTGGCCTATCAGAAATAGAAATAACAGCCGATCTCACACCGGTCAGCATTTACCTACACCTGTTTCATTTAGCTCCCCATGGGGTCCTGGATACCAAGGAATCATTCTGAATCTATACCAATGCTCTTGTCCTTCTCAATCAGCTGCCGAAAATGAATATCCTTAATTGTCAAAACCGGTCGACGTCATCGACATAACGGAGACATAGTTACATGCTTGATTGACGGACGCTGAAGTAGCGCCAACGGGCATGTCACTCACCCACAACCACAGACCAACAAAAGGAGGAGTAATAATGTATTACCGAAGCAGCACACAGTGCAAGGCTTTGGGGGATTCAGACCCGCACCTCTTCGATTCTCTTTGGTGCCACCTGCAAGTAAAAGCCTGAGACAACTGCCTTATAGTATTGATGCACTTGAAATGAACTTCCACTTTGCGACAGTTATAAGATGGAGCCTAAAACGAAAACATACTCACATGGGTTTCATGGCTGATTTCAACATACGTTGTGTAGAAATCTCTACCGCTATCGGAGAACAATCCGAAGCCAATCTGCATGAGTTCGTAACCAAGGTTCTACTGCACAATCACGTCATTTTGCCCACTCGCTTTAGGACTGGCAACCAGCCATCTGTGCTGAGTCTTGTGTTCACCAACAAGGAACATTTTATCTATGCATTGGTTGCACACTGCCTATTGCGTCGCAGTGAGTATGCAGTCACTAATTTAAACGTCGTCTGCTATGCAGAATAGCGGAATGGGAACTATGAGACGGTGAGATGGAACGAACCATCACATCCTGCGATCGGTTAGACCAGCTTGTCACCACCAACATCAGGTTGTTTCTTGTAGAGGAACCACGAAAAGCAATTTATTTGAATTCGTGAGCAAATTCAAGCAACTGGTAACGAATGTTTTAATAAGAAGGGTGTCCTATGGGCCAAATACCGTTTCTTTCGTGAGAAGCAGAACTCGAAGATGGATTTTAGTACGCAACCTTGTATGGCGAGTGTATGGATCATCACCAAAGCCATAAAATCGGGACGAATACGTAGCCCACGGGAATCAATTTCTTAAAGAGGAAAAGGCCGCATATCCACAGAATATGGTGAAAACTTTCCGTGCAAATCACAAACTGCTGTACTAGCATGTCAACGGCCTTCGCAAGGTGAGGCAAGGAATCCCTTCACTCCGGATGACTGATGGTCTAGCAAGGACAGTTATAAAAGCATCAAACGGGTTGCGAACGCAAAATGCTCCAACATTTCAGAGAGTCTTAGCTTAATGCATCTTTATAGCTTTTTTTGCTTCAATACCAGGATCCAACTATATGTCTTTTACATCTGAAGCTGTGTTACAGACCCTGACCTATCTGCGCAACCACAGCTCTCCGAATGTCGATGCCAATCGTCCAGAATCACTGAGAGCAGCATGAAAACAAACAGAAGTTTTGGCTCAGTTCTTTTAGAGCTGCTTAGACCAGAACCAGGTAGCCGAGATGTGGAACGTATGAATAATAATTTCGAATCAGAAAGGCGGAAGCAGGACTGAGCCCTCAAACTATCACCATCTACTCTTTCTGTAGTGTCCAAGGTAATGGAACCCATCGTTGCAGATGCGTTGGTGTGCTGTCCAGCAGATTGCATGATTATTGCTCCTGAGCGACACAGCTTCTGCTGACGGCAATCGTTCACAACCAATACATCCATCGCACGGAGTAATTGAATTTAGGCTGTTGATGGGATTCGTCAAAGGCATTTGATCGACTGGGTCATCGGATTCGCCTTTCCAAGCTCCAATATTACGTGGTAAAGGCCACCCGAAATAGTGATGAAGTGCAATGTCTAGACCAGCGGTAATTAATCTTTTTGAGGCCGTTACCCTTAAATCGGTTTTACTAAAATCTATTGCCCACCAAACACTTCTGTTTCAAAAGCCAATTACCGAATAACTATCTCGCTTTTTGCTTTTAATTATGGGAAATGTTAACCATTTGTAATTAATTTCTACCATTCAATGCAAGAAAATATCTATTTTGTGTAACATATTCTGAAATCAAGCGGCCATATACATCATTGAGACGGTTTCTATTGCTTACTTCTAACAAATGTCGGTATATTTGGTGCAGTTTCGGATAATGCACATAGTTTCGTGCTTCAACTTCATTCGATTCCTTGCCTTTGTTTTCATAATCGCTGTTGTCAATAACCCACTTTCACACCTGTAAGTTGTTGCAAATGGGATCAATATTTTCAATGCTCTTGCCGATAGTAATGGATACTCATCACCTTCCTTTGCACAAAATGCTGCTGGTTGTGTGCTTTGGTAATCTACTTGCAATGTGTCATCTTAGCGAATTCCTAGTAATTGTGATTTGGCTTCGATTTCAGTAATTGAAAGTATTGCTTCATTCACTGAAAAGATCTTAGCACACATGGATTTACTTGGCAATTTTCCGGATCAGGAAAGTGTTTGCTGTTCGATTATACCACTGATGATAAGTGGTGATATTTTATCTGTGAGTGTGATTTCGAATTTCTTCCAGAATGCACCACTGCTAGTTTTGGGCACGTCAAAACCTCGCCAACACCAGCTCTGCACTGGTGAAGCTGCAATAGGTAAAGAAAACTGGCAACCCTATCTTGAGCAGTTGAAATATTTGTCATATTTTCTTGCCAGCTGAGGTTCGGTGCATTTATTTCTCCGAAAACTCCCGCAAGAAATGCCACTTTTGAAATAAATACGGTCTATGTTATTTTGGCGAAGGACACTTTCTCCTTACCCTTAAGCAGCACCTTCCTTTCTACAAAAATAGCTATTAATTCTAGAAGCTCAAGCATTCGGTGCAACACCTTGCCTAGTAATAACCAACGCACTTCTGTGTGCAAAACAATACTTCGAATTTGCCTTTATATTCATTGCACAACCCACTGGAAACACTTGTAGTTGTCGCACTACCGCAGAGAAAACTTACCATCGCCACTATCTGCGTAAACGCGTCCATCAAAGGAGGTAGAGGTGCTTTCACTGATTAAGGTTAACTTATAATATAGGGGATAAAGGTCGCGAGCGGAGTAAAAATGTTAGAATCTTGAACGAACCCTTAAGATATATGCTGCTTGGTCTGTACTGACACCCACCAACTTCGACCTCTGCAGCCACTTTTCGTCGACATGGTTCTTCACTGTTCGAAAAACTCCTTCACTACATGCAATGGTACTTAATGATTCTGAGGACAGCTAATCTTTTTCGAAGCCGTCGCTTTTTATGTACCGAACATAAACAAGTAGCTGGGAACAAGATGCGGGATAGATGGACTAATTTAACTGTAACGCAAAGAAAGCACTTGAGTTTATTTCGTTGAGCGCCATGTCAACAATAGCCCTTCTCAAGTCCTGGATGTGAATTTTGATAGTGCAGTTAGCATGTGATAACATACTTGTCTTTCCTGCATGTTACTCTGCAAGCACAAGCTTAACCGTATCTATAATGCAAGGTTTATTGTGGTTTTCTATTGTAAGCGGTTTCATGTTTTACGCGACTCGAAGAGTGATGCAGTACAAAGCATAAAGACCAGCTTCAGTTGGCTGAAAATAGGAGCCGAATGTATCCAGACGCAAGACTTTAAGCGCAACCTAATTAAGAGGATTTCGTTCAAAATGGTCTTTCATTTCGCTGGGCTTCGTGCTCTCTGCCGGAATCACTTTGCTATGTAAAACAATGAGGTTCCTCAACATTTTATCGACAAAATTAGTAATGTCTTAATGAAAAAATACTTCCATTTAGGACATTTTTTCCAGCGGACATGTTTCCTGAAAAATTACTATGTAGCTACGTATGCTATATATATATATATATATCTTTGCGCGAGTGATATTGTCGTGATATTGTTGTGAAGCTTTCAGATAAACTTCTTAATACCGATAGTAAATGTCACAGAATTAATTCAATCACCTGCTATGGCTTCTCGTCAAACTGTAGCTGAATGCGATCAACCTAACACCTAATGAGCACTGACCTCCAATCTGATCCACTGGCATTGGTTTGTGACCCCAAACCGAGTGTTTTTGTGCATTCTGAAACGTCTGCTCTTCTCCCGATTCAAGGCATCTTATGATCCTTACGTGTGTGATTCCTCATGCAAACGTGAACAGATGTTATTGACTTATCATGTGTTTCATTCCACTATACCCAACCATCCCTGCATGATAGCTTCCCAATACGACTCTGTATTGATACGTCGTTTTGACCCCTCTAACTTGTAAACATTCGCTCGCTTCTTTGCCTGGTCGACTGACTTCTGCTCCAACATTAGTGTTCAATCGACGCTGTACTATAATTTGACCAGGCAGACGTCGGCCTGACTCAAAAGAAAAACGATAGACTCGGGAGCTGAAAGAGACGTCATCTATTTACAGAGACTAATGCATAGTCATTGAGTATAAAGTCACTTACGTGTATGATAAAAATAATTTTCTCATTAGGTTTGTGTTGCGACTGATTTATGACCCAATCCTTGTACTCATATTTACCCCACGTAAAATGTCATTTTACCCCTTTTGGGGTAATTGCCCCCAGGTTAAGAACCCTTGGTCTAGGACTATGGAGATTTCAGGTTCCACGCCAGAACAGTTTGATTATGATTTTGTTCGCATTTACAATCCTGTAGATCTTGCAAAGCTATTGGTTTTTTCCCATCAAACGCCGTTTAACTATGGAACAATTACTGTATCCTACACCTTGTTGACCGCCAGATGCAGCTCATGGTTTGACATTTTTCAAACTTGAGAGGTCAGATCAACAGTCAGCATCATAATATCCATACTATTTCTGGAACAAAAATGCTCTTTCAGTTGGTGATAGAAGTCATCTTTCATCTAATCAGCTCTACGGTTTGTGGGGCTGTAGGCCTCAATGACAGACAGGCACAGTTTGTATGAGTACGTTTTCAAAGTTTTGAAGGAGCCAGCCAAGCTGACGGCGGACGTCGCGCTATTAATTGGGATCGAATCGATCTGAGCAGCTTCATCACCGGCTTGACCGGCATTCGAAGCTGCGTCATCTTCAGAGAAGTGAAGGGATTAAATGCTCTCAGCATCACTTATGAGGAATCGCATAGTGTACGCGGCGCTGGAATAATGCAGGCAGGTTTCTGACAAACCGCAGATAACGATTGAGAAGGTCTCTAGTGTTCGGACAAGTGATATTTGTTGGCTAATATGTGACAAAGTGCGCAGCTTGAGGGATGCCATTTCTAGCGAGGATGGAGAATTCCAAACAGAAGCGGACGAACCTAGGTTTTCCGCATGTTTGGATATGGACTTGTCAACAAAGTCAAACTGACGTACTGTGATTAGGGGCGAATCAAAACTAGAAGTGATCGATTATTAAAGAAATGTGGGGAGCGCGAAAAACAGGGAGATAAAAGCGAGGTTGGAGTGGGGCGACAGGTATGCCATAGCACAAGAAGGGGAATATGAAGACAGGATGGTCTGAACAGTAGCAACCTCACCACCATCCACTCAGCGTGATGCGGCAGATAAAACAACGTTGATTATCTTCTGTAACGACCACCGCATCCAGAAGTTGCCTGAAGAGAGACTGATTGTAACACTAATGCGATCGTTGATGGTTAAAAGGAACAAGCCAAGGAATTTAGCAAAGACAATACCTAGCACGAAGGCACAAGAAATGGACAGCACGCTTCTCACCGCTTGGAATCATTAACTTTGATTTCGGATTCACCCCCGGTTTATGTTTTGAACCGTTAAATTTAAGAATGCCGATTGTAAGCTGATATTAAAGCACTCCGAGCTAGTATTCCACAGATATCTAGACATCAACCGCACCCCGAAATCTTGCACCAATGCTTGGCTACTATGTAACCGCTTACCATCACATATTGGCCAGAATAATGTTAAGTTTTCATTACATACGCAGTTTCAAACAAATAATCTGTGGAGTAAAAATCAACATCTGAACAACTGCGCTACAAGCCGGGATTTCACATTATATTCAAACAGAAACACATATATGGGTTTAAAGTCAGGACAGATTAAGTATGTTAACCTGCTTCCGCTGCCAAATTGTCAAGTACAACTGAGGGAGATCTTATCAGTCTTTCCAATTCAAGAGCACATATTCTTCATAACTGAGGTAACATGTGGCACAGAATTGCACGGTCACTACCCAACAGTGAGGTATTACTCGGCACTGATTTGCTGCTGTCTTGCGGTTCTTTAACCTGTTTAGGATGCTTAAACTAGCAGTCACATCGGTCGAACAGCATTGTCTATAAATACCAACGTCAACGCTTGTCATCTTCTGCAGATTGAAACGTCTGAGTAAGTGCACTATCACTGAGAGGTAACCGTATGTGCTGAGCATTTGCAACATGAACCGAAGGTATGCAACCCTTGACTAGTGAGCAGTGAAGTTTCAAATGCGGGCTAAATTGTCTTGCAAAAAAGCACGCGCCGCAGATACGCTATAGGTACACGTTTTTCAGGACCAGAATGCCATAAAGTGGCAGTGAATAATGTCCATTCAAAGTCAGTTATAGTGGGAAAGTTGACTTTACGTGCATATTACGGGTTTTTCACTTGATTTATTAGACACACTCAAGAAACAAGCTTCCGACATAATTAATGCTACATTTACTTTATACTTTGGCCCTTAAGTAAACCGTGATTTGTTTCCAATATTGTTCTGTAGAAACATCTTTCTGGTTTCAAGTAGTTCAGGAAAGAGCACGTGAGTTGATGCTTTGGTTCATAATGCTTAATAAAATCCACTACTGTGTCAGACCTTTCAATACACATGTAGTAACTCGTTCTACAGCGCCCGACTGTCTGTTACGATTGGGTACAAGAGGCGGAACATCCGTCTGAGAAAAACTCTAATCAATACAATGAAAAGACGAGTGTCATGAGATGATATCGTTTCGTGTCACCTGATCACATGCAAACAAGCAACATAACGATCACGGAGGGTAAAAGTCAGTAATTTGAATGCTGTCAGCACGAAAGAGAAGACGCATAAAGCACATGCCAAGCAAATTCGCAAGTCGTGAAATGACTGCAGTGGCGAGTAAATACTTTGACCTCCCAAGGCGATCGTAAGATTCGAGCATATCTGGCAGCTGTAAATCCGTAGGCCTTCGCAACTGCGAACACCCCATCAATATTTCGTTAAATAGAGCAACGCTCAACGAGCTACCTGTTAGAGTGCTGTTGAAAATGCAGGCTTTTGTGTTATTACAATATTCGTGTGCAAAATTTACAAACAAATTTTTCGTGCCTTAACTTGGGCAGAATTATCTATAGTATTATGAAAATAGTCCGTCTATATGCCCCATCTCTATGGATAAAACTTCAATTCCGTTAGCCATTTTTGTTTCATTGCTGACCGAAGACAAATCCTTATAAGCTTGTGTTTTGAGGGACAGCGCTTACAGCTGCCAATGACATGTGGTCGGGTAAGAGAGATGCATAGTATGATCATAACATTTGGTGCAGTATGCACCAAGACGATATTTATGTGTAAAACTAACATTACGTCATGAATTTGCTAAAATTTACAATATATTCCATCGGTCAACTTTTTATGACAGACATCTCCGTTTCTTTCTGTATGTAATCTCATCGATGTATTATTCACTTCTCCATCCAATCATTTTTGGCGGATTCAACGTCCCATGCTTACCGACAATTTAAAACAGAGTTTGTTGAATTCATCCATTACGTTGTCCACTATCATCTGTTTATTCTGAAGGAGTACACTCAACATTGTGGGCCTGACAGCATATTGTTGTAAATCCAGCCCATTCGTTTGCTGAGATTATTGCGAGTCATTGACTTTTAGGAGAACGGCTCCACAAACGCACAGAAATGAGATGCGGAAAAGACAGTACCGAGATAAGAATTAAAGAGGCGTCTGATTTTCTGGTTGCATTTTCGTCTTGTGTGACCCGTTTCAGAGCAGTAGCGATTTCCGATTATTTCCGTAAGGTAAATTTCGCAGCATCTGCTGAACTAATCCTTCTTGTTTCCACAGCCCTGCCTAATAGGTGGACCGGTCATTTGCATCAAAGCATTCCAGTGATGTGTAGATGTACAAAATCAAGAACATCCGGTTCGACGTCCGACGAAACGCAACCGAATTAATCACCACGCCAGCTGCATGTGGACAAGCCAGGTTCAGGGAGTGGTCTGCTGCCTGACGCAAATGTAACCTTCGAGTCGATTTTGCCAATGCGTCTTCGTACACCCGGTGGGTAGCCGGCATATCAGCAGCATTGCCTCATGTCTAGCCACGGCAGTTATTATCCTGAATTCCAAAGTTTTCCAGTTTGCTCGAAACCAGTCCAGACATTTGTTTTGTGCTTTTTACGTATGTCTTAATGAAGCAGAGAAATGACTCCCCAATCTTCACTTCCTTTTCGTCCATTTTACGTCACACAACACCTCGACCAACTTACTGGTGTGAGACGCATCGAAAGTGCTACCAGAAATCGGGCAAAAATACTTGTTTTTGACTTGAGATATGTAGTTTTCTTCAACCTTCTTCGCCAGAATGCGCAGAAATTTATTCTATAGTTCTGAAACATAAAATGGTCTTAACGTTTTCCCCAACTGAATTATCGTCAAAGGATCACGAAAGCGGGATGATAATTAGTCAACAAATGTGCCAATCGTAAGCTTTCCAAATATTTTCTTGGCCTGTTTTGCCAAATTGGAAGTCTTTTCAGTGACCACGCGTTGCTATGTTCTGCTTGGCATGAAACCTGATGATATCCAGCAATCCAGCTAGAATTATATGCCACCTATTTTGCTTCCTCCATAAGTGCTTGGTACCTTTTGTGGAAAATATATGTGAATTTATACGGAACAAGAAAGTAGCTTCATCAGTATCCCTAGCATATCCAAGGGATTTATGCACGGAAAAGATTCACGTCTTGTTCGAAAGTGAATTCTGCTGAACGGCGGTTGGCTTTACTATATGAAGTCCACTCGGTCTTGGGCTAGCAGATATCTACATTTTATGGTACTATCTTGGCTATCTTCAGCCCCCCTAGCATGCTCTTTGTACGGAACTTTTGCATCTTCTCTGAGGTGCATATTCTGATGCCAACTCTTTGCACATGATGGCATCTCACTACCGACGGGTGAATTGGTCCATATTCATCATCAGCGGAACATCGTATACCACGTCCTGCAAACAGCCACCCAGGAACGCGAGTCGGGGTGTTAATTCAAGCTGGCCTGATTTGCTCAGAGTAACCTGAGAAAGTATCGACGATTGGAAACCAAAACTTTGGTCCCGTGAAAAGCTCATTCGGGGGGTTTGATCCATCTGTCTGCTCGCAGACGCTTAAACCAGACTGTCTAAGCCCTTCGGACATGGCACATACAAGACCTACCATTGCTCGAGACTGCATAACGAACAGCCACCATGCAAGTCAAAGGTCTCTTTTTCTTTCTGTTAACTTAGGCTGAGGAACCGAAGACTCTAACAGTGGTCAACACCGGGGCCTACGCAACAATCTGCTAATGGCTTACCATTTTCTGGGGAAACCTAAACACGTCTTACTGAGGGACCAATAGTTCCATTTGGGCTAGCAATACTGCCGGACTGAATGTCATGGAAGCGTTTACTACCAGCATATATATCAGCATTTGAAGGCTCTCCCTAATTTACTCCTTTTTGACCACACATTATCTTTGTTTAAAAATGCCTTGACGTTGCTCTAACACATTTTCATTACGAAATATCACACGCGTACATTGGGAGACGGTATAACGTTAAAACTGTGCCCCAAACATCATTACCCTACACATGCGAGTTAGGTAGTTTTATGCATGCCTCACAGTTAAGATTGTGATGATTCCAATAAAACGCTTTTATTTCATCGCCATGTCCTCTTTTCTCCAGTTTGTGATTCCCATTCTTCCCATCTCCCTGGACTTGTCAAGCACCTGCTAGTTTACTCGTAATACACAGTTTGCATTGTCGCATTGTTCTTGCAGCATTCGTGAATACCGAGAACCTCGATTGCCTACACAGTCAAACATATGGCGGTGGGGGTATCATCGCTTAAATTGGCCCTTAAAGCGCCAACAGCTGTGGATACGCAAGTTGAGGTATTTTGCTCTCAGTTAAGCACGGAGGATCTTATAGTCAAGCATAAGCATAACCTTGTTGAACTTATCCATCGATGTTCTCTGGAATTGATGCAAAGGTTATGCGTTATTCGCAGCTTTAAACAACCTAGATTGCTATGATAAAGGTGTTTCAATATTTCACTTGAAACGCTTCTATGAACTTGGCTGTCTAGACCGCGAAAATGAGTCTGTATGCTTAGCGACAGACGCTGAATATTACAGGTTTGTCCATGTTAGCAACATTCCAGTGATAACCGTTGCACTTAGGTTTCCTGACTCCTTTCCACCGAATTCACAACGGTGCGAATGACAATATTATCAACTCACACGTTTCCCGTCATTCCCCTTCCCAATGATTTCAATACCACTTCTTCCGAAGTACGATCATAAGGTTTCAGCCTATGTTTCAGAGGTCTGGTCCTCAAGTCTGCCAGTGAAAATACCATCTACCTGCGTACAACCCTCCGCGTTTGCGAAGAATAGCCGAACCAAGTAGATGCGCCTGTGCCGCTTTGTGCCGCTTTTTTGAAATACCGAAATTGTGATGATCAATATTGACATTAGACTGTTGCGTAAAACATTGAAGAGAGAGCACGTGGTGGGTTTAGATCATATTCATTTCTTAAGTGTCGACCACTGAATTAGACTGGTTTGGTGTTGCCGTCTAGTTTGCTGCTTCACAGCCGTACATTTTCTGGATGCGAGTGTATTTCTATTGTTCTGCCTGCTAAATTCATTTCTCAGTGCCGCAGCAATAGTTACGTATTGTAGCACCAGCTAGAGACAACAGGTTACCGGCAGTTGGATCCTGTGCATTCAACGCACTGGGGACAGCTGATTAGCCATGCTGTTTATTAATCCTTACTGCTTTACTTTGCCGACACCACAGTCACCACCACAAATTTACCGTTTAATTCAGCCGTAGTGCTGCCATTACATCGTTCTTCTATGATTCTCCATAACCCCATAGATTGAAGCAATCTTGAATCCAAACGGTCGCACAGGTTGTCAATTATTATATTGTTGACTGATTTCAGCCGTCAGGCCAGATTAACTTTTCTCGTCACCTACTTAGCGGAATCCGGTTAACTGGCTACAATAAATGGCTAGTGAGCGAAGCTTATGGTGACACCATCGGAACGGCGATCAGTTAACACTGCGATAAGATTCCATGCGGCGTAATTTCTAAAGTGTACTTTAGTGTACTTTTTCGCGCGCTTGTAAACATGGTAGTGCAACTTGTTGACATCTCTCTTATCTGGCTAGCACGTAAGTAGGTGTAAATTCACATCTCATACAAGCCAAATTTAACGGACAAGTCTATGTGAATAATTTCGGAAACTTTCGGAATCAGGGATGTGCATGATCCAGGTAGCAGTGTAACCAGCATCAGCGTCATGGAATTGCCACATTACTTGTCGAAATAGCGGAATGATGATTACATTGGCTATCACGAAAACAGATTAACGAATTTGAAGAACAGGAATTAGTATATGATGTTTGGATGGTTATTGGAAACAAATTGGTGCACAGTATCGATCAGGCGTTCCGTGATGCGGTTCACAGCAGTCATGCTATAAGGTTGCAGCATTCACTATGAACGCTGCTCTCAAACGCGTTTTGAGGTGGACAACCATCCAATCGGTCCAACTGATACCACTGACACCTTTTGTACTGGTCGATGAGCGCTAACGAGATTATTATCACGGTCGCCCTATGTTGCATTGACCCATTTGGAACGATATCGTTAGGTGATTTTGCTGGATCCCATCCTCACACCTACTTTGTATAGTCGCAGGATCAGATGCTGGTGTTAACTTCTGAACAACCCTCCGCCAAATAGTAATCATTACCAGCAAGTGTATAATGCAAACAAATATTGCGTTACAAGCTATTTACACTCAACCATTTGACCGGTGTAGCACTCGCTTGTACTCATCAGGTAGGAATGGCAGAACCCCGAGACGTGTATTTAGGATGCCAACAAAATGGTCAATAGTCGACGGTATATTACGGAAAAAGCAGAAGCTTGACATATGCTACCGGATGCTCGGGGTGAGAAAAATATAGGTAGAAAATATCAACAGGAAATAGTGAACAGCCAACTGTTCCCATCTTTCCTGTGACAGTGTTTCCCGTTTGAGCTATCCACGCTTATGTTATGTACAGCCTAATCTGCCATGGCGGCCACCAGTCTATGGCGACCAGCCAAAAACATCCCCAAGCTCTTTTTCTATGAATAAGATCCCTATGAATGAACCCGTCCATGACGACCACCTGTCCAAGGGGATCACTTTTTATCGGTTCCATGAGTGGTCACCTTAGACAAGTTTGACTGTATTATCCAAGGTTATTGTCCGTGGTTTTTGGACAAAATGGGGATGGGTTGATGTGTATTCGTGTCTATGCCGTTTGTGTTGATCGTTTGGATTATATGATATGGTGTAGTACGGTAAGCGCACAGTCGACAAGATCTTTGAACACGGCTAACGTGGAGGCGGAGATAACAGCTTTTTAAAGGGTTCTCCATGTGTGTCAAACACGCAGACAGAAGAAGTTTATTCGACACTCCAACCGTCTATATTGTTCTGTCAGTTTAAAGTGGTAGGCTCGTAGTCTGTTGTTGTGACTGAGCTTCAACGGATGATTGTATGAGTGATTACAGCTGCTTAGAATTTGGTAAACCGTGAGGAGGTCACCACTCAAACACCGTTGGCGTCCGAGGCGCTGGTCGTATGGAACGTGGTGCAGCCCCGTGAGAGTTTTGGTAGTCCAAAGTGGAACCTCCAAGACAGTGAGATCCAGTTTCAACCATACATGCCATACCTGAGTTGCTTATTCGACACAACGGCGTATGTAAGAGGAATGTAGTTTGGCGCAAAATAGATGTATCAAAGTGTCCGAAGGATATCCCTGGAAGCCCCATGATTTGCGTGCTGTTTTTCGGTGTTTTTGCAGATTGCTCCGAGCAGTCGAGAATTTCATGAACCGGCACACCGAGATCCTTTACGGTGGAGAAGTGTTGTAGACCCTGGTCGAAAGCTTCATAGTATGAAACATTCGGTGTAGTAAATGGAACAATCTGTGCCATGGATTTTCGACAGGCGAAGGTTTTCAGAACAGTCAAAGACTAAATCTAACGCGATTGTGTCACAATTCATTCACATAAATAGTGAGCTAAGATAACCCCCCAACCTAGCAGTAATGTGTTTGTTTGCCATTATGTTTAGCTAGGAAAGAAGTCGCTTCGAGAGATTTAGTTATTTCGAAAAAGTTGGCTTTTTATCAGCTATTTTTTACTTCTGTCTTTGCTTGTTGGAAAGTCACATACATTCCTAAGAATTTTAATATACTTGTGATTAGATAAAGTCAAATATTTGCTAGGTCATATGTGCGAATATCCCTCCTTGTATGGAACCTGAAAACGTAGCAACTTCGATATTTATTAGCATAGCATTTGTCGTTCGACGATAAAACACTACATAGCTAGGATTTTTCGTTAGTTACTGCATCACTTTAACCTGTGTTCTACGTGGGTTGCTGTTCTTGTTCACTTGTTCATCGTCTGTTGCTGCTTCGTATCTGATACATTTTGTAACCAACCTTCCTGCACTTCAGTACGTTGTACCCCAAAGGATAAACACTGCTTAGCTAGATTAGCACAAGTCTCGAGGTTGTCCAAAGTCGACTTGACAAGGGGGAACTAAAGTCACTGACGACTAACCTGGGTTCCAATGGTCCATCTCGCATTCCAGTCTGCAGTCCGCGGGACCTAGTGCTCTTGTCTCAAACTCGGATTGAGTTTTTAAAGTGTGTATAGGGTTAGCTGTAGGATGATGGCTGATTAGGACGCCTGGAAGTAAAAGCCTCAGGGCAGTTATCTCGCCGACTTCGCTTTATCATTGCACGATATCCAGCTTTCTGCGACCGTATATCTGGTAAGGCGTGGGCTCCTTGTGCTTGAATGTTTGTTTAGGGTTATTAATTTCTACACTTGGTCCCATCATTCCATATCCTTATTCTTTGTTCCATAGGTCATTGTGCTGGTCTGACAGCGAAGCATCAGCTCAAGTAGCTGATATACTGCTGCTGATGATGCTGACGATGATGTGACTGGTTTAATCATACCTGGACTAACCTTTCGTCTGGGGAATGGTATATATCATAATCAGACCAGAAATAAATCAACTAGCTTATTTATTCGCTTGTAGAGTCATTATATCCAGCCGCATGCCAGAACTCTTAGATGAATGCGAACGTTTTGCTTCCAGGCCGGTTCGCTTCCTCGTACCACGCACTTATCGAATGTCCAGATAGACAGACGGAGAAAAACTCAACAGAAGAGATGGAAAAAGCAAGGAAGTTAAAGCATAGTGACCGAGAAGGAACGTTTTGCAGGAATAATGAAACGATTGCATTATACTGATAAGAAGCTAGACGTTGACGACTCGCATTGGATGGACCACGTGAAACACATGCCCATGAATAAAAAGTGGCATCGAGATAAACTGTGAATCTGTGAAGTCACCAAAATATCTTGGGGGTTAGTGAGCACAAAGTTGTTTGCTTCTTATCGGCACTCATTGAGCGGTAGTGATATCATGTTACGTAAATGGCGTAATGCGTCGTCCAGTTGTATTTTTAGAATAAATAAAGTAGATGCAATGACAGAGTTGGAAAATTCGGCCAGAAGCAAATTCAGGCGGCTATCCAACTGGCTTTAGTGTGAGGTCAGTTTCATCTGTTAAGCCCTCAGTTTTTTACTGACAGTTTCATGGCATATATGGTGGGCGGCATTCTCTTCCGGATTTGCTTGTCATCGCGGCTTCCACGGGGACAGCTACAGGACGTCTGCGCTTACAGTGGGACCAGGGGTGGTTGCGCTGTACCACCTCCAGCTCCAATCACAACCCCCTATCCAATGTAAACCCGAAGGAATAAGACCGGGAGGCATGCGGATGTGAGCCAGGTGTCATCAATGGAGCCGGTCCACACTCCTTCACAGGTAAACACAAGCACGCTATATTTGGGAACCGCGCACACACAAGACGGTAGTTGGACCGTAGCCAGCTCCGCACTAAGTGCATGGTACCACTCTTCGAGCCTAGCATGGCCACAAGGACCGTGCATCCTGTCCCCTCCAGCAAAGACCAGCTGTGCTGGAGTCATTATGGACGAAGTAGTGGGTAATAGACAGGTAGGCACCTTGTCAACATGCATATCGAGCACAGCCACACCGGGGACATAAACCAAGAGCCAATCACTTGAGTCGACGACATCAAATCAAAGAAATCGATTAATGCATGCAGATAGGCTGACATAACTCTTCACTAAATGAGCAACTGAAATAAATTGGTTACCACCGAATCCGCGCTAGGTTCAAGACGACAGAAAAGATATTTTAAGTAAATGTTACAAACGCGAAAATGTTCGTTAAGTACACTTAGCTTCAGTGACGTGTGCAAGTTAATGGAACATAGTTCAGGTAGACATAAATATTGGATAAAAATGCATTAGGACAATGTAGCAAACACACCACCTGAAATAAAGACAGCATACAAGCACGCGATTAGCAAATCGAATGCAGTATAATTACCAACGCTGCGCCGACCCAGTCTACTTTCTCAACAGGACTTGTCGTCGTTTCTGTGGTGGCGCCGATTGGCCTCGCTCATGGCTCACTAGGCCTGCTTGACTCACGTACTCGTGACTGCAATTGCTGCAGCCCATACACCCGACGTAGATTGAGTACAATCCATCGGCGCTTGTCGATTCTGCATTTGCCACTACTTCTCTGCATGCGTGAGGGCTTTCTCCAGCACCTCGGAAACTGCTTTCATGATCAGATCGCGCCATGCATGCCGATCAACCGCCTTCGATTCATATGACCTACAATCAAGATTAGGATGTGAGGCTCACTTTGACCATGCCTGGTAACGAAGCTTCGGTTTCCCCACAAGCCGCTTCCCAAAACTCAGCTGACCATATAATAGCTGCTTCGGTATTCGCGCCGAATCCGTACTCCACACATGACCAAGCCACCTCAGGTGTCTCAGCAATAGTATGTAGTCCACTGCATACATACCACTTCGGCGCAATACCGCGTATTAAACTCTGTCGCACCGCCTGATGCGCAGAATCCGTCGCAGATACTACCGATGAAACTGCTCGAGATATCGCACATCCCGCCGGCACATCGTCCACGTTTCACCGCCGTATAGAAGAACAGACAACACCAGGGTTTGTACACCGACAGCTTCGTGCCAACGGTAAGCTGATGGTTGTTCCACACTCAGCACTCTAGCTGCACAATTTCCGCCGCTACCTTCGATACGCGGATACATAGCTCACTGTGTAGCTGCTGCTCAGTCGACAGCACACTCCCAAGGTAGAAGAAACAGGGGGTTTCCTATACTGCAACACCCGTGCTGATTTGCGGCATTATTGCATATTGCACATTCGGTGAAGGCTGAAAGATGCAGAGAGTTTTGCTTGTGTTGATGGTGAGCTCGAATTTGGCCGCTGTCGAAGCCAGAGCGCTAATCATGTGCTGCACCTCATCCGCACTGTTTGCGTACAACGCACAGTCGTCCGCGAACAGTAACGTACGGATGGTTTTCTTACAGACTAAGGTTCGCGTACCGAATCGACGGATGTTCAGCAACCTCCATCAATACGGTACTTCACACGTACACCGGAAGCACAATCCACATGAAAAGCGCAAGATATCATGGTATGAAGCTAAATATTATACAGGACAGGAGCTAAGACAGCGCCTTGCTTCATACTAGAGACAACTGCAAAATCCCCCAAAAGTCTGTCCACTCGGCTGTACCCTCGACCGCATACCACTGTGCAGATATTCTATTAAACTTACAAACTTACGCGGACAATTAAACACACACAACACCATCCACAATGCCTCGCGGTTCACCGTATCAAATGCCTTGGTGAAATCAACAAATGTGAGTACAACGGCTGGTGTCGTTCTCTACACTTCTCCCGCAGCTGACGAGCTCCAAACACCATATAGATGGTGCTACGACCAGCACAGAATCCACATTATTCTCTCGCCAAGTTCGGTTCCACAACCTGACTGATGATGCAGTTGAGCAGAATTCAGACAACCACATTGCTCATACAACTCAGAAAGTTGATGCCACGATAATTCGTGGCACCTTGCTTGCTTACTTTGCTCTTGTACAGTGGTAGCACAAGGTCATCCTTCAGCTCAGGTGGCACCTCCTTTTCAATTTACGCGCGTTACACAAGTGGTGCTGCGCAGTCACCAACGCAGGTCCGCTGTGTTTCAATACTTCAGTCGGGGTCCTGTCCGCACCGGCACATTTGCCGTTTCGCAGTTTAGTAAGTGCCCTCTGCGTCTAGTCCAATGTCGGCGCGTACGCCAGACTCACCTTCACGTCATGCTGCTTTAGGCCGTTTAAAGTAGACCAGTCGATCCCTGAACGGTTGTTCAAGAGACAATGAGAGTGCTTTTGCCAGGACTGCATTATGTCTGCAGTCTGTGTGCAGGTAGCGCCTGAGCTACCATCGATCAGCGTCCTCCGCGGCTCCAATGGTCCATACAGCGCGTACAAGAAGTCAAAGAAGTCCTTGTGTTAGCGGCGTTCAGTGTAGCATTCCAACTGCTTCGCCTTCTCCGGCCACCATGCATTTTTATGCGACGGTACTTTCGGGTTAGTGATCATTGATTTCTGACAAAGTTTCTCAGCTTTCCCAAGTCAACGTGGTGAAGCAAATGTTGCATTCCTCTACGACACCAAAGCGCTATACGCCGCGTTATTCTCATTAAACCAATCAGGCCGCTTGCAGTTTGCGCACCAGATAATCTCCAGTGCAGCAGCTGTCACCTGTTCACCAGCGTGATGCCACTGGTTGCCCACTACGAATATGCAGTCTACAGCACACAGGCGTGCAGCCATCGCCTTCTCCAGCTCTATATGCTTCTACACAGTACCGAGGGAGAGAATGTTAAATTGACGCCGATTCATGGCGGGAGTGCAATACGTAGGTTTGCCAAAATATATGTACAGTTTCGTCCGCACCAATATGTCATCGATGCCATAATCAGCTCCACGCAGTGCGCGTGTCGTGCGCACTTCACGCATATCACGCTGACGTACGATGACTTAGTCGAGCAGGTGAGAGTGAACACTTTGTGGGTACGTCCAAGTTGCTATATCATAGGCACTCAGGGCAAAACAAGTGTTCGTGCTCTTCAGGCTGTGAGTTGGCACACAGTGAGAGCAGCCTGTCACCGTTCACTTTTGTTGAACCACTGCCATTCGGACCGATGACATCTGTCCACACCGAAGCATCATGCCAAACGCGCCTGTTGAAATCACCCAGCAGGAATATTCGGTCGTTCCTCGAAAAAGAAGGTATCACGGGGGATAACTAAGTGTAGGATTAATCACGCATGTCGTTAAGATAACACGTGGTCGGACCGTAAGTGCTGATACAAGTGGCAAATTCCCCTCTTTGAGTCATTGGCGAGCAGTCATCAGTCGCGTGCTGATGCTTGTCAGTTCATTCTCGAGCTGGCTATGGAAACGATCGCATATTGCAACTCAGACTTCATGTGCACGTGGTGCATAGATGGCGTTGCCCGCCAAGTAGAAAGTGTAGCCAGCACCTGCCTCATGCAGTTTACCTTGCTCAACCAGCCTGGTCTCACGGCGCGCCACAACATCGATGTTGTGCCGCGCCAATTCCCTCGCGACTGGTGCAGTGCGTCGCTCAGGGCGCTCACTTGAGTTCCGGTCCAGTAGTTTGCGCACGTTCCAGCACTCGACGCTGAGTGATTTGCGCGCAAGCGTACGAGTGCGTTGGTGGACAATGGCACGTGAGTTGGCAGTTGTGCTTCGGCGCTTCGCTTGAGGGACTCCACTCGGAACGTTTGGTTAAATAGTTTGACGCACAAGGCAGTGGGTGATTTGGAGATTTGCTTGAAGGACTTCACCAGAAGCCCTTGACTCAATAGCCTGACTCACAAGGCAGTGGGTGATTTGCAGGTTTGCTTGAGCGACTCCGAGCGGAGTCTTTGGCTTAATAGCCTGACCCACAAGACAGTGGGGAGCAGCTCCAGCTCGGGAATGTGATTACAGAGACAGATTGGGATCTGCTTGAGGTCCGTCACACGCAGCATTTGAGGTACTGGAACGATTCATATAAGTTTTGCGACCGTAGTAGGATACGCAACTGCGACGACGGTCACAGACACGAGGGTTTTGACGGGCTTGCGCCAATTTGACCAGGGGTTGCATGGCTTGAGGCGCGCAGTAGCGAACCACTGAACACCCGGAGGTGCCCTCCCACCGTCAGAGACAATGCTTGGCGCCCGTACTCTACGCTAATCGAGCTATGAGCTTATAACCCGCAGTTTTACGGGAAGTGGGCTATCGGCCCCTTCCTAACCTCTGGAGAGGATAGACTGGGATGTTGGCAGGGCGCTCACACCTGACAAGAGAACCACTCAGGTCATCAGCCAAAGACTTCGAGTGAACGTACAACTGAAAGGCAGCAGGTCTATCACATGGTCAGTTTACTGTTTCATGCGGATTGGTGTCCTGTATCTTAGCAGGGAGAAGGGCGAAACCCAACTCCCACCTAGCGGTTGCCACGCGGAGGCGTCCAGGACATGAGCCAACGGCATCACAGTAGCAACAATGGGTCGACCATCTGTCAAGATCTAGCCACCACCAGCCTCAACGCACCATAGACTCCCCCGCCCCGTTGTGTATTACGGTTAACTAATTGGTGCTCAATACTATTGTGGTGCTCCAGTTGTTCCAGTTGTCAGGACAAACGTTTGGTCTGCACACACACCACGCAGCGTCCTTTATTGACATGTGCGTTTAGATTCTGTTTCGAAATAATGCTAGTTCTCTTGCATAAGACACGGATTGATGCTAGAACTTGCCAAAACACTTGCCAAAATACGTAACTCAAGCATAATCAATGGTATGGTCATCGAAATACCCCAGATGGGTTCCCCAAACAGAACTGTTAGTATGTCTCAATGGGTGGCTGTATGATACATACGCTTGTGTTCCTCTCGATAATGCGCATAGTACTCATAAGATAGGTGGACGTCGTCGATCAATACTAGATGACTTTAGCTCTTCGCCTAGCGAACCTTGTTGACCGAGCCAGGAACGGAGCATGAGGGACTTCTGGTAACGAGCCTGAGTCCCAAACAACCGAGAGGGTATTTGTAGGGAACACAGTGAGGAAGACAATACGCTTCTTGCGAAGCCCGCAGGACTGAACACAGACCGAGTGATGCAGCCACTGGAAAGCAACTCACGTGCTTTCGAACAACAACTGGCTGGCCAGAACGGAATGCAGCGTAGCGGAGATATGGGATGACACATGGAGACCTTGTTCCCTAATCCCAAGTTCGTAAGGCACATGGAATGGTCCGTCTCACAAATCCTCATCCGCGGCGCGTAGTGGGAAGGAAACGCGGTTCATATCTGTACGGGTTTGCGAGTGATCAGTTTGCGCACTGTTGTTGCAATACAGGTTCTGCTTCCCTCCCACTTCGTTCTCGCTGCAATATGTCCACATGTAGATTATACAATACAGATCTATAAGCCATGAATGAAGAGCGATCTCACCGCCGTGATAACCAAGCCCGTCAAAGGTTTGTATAATTTGCCGTATGAGCAAAAGCATCGAGTGCTCGGCATCTTCGGTGGACACCATCGGCGCTTGCGCGGAGACATTATTTAGCTTACCATATTTTAAGAAATCCAAACCACACCCGTCGCCATTTGTTAGAGCTCAGTAACAACCGCACATTGAGAGGCCACCCTCGCAAGCTGGCAGAGCACTATAGCTGTTTGAAATGCCGTCGGAAGCTCTTTACTGTATGAGTTTGCAAAACGTGGAATACTATACCAGAGTCTGTCATCTGGCAGGGGTCAAAGCTCGAGTTGGCCGTTCAATCATTTCACCGCACCATCTCACATGACTCATTGCCCATGGATAAGCATAATGATCCGGTCAACTCCCAGAATACCTTCCACCTCATTCACTTCCATTATGTGTTCGGCAGGATGCTGTACAGTTTGTTACCAACATCACATTTGTCGTCATTTCTAATGGATTTACATTTAAACTACGTATACTGCAGTGAATCCACCGGTGTAAACCTAAGTTTGTTGACAATTCCTCTATATTTTATACTTCCTTACAGGATCTGTTACGCAATTGCCTTATTACTCGTATAAAACCGTTGTTCCATTGTAACTAAAGTTCGATTGGATTACGTCTATCATGAGCACTCTAATGGGGCCTCCATTAACGAACGCCAGTGTTGTAACTGCTGAGGAATATGGTGTGTGTTAGTCAGCTGGTAACTAGCCTTTATTGGCAGCACACGATAGGAAGGATGTTTGAGGTTCATGAAAAAGGATCATTGTGAGACGGCTGCATACTTCTCTTTATCAAAACAAATGTCTATTTGCAAGAACCTACGCATCGGACCACGCAAGGCAGACAATAGAAAACCTAAGACTACCAAGGCGGTGGTGTCATCCTACCTAGCGGTACAGCAGCTGAGGTGTTTCCACATCTAGCTAACATCTATACTGAATGGATGAATAACCCGTCGGTTCATTCTGATGGGTAGTGAAAGATCAGTAAACACTAGTCCGAGATGGAGGGGTAATCTCGTTCAGGCGCCTGAAGGCTGCGGGTCGGACACAGTGTACTCAATTCGTGACATGCTGCAAAAGGTCGAAGACGATTGAAACGAGTGGGACCGAACGTCCGCGTCCTACCTCACTGAGCTAGATGAAAGAAAACAAGGACATGCGGTAAGAGATAGTAAAGCAAGAAAGCATAGTGTATAAGAAATTTGCGGTAAAATCGTGCATAAAATATAAGAACTATCTTTCCAAGTGATACAGAACTCCCTCCATAAAAGGATGAACAAAAGACGTCTTCAGTATCTAACCTAATGAGCATGACGACATTCGTAAGTCAAAATCGTGCAAAATAAAAGTGAGTGCGCATGTTCGTGTCGATGGTGTTCGTCATTTGCATCAAATTATTTTACTAATTGCAGAACGGGTTACTCAACGAAGAGCTGTTGGAGCATGCTTGTCGGACTGCAAAATCTGTCCTGTCGAGAAAAGGATGCCGGTAGGACATGAACCACGCTGCTTCCGAACTGTGCACATGGGAGCGATCTATCCCCCCGACGTACCCCGCCGCACGCCAAAATGAGATTTGTCACATGAGGAATATCCGGCCCTATTGTTCGATTCTTCGTTGACTGTACCGTTTCTCGAAGGCGTTGCTCCTGAGGGAGAGCTAATAGGACGGGAGGGTGGGTGCCTGTGGGAGAGAAGCAAAACAACACACGTAGAAACCGCCAGATAGAACTATCAAACAGCCTGCCTACAGCGTTGTTATGGTTTTTCGGTTTTCGCACTTTTTAAAGATTTTGGGAAGTTTGGAATTTTTCGGTTTCCAAGATGTCGTTTGAGAAAAATAGGCAAACATTTTCCAATAATTACAAACCTTAACTTATTTACAGTGTACGGGTTTATGAACCTTCCAACAACGGAGTTCGGTCGCGGGAGCGGAAATTTTGGGAGACGTCAGGATGGCTGTTGTCTGTATCCGAAATCGGCGACTAGTTTTAGGATACTAGTCGGTTGAAAATTGTAATTGTAGTTTGTAACATCGCACTAAGCATTGCTAAACGGTGGAGGCTAGGTGGTTTCCTCCATGGTAGGTTTCAGGATATCAAACGTGTCAAGTTCTTATTAGCTACCGCAGTCGATTGTGAATATCTTTTTTGGAAGCTTGATGTTTTTGAAGGGCTCGATGTACGGCGACTACAAAGTCTTTGGAAACCGTGTAGGCCGAACAATACACAAATGTGACTGGCGTCTTCTGCTACCGTGTAGCAGGCGGGCGCATCTCAGGCATCCAATAAGATAACTGATCAGCATAACATTCAAAGTCGAAGGATACAATGGATGGTGCAGGATCAGTGGCTGTCTGGGTAAACACATCGTGTAGTCGTAGACTATTTGCTCTGGCGGTGCATGGAAATCGGTATTAAGTGTCCCTGAAACTTAGGATGGCGAGGTGAAGGGCTTGCACCTGTCCAGAAGAAGCTCTTGCGTCAACAACGAAGCTTTGCCGAAATAAAAACCTATAGAACCGAGTTGTATATTGTTGTATTTGTAGTGGTCTACTTCGAAAGGTCTAACATCATAGCATCGGAGCAGCACGGATTCCGTCAGCATCCGTCATGTACTACCAATCTACGGTTTGCTCGTTGGCAGTTGGACTTAAGTAGCCGACGGTGAGACCGGCATTGGTGTCATCAACCTAGACTTTTCCAAAGCATTCAACCGCATGGATCACCGCATCTTTCTCCAAAAGCTGCAAGCAAACGGAGTAGGAAACCCTGTACTTAGATGAATCGGAAACCTTTACTCGCCTTCAAGTTCCAATTCGAGGTTCATTTTATGATCCAATTAGTGTAAATTGCGGTGTTCCACAATAGCCGGCGTAGGGGCGGCAGTTATTCTAGTGCTTCATTAACGACGCTGTGAGTGTCATCAAGTCGATTTTCCTGCTTTTTGCCGATGACATCAAGATGTGGCGGGCAGTCGACTGTCAGGGACATCACGATATGTTTCAACGAGATTTGACTACGCTTTTGATTGGTCAAAGGTAAATCTACTTTCGTTGAACTCGGACAATTTCAAAACCGCACAAGTCCGTCACAAGCTTGGAGACAACATATTGAAAACCGCTTCACAAAAGCCAGACCTTGGGTGGTGATGCAAGACGATCTCGGTTGTTGGGTGCCGTCCTTGAACGCTTCCAAATCCGTGAACAAACATGTTGGTCTGTAACGGAGGGTGTTCGGGTGATTCGATTAACCTCGACTGTGGAGTTCCATGGGGATCAGTTCTAGGGTTGCGTCTACTTCTCGTGTATACTAAAGAGCTAATGAAGTTACTTGTCTCAGCTTTCTTACCGTTCGCTGATGATGTTAAGATATGGCGGACGATCGCCGACCCAAGAGATCCCGATGCACTTCAGAGAGATCTGGACAAAGCATATGAATGGTTACTTTGCAATTTGTTTCAGTTCACTTCGTGAAACTGTAAGGTGTTCCACATTTGTCACCAGCCGAACATCACATACAAGTTTGGTGACCATGTTCTGCAAGCAGCCACGCAGGTGCGCGACCGTAAGGTATTCATTCAGGCAGATATGGGCAGCTCAGAGCAATCTGCAAATGCGTTAAAGCCTGGAAACCAACATGTTGGCATTCTGCGGAGGGCATTGGGGCGGTTTGATCCCTTTTTCTATTCGCGGTTGCTTAACACCTGCGTGCGGTATGTGTGGAATACGCAATCCAGACCTGGCAGACCTGGCATAAACAAGACCTTGCAGCGCTCGAGACTCCACAGCGACGAGCCACGAAGCACGTCAAAGAGTTGTTTCATCTTCCTTATCGACTTAGACTGGGGACCCAAAAATTATACAGCGGCCGGAATCGGTGCCCAGTTGGGGACCTTATTATGCCCTACATGAATTTGGGGAACATCAACCACGTCTGCCGCTACCTACTACAACTACGTACCACAGCACGAATTTGAGGGACCACTAGTTCAACTTGGGCACGAAGTACAGTCGGCTAGAATGTCGACGGAAGGTTTGCTCTCTTCGTGTGTGTCAGGCATGGAACGACCTCCCAAATTACGTTGTTTTCGACCCCGATTTGCCTGTGTTCAAAGAACGCCATGAAACTGCATTAACCCATCTACGTTAAGAAATATAACCTGTGTGTCTCGACAGGTGATATGTTGTGAAGAAAGTTGCAAATCAGTATTAACCTATACAACTGAGCTTTGCACGTTTTGCGTGCCTCGATGTGAGCAGTGTGGTGAGTCTACCAACACGATTTTCATTTCCTAGGCTTGTTCCCTTTTCACCCCTTCGTGATTCTCCTTCTCACCATCTTGCCGGACTTGTTAAGCAATTGCATTATTTCCCATATTATATCATTGATCCATTCCAGAGCGGCAAGCGGATATATCAATCAATCATTTTACGTCTGATGGGAAATATTATTGACAGGTAGCTGAAGCTGCGACGAAACAATTGTTTGACCGATGAACTTCAAAGTTGTATGTTAGCCTATCCGACAATATTTCCAACCAAATAATCCATAGTACTTAAACACGGAATGCACGTTGAGCTTAGATCGCCCAGCCGTCAAGTTAACAATCTGAAGCAGCCTAAGTATTTGAAAACATGGTCAAAAGTTAGTCGCAATGCTAGATTGAGAACGTCAATATGTCGGCAGTTATGGACATAGCTTCGCGGAAAAGAAAAGGCGGAGCGTGAGGAATTTTTGCGGAAGCCAACGTGAAGCAGACATTGAGGCAGACATGAGGCTTTCAAACTTGTGCGCTGTCTGTGGCATCGTGCCACAAGTACCTCCAACACACAAAGCTGCAAAAGAAATAGGCTCTTTCTCGCTGAAAATCCTAAACAGACAGTAAAGCATTTGTCACTGATTAACCATAAGTTCCTGATCCTCTTAGAGCAATATTGACTGGAAGGATGGGTAACAGTTTTGTACCTCCTTAATTGAACGATACTTCCACATCGGAATGATGGAAAGGTGATGATCAGCCCCGGTGGACCAAACTTATCCGTCTGACAGCTTCTATACCCTTGCTGAGAAAAGTTCATTCATTTTCCAATGCCTCAAACAGAACACCGGCTTAGTCAGACCCCTTTGTTCTGCAGTTCCCCTGCAAGGATATTGAAAAGCAGGTGGCAGTGCTCTATCATGTCTCATTACTGCAGAGTATGAATGGAAAATTTAGATGGATATTGCCCGGATATGACAACGTCCGAGTTTGAATAATGTATCATCTTTAACAGATCTGGGGGATCTCATAGAGACATATACCTATCAACACACGCTATCTTCTAATGTAGGTTCAGATTTAGCTTACACTTCATTGCCACTTCCTTACGCGAACAGTTTCACACTTCGCCAAGTAACTAGTCATAAGGCCAAGAGAGGCCCAAAAGCTAGGGCCTCCAGATACGACCGTACAGAGCCAACCAATGATTTACTTTTCGAGGCATTTCCTCACTGGAATCAATACGTTACAAATAACAGAGTCCGGATGTTTTATTGCAACGCACCACCCACGTCCCTGATGAGAGGGTGTGATATAACCAAATTTGTGCATCCTGACACAATTTTTCTCTTAATGCCTCCAGTATAAAGGTTAACTCATCAGTAACATAGCTGGATCTCCTTACAAACGTTTAGCTCCTTACAAGTCTCATAACGTTTATATCACCGGAACATGGTGTATCTCAGCTATATGTGACATACCGTGGAATATTTGGGGTTATCAGATGTTTAGAAAGGACCGTCTGTGCAAACGAGGTGATGAATGTGCGATCTATATACGCTAATTTTTAACAGCAATCTCATGTGACCAGTTTAACTTCAATGATTTTGGCGAATTATTAGGCTTGACACTTCCTGACTGCAGTTATAGACCTCTTGATGTTACCCTCCGTGGCAGTGTTCAATTGCCACAAGATACATGCCCTTACACAACTGCGAGAGCAAAGAAATTATGGGCGCATGGATAGGATTTCCTTGTCGGTTAGACAAAATGGTGTAAATATCACCGATGTGTAGTATCAGTTGCTTATTTCGATTCTCCCCTCATTGACGACCAGATTTTGTTGATGTCAGTCATATGAATGGCGCAGGCAACATACTTTCGTAGGTAACTGAGATCCCTAGAAGTTAATACCGTCCTTAAATCAGTCCCACCCACTAGCTTGGCAGGGTCGGACGGCGTTTCTCAACTTGTACTCACGTATGGTGGCGAAGACATTCCTGTTTTACCTCTTCACGTCTTCAGCCTTTCTCTAAAATACAGGCACTTTCGGCCCCAGTACAAACATTCATCATGCAGTGAAACAAAAGCGGTGAAAGAGACGAACTGGGTCACCTATCACCCCATTAATTCCACTTCTATTATCTCTGGGGTGTACGAAAACGAGTAGCAAGAAATCATCAAAAATCCGCTAGTTGAATGTTTTCCAACACGCTTAAGTGATCAACAACAGGAACCCATGAGTGGACAGTCATGTAATACGTCATCTCGGCTGTATATGCCAAAAGGTCGATACTGGTGATCGCGATATTCACAAAGCCTTCGACTGCGTACCAATGAGCGGCTTTTGTTGAAAAAACTCATTCGGTGTCCGTGACACAATGCTGAATTGGCTTATTGCCTTTTAGAGGAGCGCACACCGTCACAATTACGTGTAATAACGAGTGGAGTTCTGCAAGGCAACACCATTAGTCCCACTTTGTTCCTCATCTATATCAACCATGTTTTCGATAATATTACATATGGAATGTCATTTCTTTTTGCAGGACAATATGAAGATCGTCTATACGTTTCCACTTGAGCATCTGCAGCTAGCTAGTAAATTCATTCAAACAGACCTGAATTCACTTGTACTTTGGTCAAATGAATGGTTAATTATATTCTCCGTGCACAAGTTCCGGGTCCTCTAGCAGAGATGTAGCGTCCCACCAGGCAGCACAATTCTAATTTTGGAAACAAAACGCCGATCAGTCCATCCGTGACCTAGGAGTAAGCTATAATGTCTTATTAAAGTTCTCAACTCCTGCCCAACAACAGTTAGCAAAGGCAAGGCGCACGTTAAGTTTAATCAACAACTTAATAACCTTATCCAAAGCCTTGCTTGTTATCCATTAAATTTGCGTAGGCCCACATTTGGAGCACTACCTCATTATATACAATCGCATGCTCAAGTAACATTTACTGTCACTGAACTGTTTGTAGTGGTTGTTCACTAGAAGTCTTATGAGTGAATCGTCTTGTAGTGGTTGTGATTACACTGTATTTCATCTTCGACTCATTGCCCATGGATAAGCATAATGATCCGGTCAACTCCCAGAATACCTTCCACCTCCTTCACTTCCGTTATGTGTTCAGCAGGATGCTGTACAGTTTGTTACCAACATCACATTTGTCGTCATTTCTAATGGATTTACATTTAAACTACGTATACTGCAGTGAATTCACCGGTGTAAACCTAAGTTTGTTGACAATTCCTCTATATTTTATACTTCCTTACAGGATCTGTTGCGCAATTGCCTTATTACTCGTATCAAACCGTTGTTCCATTGTAACTAAAGTTCGATTGGATTACGTCTATCATGAGCACTCTAATGAGGCCTCCATTAACGAACGCCAGTGTTGTAACTGCTGAGGAATATGGTGTGTGTTAGTCAGCTGGTAACTAGCCTTTATTGGCAGCACACGATAGGAAGGATGTTTGAGGTTCATGAAAAATGATCATTGTGAGACGGCTGCATACTTCTATTTGTCAAAGCAAATGTCTATTTGCAAGAACCTACGCATCGGACCACGCAAGGCAGACAAAGCAGACAAACCTAAGACTACCAAGACGGTGGTGTCATCCTACCTAGCGGTACAACAGCTGAGGTGTTTCCACATCTAGCTAACATCTATACTGAATGGATGAATAACCCGTCGGTTCGTTCTGATGGGTAGTGAAAGATCAGTAAACACTAGTCCGAGATGGAGGGGTAATCGCGTTCAGGGGCCTGAAGGCTGCGGGTCGGACACAGTGTACTCATTTCGTGACATGCTGCAAAAGGTCGAAGGCGATTGAAACGAGTGGGACCGAACGTCCGCGTCCTACCTCACTGAGCTAGATGAAAGAAAACAAGGACATGCGGTAAGAGATAGTAAAGCAAGAAAGCATAGTGTATAAGAAATTTGCGGTAAAATTGTGCATAAAATATAAGAACTATCTTTCCAAGTGATACAGAACTCCCTCCATAAAAGGATGAACAAAAGACGTCTTCAGTATCTAACCTAATAAGCATGACGACATTCGTAAGTCAAAATCGTGAAAAATAAAAGTGAGTGCGCATGTTCGTGTCGATTGTGTTCGTCATTTGCCTCAAATTATTTTACCAATTGCAGTACGGGTTACTCAACGAAGAGCCGTTGGAGCATGCTTGTCGGACTGCAAAATCTGTCCTGTCGAGAAAAGGACGCCGGTAGGACATGAACCACGCTGCTTCCGAACTGTGCACATGGGAGCGATCTATCCCCCCGACGTACCCCGCCGCACACCAAAATGAGATTTGTCACATGAGGAATATCCGGCTCCATTGTTCGATTCTTCGTTGACTGTACCGTTTCTCGAAGGCGTTGCTCCTGAGGGAGAGCTAATAGGACGGGAGGGTGGGTGCCTGTGGGAGAGAAGCAAAACAACACACGTAGAAACCGCCAGACAGAACTATCAAACAGCCTGCCTGCAGCGTTGTTATGGTTTTTCGGTTTTCGCACTTTTTAAAGTTTTTGGGAAGTTTGGAATTTTTCGGTTTCCAAGATGTCGTTTGAGAAAAATAGGCAAACATTTTCCAATAATTACAAACCTTAACTTATTTACAGTGTACGGGTTTATGAACCTTCCAACAACGGAGTTCGGTCGTGGGAGCGGAAATTTTGGGAGATGTCAGGATGGCTGTTGTCTGTATCCGAAATCGGCGACTAGTTTTAGGATACTAGTAGGTTGAAAATTGTAATTGTAGTTTGTAACATCGCACTAAGCATTGCTAAACGGTGGAGGCTAGGTGGTTTCCTCCATGGCAGGTTTCAGGATATCAAACGTGTCAAGTTCTTATTAGCTACCGCAGTCGATTGTGAATATCTTTTTTGGACGTTTGATGTCTTTGAGGGGCTCGATGTACGGCGACTACAAAGTCTTTGGAAACCGTGTAGGCCGAACAATACACAAATGTGACTGGTGTCTTCTGCAACCGTGTAGCAGGCGGGCGCATCTCAGGCATCCAATAAGATAACTGATCAGCATAACATTCAAAGTCGAAGGATACAATGGATGGTGCAGGATCAGTAGCTGTCTGGGTAAACACAACGTGTAGTCGTAGACTATTTGCTCTGGCGGTGCGTAGAAATCGGTATTAAGTGTCCCTGAAACTTAGGAGGGCGAGGTGAAGGGCTTGCACCTGTCCAGAAGAAGCTCTTGCGTCAACAAAGAAGCTTTGCCGAAATAAAAACCTATAGAACCGAGTTGTATATTGTTGTATTTGTAGTGGTCTACTTCGAAAGGTCTAACATCATAGCATCGGAGCAGCACGGATTCCGTCAGCATCCGTCATGTACTACCAATCTACGGTTTGCTCGTTGGCAGTTGGACTTAAGTAGCCGACGGTGAGACCGGCATTGATGTCATCAACCTAGACTTTTCCAAAGCATTCAACCGCATGGATCACCGCATCTTTCTCCAAAAGCTGCAAGCAAACGGAGTAGGAAACCCTGTACTTAGATGAATCGGAAACCTTTACTCGCCTTCAAGTTCCAATTCGAGGTTCATTTTATGATCCAATTAGTGTGGATTGCGGTGTTCCACAATAGCCGGCGTAGGGGCGGCAGTTATTCTAGTGCTTCATTACCGACCCTGTGAGTGTCATCAAGTCGATTTTCCTGCTTTTTGCCGATGACATCAAGATGTGGCGGGCAGTCGACTGTCAGGGACATCACGATATGTTTCAACGAGAGTTGACTACGCTTTTGATTGGTCAAAGGTAAATCTACTTTCGTTGAACTCGGACAATTTCAAAACCGCACAGGTCCGTCACAAGCTTGGAGACAACATATTGAAAACCGCTTCACAATAGCGAGACCTTGGGTGGTGATGCAAGACGAACTCGGTTGTTGGGTGCCGTCCTTGAACGCTTCCAAATCCGTGAACAAACATGTTGGTCTGTAACGGAGGATGTTCGGGTGATTCGATTAACCTCAACTGTGGAGTTCCAAGGGGATCAGTTCTAGGGTTGCGTCTACTTCTCGTGTATACTAAAGAGCTAATGAAGTTACTTGTCTCAGCTTTCTTACCGTTCGCTAATGATGTTAAGATTTGGCGGACGATCGCCGACCCAAGAGATCCCGATGCACTTCAGAGAGATCTGGACAAAGCATATGAATGGTTACTTTGCAATTTGTTTCAGTTCACTTCGTGAAACTTTAGGGTGTTCCACATTTGTCACCAGCCGAACATCACATACAAGTTTGGTGACCATGTTCTGCAAGCAGCCACGCAGGTGCGCGACCGTAAGGTATTCATTCAGGCAGATATGGGCAGCTCAGAACAATCTGCAAATGCGTTAAAGCCTGGAAACCAACATGTTGACATTCTGCGGAGGGCATTTGGGCGGTTTGATCCCTTTTTCTATTCGCGGTTGCTTAACACCTGCGTGCGGCATGTGTGGAATACGCAATCCAGACCTGGCAGACCTGGCATAAACAAGACCTTGTAGCGCTTGAGACTCCACAGCGACGAGCCACGAAGCACGTCAAAGAGTTGTTACATCTTCCTTATCGACTTAGACTGGGGACCCAAAAATTATACAGCGGCCGGAATCGGTGCCCAGTTGGGGACCTTATTATGCCCTACATGAAGTTGGGGAACATCAACCACGTCTGCCGCTACCTACTACCACTACGTACCATAGCACGAATTTGAGGGACCTATAGTTCAACTTGGGCACGAAGTACAGTCGGCTAGAATGTCGACGGAAGGTTTGCTCTCTTCGTGTGTGTCAGGCATGGAAAGACCTCCCAAATTACGTTGTTTTCGACCCCGATTTGCCTGTGTTCAAAGAACGCCATGAAACTGCATTAACCCATCTACGTTAAGAAATATAACCTGTGTGTCTCGACAGGTGATATGTTGTGAAGAAAGTTGCAAATTAGTATTAACCTATACAACTGAGCTTGGCACGTTTTGCGTGCCTCGATGTGAGAAGTGTGGTGAGTCTACCAACACGATTTTCATTTCCTAGGTTTGTTCCCTTTTCACCCATTCGTGATTCTCCTTCTCACCATCTTGCCGAACTTGTTAAGCAATTGCATTATTTCCCATATTATATAATTGATCCATTCCAGAGCGGCAAGCGGATATATCAATCAATCATTTTACGTCTGATGAGAAATATTATTGACCGGTAGCTGAAGCTGCGACGAAACAATTGTTTGACCGATGCACTTCAAAGTCGCATGTTAGCATATCCGACAATATTTCCAACCACCTAATCCATAGTATTTAAACACGGAATGCACGTTAAGCGTAGATCGCCCAGCGGTCAAGTTAACAATCTGCAGCAGCCTAAGTATTTGAAAACATGGCCAAAAGTTAGTCGCAATGCTAGATTGAGAACGACAATATGTCGGCTGTTATGGATATAGCTTCGTGGAAAAGAAAAGGCGGAGCGGGAGGAAATTTTGCGGAAGCCAACCTGAAGCAGACAATACATGAGCCTTTCAAACTAGTGCGTTGTCTGTGGCATCGTGCCACAACTACCTGCATCACACAAAGCTACAAAGCAAACAGGCTCTTTTTCGCTGAAAACCCTAAACAGACAGTAAAGCATTTGTCACTGATTAACCATACGTTCCTGATCCTCTTAGAGCAATATTGACTGGAACGATGGGTAACAGTTTTGTACCTCCTTATTTGAACGATACTTCCACATCGGAATGATGGAAAGGTGATGATCAGCTCCGGTGGACCAAACTTATCCGTCTGACAGCTTCTATACCCTTGCTGAGAAAAGTTCATTCATTTTCCAATGCCTCAAACAGAACACCGGCTTAGTCGGACCCCTTTGTTCTGCAGTTCCCCTGCAAGGATATTGAAAAGCAGGTGGCAGTGTTCTATCATGTCTCATTACTGCAAAGTATGAATGGAAAATTTAGATGGATATTGCCCGGATATGACAACGTCGAGTTTGAATAATGTATCATCTTTAACAGATCTGGGGGATCTCATAGAGACATATACCTATCAACACACGCTATCTTCTAATGGTAGGTTCAGATTTAGCTTACACTTCATTGCCACTTTCTTACGCGGAACAGTTTCACACTTCGCCAAGAAACTAGTCATAAGGCAAAGAGAGGCCCAAAAGCTAGGGCCTCCAGATACGACCGTACAGAGCCAACCAATGATTTATTTTTCGAGCATTTCCTCACTGGAATCAATACGTTACAAATAACAGAGTCCGGATGTTTTATTGCAACGCACCACCCACGTTCCTGATGACAGGGTATGATATAACCAAATTTGTGCATCCTGACACAATTTTTCTCTTAATGCCTCCAGTATAAAGCTTAACTCATCAGTAACATAGCTGGATCTCCTTACAACGTTTAAGCTCCTTAAAAGTCTCATAACGTTTATATCACCGGAACATGGTGTATCTCAGCTACATGTGACATACCGTGGAATATTTGGAGTTATCAGATGTTTAGAAAGGACCGTCTGTGCAAACGAGGTGATGGATGTGCGATCTATATATGCGAATTTTTAACAGCAATCTCATGTGACCAGTTAACTTCAATGATTTTGGCGAATTATTAGGCTTGACACTTCCTGACTGCAGTTATAGACCTCTTGATGTTACCCTCCGTGGCAGTGTTCAATTGCCTCAAGATACATGCCCTTACACAACTGCGAGAGCAAAGAAATTATGGGCGCATGGATAGGATTTCCTTGTCGGTTAGACACAATGGTGTAAATATCACCGATCTGCTCTGTATATGTGTAGTATTCAGTGCTTATTTCGATTCTCCCCTCATTGAGGACCAGATTTTGTTGATGTCAGTCATATGAATGGCGCAGGCAACATACTTTCGTAGGTAACTGAGATCCCTAGAAGTTAATACCGTCCTTAAATCAGTCCCACCCACTAGCTTGGCAGGGTCGGACGGCGTTTCTCAACTTGTACTCACGTATGGTGGCGAAGACATTCCTGTTTTACCTCTTCACGTCTTCAGCCTTTCTCTAAAATACAGGCACTTTCGGCCCCAGTACAAACATTCATCATGCAGTGAAACAAAAGCGGTGAAAGAGACGAACTGGGTCACCTATCACCCCATTAATTCCACTTCTATTATCTCTGGGGTGTACGAAAACGAGTAACAAGAAGTCATCAAAAATCCGCTAGTTGAATGTTTTCCAACACGCTTAAGTGCAACAACAGGAACCCATGAGTGGACAGTCATGTAATACGTCATCTCGGCTGTATATGCCAAAAGGTCGATACTGGTGATCGCGATATTCACAAAGCCTTCGATTTCGTACCAATGAGCGGCTTTTGTTGAAAAAACTCATTCGGTGTCCGTGACACAATTCTGAATTGGCTTATTGCCTTTTAGAGGAGCGCACACCGTCACAATTACGTGTAATAACGAGTGGAGTTCTGCAAGGCAACACCATTAGTCCCACTTTGTTCCTCATCTATATCAACCATGTTTTCGATAATATTACATATGGAATGTCATTTCTTTTTGCAGGACAATATGAAGATCGTCTATACGTTTCCACTTGAGCATCTGCAGCTAGCTAGCAAATTCATTCAAACAGACCTGAATTCACTTGTACTTTGGTCAAATGAATGGTTAATTAAATTCTCCGTGCACAAGTTCCGGGTCCTCTAGCAGAGATGTAGCGTCCCACCAGGCAGCACAATTCTAATTTTGGAAACAAAACGCCGATCAGTCCATCCGTGACCTAGGAGTAAGCTATAATGTCTTATTAAAGTTCTCAACTCCTGCCCAACAGCAGTTATCAAAGGCAAGGCGCACGTTAAGTTTAATCAACAACTTAATAACCTTATCCAAAGCCTTGCTTGTTATCTATTAAATTTGCCTAGGCCCACATTTGGAGCACTACCACATTATATACAATCGCATGCTCAAGAACCATTTACTGTCACTGAACTGTTTGTAGTGGTTGTTCACCAAAAGTCTTATGAGTGAATCGTCTTGTAGTGGTTGTGATTACACTGTATTTCATCTTCAATTTAGCATTCCCGTTACCGATCATTTTGTACCGTCTGTTTAAATTCACAAAATATTGAATGCAACAATTTTCTACGCATCCACTTCGTGCTGCTTTGGTTTGCTGCTGTCACGTCTTTCCATTAGTCTGATTTATATCTTCGGATCGCTAGTCGGCATAGGAATAATATCAGCTGAAAGAAGAACTATAACGCAAATGTGCTTGATATTTCTGCTATTTTGAGCTTTTGCCTAAGATTGTCTTTGGCCCACCCCCCGTCGAACTCATTAGGTAACGGTCCTCTACAGTCTCTTGTGACATATCACGATAAAGGTAACTTATTGAGCAGCGATGCACTATGGCTAGAAAGACTAAATATGAAATCACTTTTCTGTTAAAGACTCACACAATCTCAGCTTCAGCTAAAATATCCAGTTGATGTTTATGGGGATGATGACTACAAATTTAGGAACAGAAATTATATTCCTTCTCAACATAATTTTACGCCATAACTTCGCGTGAACGCTTTCGTTGCTTGATACTCCATAGTATGGAAGTAAATGTCAAACTCGCTAAGGGAAAGTCAATATATAGGTCAGTTTGGAAAGTGAGCAAACTTCATTTCCCCGCTTACCGAATACAGCTAAGCTATTTGAACGACCGATAACCATGTAGAGACCATGTGTACATGAGTCTGAAAGCGCTAAAATATTGACCACGCGATATATTGTCACCCAGTTAGGCCCATATTGTATTGAAAATTTACTTTCTGTTCTTCATCCTGGTGAGTCTTAGATAGATGTGTGTCAGGAACAGCAGGATCAACATACTCATAACCCCACGTCCAATCAGAACAAGCTGTGAATTTATCCTGAAGTTTCTATGCATTCTTTACACTGGCTCAACACCCTTAACTTCTTCCCTTGAGGCCACAACTTTGGTACCTGCACCAGTTCTCTGAGCCTGGCAACGTGAACTTGCGCCACCAGTCTCACCTTTTAGATGGCTTGTAGGTGCCGGAACCATATCCATATTCGATTGAGCATCCTCTATTTTAATGTACACGTCTGAAAGTTGTTTACGTTCTATTATTTATATGCAAAATTATTCGACCAACAGTCAGACATAAGCCATTAATAACTAATCACTGTTCATTTCAATTCTATTCATGTTTCGCTTTTAACCTTGTTAGACAACCATTGGGCGAATCGCCTGAAGTGACACAGTGAAGCTTTCAAGCGATCTATACACATTTTCGAAATCGCGTGCAGTGCTTTCAAGTTAATGAGCCTAAGAACGCTGTTTGGGGGTCGTTGACACCCTCATTGGTCATAGGACGTTGGTCAATGGGACACCGGTTGGAAGCCCCCAGCGTAAGCGACAGACGGTCCAATGAAAGTGGTCGAGCACCACCTTCTGGGCTGTCGTGACGCCACATGATCCGAAGCTTACCCCGTAACCAGTGCGGACAGACATACTAACCAGCACATGAAACGGTTTATACTTAGTGCTCGCTAGCGGCTACTTGGTGATGGCTTATTCAGCGGCCCAACCATGGTGGCTTAGACAGGCAATCTTCTAACTGGTATTCCGAAGTCCCTAAGGTCTGAGGGAGTCAGGCAGGCCTGCATTTGCGGTTGGTCAGGCATGCGCCGTGGCTGGGACCCTGCACACCCAAACCTGAATCAGCAATGGCTGCTAGGCGGTTAGACAATTTTGTGCGATTGTTATTGCGACGATCATGAGGGACATTGTTCCCATTGGAGTTAGTTGACCAACCTGAAGCTGAACAACCAAAGTTCTCTCTTTGCTTACTTCTACCACAGTTGATAACTAAACAAAAACTAAGAGGATTCCAAGTGTGGCGTTAGCACGACGTTAGTGAGTGTTCGTTTGTCTCCACACCCATGGGCGACTTTATTGATCAGTTATCGCTTCAGTGTCTCCATATATGTCGTTATTTAAAAGTCATAGGAACCCATGTATTCTTAGGATAATTAGGCTTTACTACCATATGGTCGTCCATACGTGTTGAGACGCTTCGATAAGTGGCTCTCCGAATGGCGCCATTAGAAGCAGAGTCAATGCAGATGGAACGTACCTATAACGTCCATGGACTGGAATGCTATCCTCATGAACTTGGCATTACTCAACAAAGAAACATCTAAAGGGGCTACAATGACTACCGTATTGATGCATGCCACATCGTCCTGCTAGAAAAGATGCAACGTTGATAATTGGTGGTGACGCACGCATTTTACTCAGTAATTCAGGTGAGTACTTGGAACAGACGAACACTGTTGTCTCACCCACGGGCATTCCTACACTGGGTTTGCAATAATTTACGAAGGCAAGCGCGCCCACTTATCCTGATATGGACCACTGTTTCAGCTAATCTTAGAAGCAGTTACGTGTGCACGTCGTGACACACGTTGCTATCGACTTGTCAACTACTCGGTAACATGTTGTCATTGGAAAGTAGGTAATTCCGGAGGCATTGTTGGTGGAGGAAAATTGCTCCAAACTCTATGCTTACAAAGAGTATGCAATGCTTGTTGGCAGATCATATCAGGGCCGTAGGGTCACTTGGCATTTCAAGCTTATCAATCACTTGGAATTGAAGTGTAAACATCACGTTGAAACGCAGGATTGACATGCATCTTACGACCTTAACATAACGGCAATTCCATGAGTTTGAAGCGGTAACTGATTACCGAATTGGCCCTCAACTGTGGAGACGAACGAACACTCACTAATGTCGTGTCGCCGCCACACTAGGAACCCTCCTCTTTGGAATAATGGCTACAGATCCACTGATGGTCTTACCTACCCAGTGAACTTGACCTTAGTATACAATTTGTCGACTACATCAGCAGTACGTAGCTACACTATTCACATGAGTACACGGCCAACTGAAACAATACAGTACAAGAACATTGCAGCTGTAAAGCTTTAAAACCTCCATTTGTGGACAAGTCCTAGCTTTACCGCCTTGGTACGAAGTACTGCTTTGTTTCTGATTACCTCACACTGCCTTAACAATCACATGCAGTTCCTAAACGAAATGGCATACGGATCGATCCACCAGATTGCTCGCAGTGGCGCGATAACACTGCATACCGCATCACGTGTGGCCAGATAGGCAATCGAGCAAGGAAGGCGAACGTGTTTTCCGTCCGCAAGCCTTCAAAGCTTCTCTTCCAACAGTCTGCAAGGGTTGCAGCCTCAACAAAAATAACCAATCCGGTTCTTATTACCACTCACTTAGATGTTATCTCGCTCCCGTGGTAGTGCATCCTCCTTACGCCAGATTGGCTGCATTACTAGTTACGTATTATGCCTCCGATTGGCTGATCACCATCGACACGACAACGAAACTGCTGGTGGACCAGTACTATCAACCGCTGCAGTTGATAGTTTTCCTGTTGGTTCGCACTTACCAGTGCCAAGTGGGTATCACGTGATGCGCTTCGCGTTCACACCAAAGGGAAGACACAAGTATGACGCTGTGCGCGCATGCAGACTTATGGACACTTACGGTCATGTCGATTGGACGGTCTGACTTCAGAGAGATCAATATCAGAAATCATTTCAGGGTAAAGAATTCTTTTCGGTAACTCTCATCGGACCCAAATATTTATATAACGTTGAGTGTGGAGGTAGCATCAACTGGGGCTGGGATTGACTTATTGACTGTTTGAATGACCAAAATCGATAACTTGAGACAGAGATAGAGATGGTAGACCAAGTAAACTAAATAAACATGTGCACACTAGGCTCAGTAGTACAATGTAATTAAGTAGGTAAGATAACAGCCAAATAACCAAGTAACGGTGTCCGTTGGCCAAGGTAGTAGTATCGGCCGTATAAATCGTTTTTGGACACGTAATTCCGGCTTTAGATGGTGAATGTGCATAGCCTCGGCGATGGATAAGAGCTGTTTGCGGAATCCTTTGGAGAAGTGTTCAGGTAATGAGTAAATGACTTTGAAGTCATTCTCTGAATCTGTATGGCCACATTCAAGGAGGTGCGACATGATAGAGCTGTCTGAAGATCTCATTTCGCCTCTGTAAAACCATGTCGGGATGTGTTCACGAACCCTCTGAGATAGGCGTCTCGTCGTGCGACCCACTTATCGTGTACCACAGGAGCACGAGTACTGATAAATGATCATTGAACGAGTCAACTGCGGTAGTCTATCCTTCAAGGGTATTGTAAGCAACGGCTTATTGTGAAAAGCGATTCTCAGGCGGGCCGCGAAATAAGTTTTCTCGACAGCATCTTTCAGGCGTCTGGATAACATATCAGCTGCAGAATCGCCCTTAAATGTTATATGTATGACAAGCTATTTGTTAGTAGCAATACTCCTAGGTGGATTTCAATTACGTTCCTTTAAATGTTTCATGATAAATTTATCCGGATAGCCATTTTCCCTGAGGGCGTCGCTGAATCTCTGTAGTTCTTCGTTGACGGTATCCGGTGTACAAATACTGCGCTCCCTAAAGGAGAGAGATCTGATTAAACTCCGCTTGTGCTGTAGTGGTACTGCGCTGTGGAAGTTAGTGTACTGCCCAGTCCATGTGTGTTTTCTGTGAACCATTCTGCTGCATGATCCGTCTGAGTTACGGATAGCCTCTACATTCAAGAAAGGTAACCGGTTTCCGAGTTCGTGTTCACAAGTGAAATGGAGACACTTTTGTGCGTCATTGAAAACTTTCAGCAACTGTTCCGCATGATTTTCGGATTTGCAAATTACGAAGGTGTCATCTACATACCGTACCTAAATTTCGGTTTCACGAATGTGCGTTGCAAGTGGGCCATGTTCCAATTTCACCATGAATATTTCAGCCAGCAGCGGCACCAAAGGAGATCCCATGGCCACTCCGTCAATCTGACGGTACATTTCACCACGACGAGACGCCTATCTCAGAGGGTTCGTGAACACATCCCGACATGGTTTTACAGAGGCGAAATGAGATCTTCAGACAGCTCTATCATGTCGCACCTCCTTGAATGTGGCCATACAGATTCAGAGAATGACTTCAAAGTCATTTACTCATTACCTGAACACTTCTCCAAAGGATTCCGCAAACAGCTCTTATCCATCGCCGAGGCTATGCACATTCACCATCTAAAGCCGGAATTACGTGTCCAAAAACGATTTATACGGCCGATACTACTACCTTGGCCAACGGACACCGTTACTTGGTTATTTGGCTGTTATCTTACCTACTTAATTACATTGTACTACTGCGCCTTGTGTGCACATGTTTATTTAGTTTACTTGGTCTATCATCTCTATCTCTGTCTCAAGTTAACGATTTTGGTCATTCAAACAGTCAAGAAGTCAATCCCAGCCCCAGTTGATGCTACCTCCACACGCAACGTTATGTAAATATTTGGGTCCGATGAGAGTTACCGAAAAGAATTCTTTACCCTGAAATTATTTCTGATATTGATCTCTCTGAAGTCAGACCGTCCAATCGACATGACCGTAAGCGTCCGTAAGTCTGCACGCGCGCACAGCGTCATACTTGTGTCTTCCCTTTGGTGTGAACGCGAAGCGCATCACGTGATACCCACTTGGCACTGGTAAGTGCGAACCAACAGGAAAACTATCAACTGAAGCGGTTGATAGTACTGATCCACCAGCAGTTTCGTTGTCGTGTCGATGGTGATCAGCCAATCGGAGGCATAATACGTAATTAGTAATGCTGCCAATCTGGCGTAAGGAGGATGCACTACCACGGGAGCGAGATAACATCTAAGTGAGTGGTAATAAGAACCGGATTGGTTATTTTTGTTGAGGCTACAACCCTTGCAGGCTGTTGGAAGAGAAGCTTTGAAGGCTTGCGGGCGGAAAACACGTTCGCCTTCCTTGCTCGATTGCCTATCTGGCCACACGTGATGCGGTATGCAGTGTTATCGCGCCACTGCGAGCAATCTGGTGGATCGATCCGTATGCCATTTCGTTTAGGAACTGCATGTGATTGTTAAGGCAGTGTGAGGTAATCAGAAACAAAGCAGTACTTCGTACCAAGGAGGTAAAGCTAGGACTTGTCCGCAAATGGAGATTTTAAAGCTTTACAGCTGCAATGTTCTTGTACTGTATTGTTTCAGTTGGCCGTGTACTCATGTGAATAGTGTAGCTACGTACTGCTGATGTAGTCGGCAAATTGTATACTAAGGTCAAGTTTACTGGGTAGGTAAGACCATTAGTGGATCTGTAGCCATTGTTCCAAAGAGGAGGATTCCTAGTGTGGCGGCGACACGACATTAGTGAGTGTTCGTTCGTCTCCACAGCTGTGGGCCAATTCGGTAATCAGTTACCGCTTCAAACTCATGGAATTGCCGTTATGTTAAGGTCGTAAGATGCATGTCAATCCTGCGTTTCAACGTGATGTTTACACTTCAATTCCAAGTGATTGATAAGCTTGAAATGCCAAGTGACCCTACGGCCCTGATATGATCTGCCAACAAGCATTGCATACTCTTTGTAAGCATAGAGTTTGGAGCAATTTTCCTCCACCAACAATGCCTCCGGAATTACCTACTTTCCAATGACAACATGTTACCGAGTAGTTGACAAGTCGATAGCAACGTGTGTCACGACGTGCACACGTAACTGCTTCTAAGATTAGCTGAAACAGTGGTCCATAGCAGGATAAGTGGGCGCGCTTGTCTTCGTAAAGTATTGCAAACCCAGTGTAGGAATGCCCGTGGGTGAGACAACAGTGTTCGTCTGTTCCAAGTACTCACCTGAATTACTGAGTAAAATGCGTGCGTCACCACCAATTATCAACGTTGCACCTTTTCTAGCAGGACGATGTGGCATGCATCAATACGGTAGTCATTGTAGCCCCTTTAGATGTTTCTTTGTTGAGTAATGCCAAGTTCATGAGTAATAGCATTCCAGTCCATGGACGTTATAGGTACGTTCCATCTGCATTGACTCTGCTTCTAATGGGGTCATTCGGAGAGCCACTTGTCGAAGAGTCTCAACACGTATGGACGACCAGATGGTAGTAAAGCCTAATTATCCTAAGAATACATAGGTTCCTATGACTTTTAAATAACGACATACATGGAGACACTGAAGCGATAACTGATCAATAAAGTCGCCCATGGGTGTGGAGACAAATGAACACTCACTAACGTCGTGATAACGCCACACTTGGAATCCTCTTAGTTTTTGTTTAGTTATCAACTGTGGTAGAAGTAAGCAAAGAGAGAACTTTGGTTGTTCAGCTTCAGGTTGGTCAACTAACTCCAATGGGAACAATGTCCCCCATGATCGTCGCAATAACAATCGCACAAAATTGTCTAACCGCCTAGCAGCCATTGCTGATTCAGGTTTGGGTGTGCAGGGTCCCAGCCACGGCGCATGCCTGATCAACCGCAAATGCAGGCCTGCCTGACTCCCTCAGACCTTAGGGACTTCGGAATACCAGTTAGAAGATTGCCTGTCTAAGCCACCATGGTTAGGCCGCTGAATAAGCCATCACCAAGTAGCCGCTAGCGAGCACTAAGTATAGACCGTATCATGTGCTGGTTAGTATGTCTGTCCGCACTGGTTACGGGGTAAGCTTCGGATCATGTGGCGTCACGACAGCACAGAAGGTGGTGCTCGACCACTTTCATTGGACCATCTGTCGCTTACGCTGGGGGCTTCCAACCGGTGTCCCATTGACCAACGTCCTATGACCAATGAGGGTGTCAACGACCCCCAAACAGCGTTCTTAGGCTCATTAACTTGAAAGCACTGCACGCGATTTCGAAAATGTGTATAGATCGCTTGAAAGCTTCACTGTGTCACTTCAGGCGATTTGCCCAATGGTTGTCTAACAAGGTTAAAAGCGAAACATGAATAGAATTGAAATGAACAGTGATTAGTTATTAATGGCTTTTGTCTGACTGTTGGTCGAATAATTTTGCATATAAATAATAGAACGTAAACAATTTTCAGACGTGTACATTAAAATAGAGAATGCTCAATCGAATATGGATATGGTTCCGGCACCTACAAGCCATCTAAAAGGTGAGACTGGTGGCGCAAGTTCACGTTGCCAGGCTCAGAGAACTGGTGTAGGTTCCAAAGTTTTGGCCTCAAGGGAAGAAGTTAAGGGTGTTGAGCCAGTGTAAAGAATGCATAGAAACTTCAGGATAAATTCACAGCTTGTTCTGATTGGACGTGGGGTTATGAGTATGTTGATCCCGCTGTTCCTGACACACATCTATCTAAGACTCACCAGGATGAAGAACAGAAAGTAAATTTTCAATACAATATGGACCTAACTGGGTGACAATATATCGCGTGGTCAATATTTTAGCGCTTTCAGACTCTTGTACACATGGTCTCTAGATGGTTATCGGTCGTTCAAATAGCTTAGCTGTATTCGGTAAGCGGGGAAATGAAGTTTGCTCACTTTCCAGACTGACCTATATATTGACTTTCCCTTAGCGACTTTGACATTTACTTCCATACTATGGAGTATCAAGCAACGAAAGCGTTCACGCGAAGTTATGGCGTAAAATTTTGTTGAGGAGGAATATAATTTCTGTTCCTAAATTTGTAGTCATCATCCCCATAAACATCAACTGGATATTTTAGCTGTAGCTGAGACTGTGTGAATTTTTAACAGAAAAGTGAATTTATATTTAGTCTTTCTAGCCATAGTGCATCGCTGCTCAATAAGTTACCTTTATCGTGATACGTCACAAGAGACTGTAGAGGACCGTTACCTAATGAGTTCGACGGGGGGGGGCAAAAGACAATCTTAGGCAAAAGCTCAAAATAGCAGAAATATCAAGCACATTTGCGTTATAGTTCTTCTTTCAGCTGATATTATTCCTATGCCGACTAGCGATCCGAAGATATAAATCAGACTAATGGAAAGAGGTGACAGCAGCAAACCAAAGCAGCACGAAGTGGACGCGTAGAAACTTTTTGCATTCAATATTTTGTGAATTTAAACAGACGGTACAAAATGATCGGTAACGGGAATGCTAAATCGAACAATGGAACAATGGAACAATGGATTTATGCGGGTATAAAAGCTAAAGCTTAACAAATCCCGTAGGGTTTTCACTGCGAAAATCATAGAAGTGTGAAAAATTCAATGGAAACCAATTCAGTAAAATCGTTTAACAACGAGTCACTACAAGCTTGTGGACTCACCGAGTTTGAAGTGTCAAAATAATAATCCACTATAACTCCGGAGGGATCATGATGTATGGAGTATTTGGTTAAAAGATTCACCGCCCCTTGAAATTCGCATAGGGCAAAGTGTTTGAGTTTGAAGCGTCAAAATATAAATCCACTGTTGAAATAAGCGTGGGGGAAATTATTTTTAAAGTATGGATTTTGGATCTCTCAAAATTAGACTGTACTTTGGGAGATAGTGCAATGAAGTGAGTGCACTATCAACTCGATTTTTGAACTCGATCAGGTTTGGTGCACTGACTGCAGATTCTGGGAGAGCATTCCAGGCTTGGCAAACACGCACGGAAAAGAAATTCCGTCGACATTCCAAACGGCTGTACTGCACTGCCAGCTTCAGATGATGGCCTCTCAGGTTGTTGTTGTTACTGAGCTCCAGCAGATGGCGGCAGGTATGATTGGGGTCTGTCAGAATCTGATAAGCCAAAATCGAATCTCCCCGTAGTCTTCGATATTGACCACTAAATATCCCGAGTGATCTCAGTCTGTCTTCGTAGCGTAACTGGCCTAAACCTTTCACGTTCTTCGTTGCGCGTAGTTGAGGTTTCTCTAAATCAGAGAGGTCTTTCCTCAGCCACGGCTGCCAGACTTGTATTGCATACTCCACGTGTGGTCGTATGTATGCACCTAGAAGTTGGTGAAAAACGGATGGATCGAAGCGTCCAAATGTGCGCCTGAGAAGGCCCAAATTTCGAATGCTCGCGTTCGATGCTTTCTTTGCCTGGGCTGAACAACCAAGGTCGGACTGAACCAAGACTCCTAAATCCTTTTCCTCAGCAGTTGTGTGAAGCACATGGTCACCCAGTTTAAGGAAAAATGCTGATTGGTGACGTAAGTGTAATACTCTGCATTTTTCTGTGTTGAATGGGAGTTGGTTCTGAACTGACCACGCATACCCCTTATCCAGATCCTCTTGAAGTATTGCGGAGTCGTCTGGTGTATTGATCGCTCTCCAAACCTTGATGTCGTCTGCATAGAGTTGGCAGTTGGAAAGAATGAGGGCCGCTATGTCGTCAATATACATCACAAACAATCGTGGCCCCAGTACTGATCCTTGTGGTACACCACATTCGACTTGGATTGGGTGGGACAGGGACCCACGCACTTTTACCTCTAAGCTCCGGTGGAGAAGAAAGCTTGTGATCCATCCTAGGAGCTGATCACCAATGCCGAAGCTCTGAAGTTTGCAGATCAGGGTTCCATGGTCTAGTCGATCGAAGGCCTTTGAGAAACCTAGGTAGACCACGTCCACTCCTGCACCGCTGTCAATTAATTTGGTCCAACTCGATCTTGCTAGCAGCAGATTTGTGGTGCACGATCGATTCCGTCGAAAACCATGCTGTTCATGTGCAAGGAAGGCAGACTCTTCTAGATAGGCTGTTAATACGTCAGCAACAATAGCTTCCATAACCTTTGACAGGACCGGGAGAAGGGTTACAGGACGGTAGTTGGCTGGATCAGAACGGCTACCGCCCTTGTGAATTGGGGTAATGATCCCACATTTCCACATCTCGGGTACATACATCTGATCGAAGCAGCGTTGGAAGAATGGTGCCAGAGGCTCTGCTAAACTTTCTCCCATTACCGCAAGGGACTTAGGGTGAATGTTGTCGATTCCAGGAGAGTTGTGCTTACGCATACACAACAACTTCTTTAATACCATCCCCGCCGTGAAAGTTATGTGCGTAAGTTTTGGTTGTAAAACAGCTGCTGACAAAGGAACAGATGACCAAGGAATGCATTGAAAGTTTGAAGCATATTGCAGCCGCAAGGCGTTCGCCGCATCCTCCGTAGTCAGCGTCATGCCATCTGGCGTTTGAAGAGGAGGGATTCCTCGTTTCACCTTGCGCAGGTTGTTTACATGTTGGTAGAGCAGCTTATGATTCGAAACCATGCGCTCCGTCAGATGCTGCTGGTATGTCAGTTTATCCTCACGAACGAGTTGAGTGCAATGATTACGTTGAATTGCGTAGGCCGTCCAGCTCTCCGTGCTCGGGTGTTCCTTATAGATACGCCAGGCCGAGTTCCTCACTGCCATACATTTCCGTGTCCTACTTCGCACAAATGAAGATGAAATACAGTGTAATCACAACCACTACAAGACGATTCACTCATAAGACTTCTAGTGAACAACCACTACAAACAGTTCAGTGACAGTAAATGTTTCTTGAGCATGCGATTGTATATAATGAGGTAGTGCTCCAAATGTGGGCCTACGCAAATTTAATGGATAACAAGCAAGGCTTTGGATAAGGTTATTAAGTTGTTGATTAAACTTAACGTGCGCCTTGCCTTTGATAACTGTTGTTGGGCAGGAGTTGAGAACTTTAATAAGACATTATAGCTTACTCCTAGGTCACGGATGGACTGATCGGCGTTTTGTTTCCAAAATTAGAATTGTGCTGCCTGGTGGGACGCTACATCTCTGCTAGAGGACCCGGAACTTGTGCACGGAGAATATAATTAACCATTCATTTGACCAAAGTACAAGTGAATTCAGGTCTGTTTGAATGAATTTACTAGCTAGCTGCAGATGCTCAAGTGGAAACGTATAGACGATCTTCATATTGTCCTGCAAAAAGAAATGACATTCCATATGTAATATTATCGAAAACATGGTTGATATAGATGAGGAACAAAGTGGGACTAATGGTGTTGCCTTGCAGAACTCCACTCGTTATTACACGTAATTGTGACGGTGTGCGCTCCTCTAAAAGGCAATAAGCCAATTCAGCATTGTGTCACGGACACCGAATGAGTTTTTTCAACAAAAGCCGCTCATTGGTACGCAGTCGAAGGCTTTGTGAATATCGCGATCACCAGTATCGACCTTTTGGCATATACAGCCGAGATGACGTATTACATGACTGTCCACTCATGGGTTCCTGTTGTTGATCACTTAAGCGTGTTGGAAAACATTCAACTAGCGGATTTTTGATGATTTCTTGCTACTCGTTTTCGTACACCCCAGAGATAATAGAAGTGGAATTAATGGGGTGATAGGTGACCCAGTTCGTCTCTTTCACCGCTTTTGTTTCACTGCATGATGAATGTTTGTACTGGGGCCGAAAGTGCCTGTATTTTAGAGAAAGGCTGAAGACGTGAAGAGGTAAAACAGGAATGTCTTCGCCACCATACGTGAGTACAAGTTGAGAAACGCCGTCCGACCCTGCCAAGCTAGTGGGTGGGACTGATTTAAGGACGGTATTAACTTCTAGGGATCTCAGTTACCTACGAAAGTATGTTGCCTGCGCCATTCATATGACTGACATCAACAAAATCTGGTCGTCAATGAGGGGAGAATCGAAATAAGCACTGAATACTACACATCGGTGATATTTACACCATTTTGTCTAACCGACAAGGAAATCCTATCCATGCGCCCATAATTTCTTTGCTCTCGCAGTTGTGTAAGGGCATGTATCTTGTGGCAATTGAACACTGCCACGGAGGGTAACATCAAGAGGTCTATAACTGCAGTCAGGAAGTGTCAAGCCTAATAATTCGCCAAAATCATTGAAGTTAACTGGTCACATGAGATTGCTGTTAAAAATTAGCGTATATAGATCGCACATTCATCACCTCGTTTGCACAGACGGTCCTTTCTAAACATCTGATAACCCCAAATATTCCACGGTATGTCACATATAGCTGAGATACACCATGTTCCGGTGATATAAACGTTATGAGACTTGTAAGGAGCTTAAACGTTGTAAGGAGATCCAGCTATGTTACTGATGAGTTAACCTTTATACTGGAGGCATTAAGAGAAAAATTGTGTCAGGATGCACAAATTTGGTTATATCACACCCTCTCATCAGGGACGTGGGTGGTGCGTTGCAATAAAACATCCGGACTCTGTTATTTGTAACGTATTGATTCCAGTGAGGAAATGCTCGAAAAGTAAATCATTGGTTGGCTCTGTACGGTCGTATCTGGAGGCCCTAGCTTTTGGGCCTCTCTTGGCCTTATGACTAGTTACTTGGCGAAGTGTGAAACTGTTCCGCGTAAGGAAGTGGCAATGAAGTGTAAGCTAAATCTGAACCTACCATTAGAAGATAGCGTGTGTTGATAGGTATATGTCTCTATGAGATCCCCCAGATCTGTTAAAGATGATACATTATTCAAACTCGACGTTGTCATATCCGGGCAATATCCATCTAAATTTTCCATTCATACTCTGCAGTAATGAGACATGATAGAGCACTGCCACCTGCTTTTCAATATCCTTGCAGGGGAACTGCAGAACAAAGGGGTCTGACTAAGCCGGTGTTCTGTTTGAGGCATTGGAAAATGAATGAACTTTTCTCAGCAAGGGTATAGAAGCTGTCAGACGGATAAGTTTGGTCCACCGGGGCTGATCATCACCTTTCCATCATTCCGATGTGGAAGTATCGTTCAATTAAGGAGGTACAAAACTGTTACCCATCCTTCCAGTCAATATTGCTCTAAGAGGATCAGGAACTTATGGTTAATCAGTGACAAATGCTTTACTGTCTGTTTAGGATTTTCAGCGAGAAAGAGCCTATTTCTTTTGCAGCTTTGTGTGGTGGAGGTACTTGTGGCACGATGCCACAGACAGCGCACAAGTTTGAAAGCCTCATGTCTGCCTCAATGTCTGCTTCACGTTGGCTTCCGCAAAAATTCCTCACGCTCCGCCTTTTCTTTTCCGCGAAGCTATGTCCATAACTGCCGACATATTGACGTTCTCAATCTAGCATTGCGACTAACTTTTGACCATGTTTTCAAATACTTAGGCTGCTTCAGATTGTTAACTTGACGGCTGGGCGATCTAAGCTCAACGTGCATTCCGTGTTTAAGTACTATGGATCATTTGGTTGGAAATATTGTCGGATAGGCTAACATACAACTTTGAAGTTCATCGGTCAAACAATTGTTTCGTCGCAGCTTCAGCTACCTGTCAATAATATTTCCCATCAGACGTAAAATGATTGATTGATATATCCGCTTGCCGCTCTGGAATGGATCAATGATATAATATGGGAAATAATGCAATTGCTTAACAAGTCCGGCAAGATGGTGAGAAGGAGAATCACGAAGGGGTGAAAAGGGAACAAGCCTAGGAAATGAAAATCGTGTTGGTAGACTCACCACACTGCTCACATCGAGGCACGCAAAACGTGCAAAGCTCAGTTGTATAGGTTAATACTGATTTGCAACTTTCTTCACAACATATCACCTGTCGAGACACACAGGTTATATTTCTTAACGTAGGATGGGTTAAGTGCGAGTTCATGGCGTTCTTTGAACACAGGCAAAGTCGGGGTCGAAAACAACGTATGTGATGGGAGGTCGTGTCCATGCCTGACACAACACGAAGAGAGCAAACCTTCCGTCGACATTCTAGCCGACTGTACTTCGGTGCCCAAGTTGAACTAGTGGTCCCTCAAATTCGTGCTGTGGTACGTAGTTGTAGTAGGTAGCGGCAGACGTGGTTGATGTTCCCCAAATTCATGTAGGGCATAATAAGGTCCCCAACTGGGCACCGATTCCGGCCGCTGTATAATTTTTGGGTCCCCAGTCTAAGTCGATAAGGAGATGAAACAATCCTTTGCCGTTCTTCGTGGCTCGTCGCTGTGGAGCCTCGAGTGTTGCTAGATCTTGCTTGTGTAAGGGCTGGCAGGTCTGGATTGCGTATTCCACACATACCGCACGCAGGTGTTAAGCAACCGCGCATAGAAAAAGGGATCAAACCGCCCCAATGCCCTCCGCAGAATGCCAACATGTTGGTTTCCAGGCTTTAACGCATTTGCAGATTGCTCTGAGCTGCCCATATCTGCCTGAATGAATACCTTACGGTCGCGCACCTGCGTGGCTGCTTGCAGAACATGGTCACCAAACTTGTATGTGATGTTCGGCTGGTGACAAATGTGGAACACCTTACAGTTTCACGAAGTGAACTGAAACAAATTGCAAAGTAACCATTCATATGCTTTGTCCAGATCTCTCTGAAGTGCATCGGGATCTCTTGGGTCGGCGATCGTCCGCCATATCTTAACATCATCAGCGAACGGTAAGAAAGCTGAGACAAGTAACTTCATTAGCTCTTTAGTATACACGAGAAGTAGACGCAACCCTAGAATGATCCCCATGGAACTCACAGTCGAGGTTAATCGAATCACCCGAACACCCTCCGTTACAGACCAACATGTTTGTTCACGGATTTGGAAGCGTTCAAGGACGGCACCCAACAACCGAGATCGTCTTGCATCACCACCCAAGGTCTGGCTTTTGTGAAGCGGTTTTCAATATGTTGTCTCCAAGGTTGTGACGGACTTGTGCGGTTTTGAAATTGTCCGAGTTCAACGAAAGTAGATTTACCTTTGACCAATCAAAAGCGTAGTCAAATCTCGTTGAAACATATCGTGAAGTCCCTGACAGTCGACTGCCGCCACATCTTGATAGTCATCGGCAAAAAGCAGGACAAATCGACTTGATGACACTCACAGCGTCGTTAATGAAGCACTAGAATAACTGGCCGCCCCTACGCCCGGCTATTGTGGAACACCGCAATTACACTAATTGGATCATAAAATGAACCTCGAATTGGAACATGAAGGCGAGTAAAGGTTTCCGATTCACTTAGTACAGGGTTTCCTACCTCCGTTTGCTTGCAGCTTTTGGAGAAAGATGCGGTGATCCATGCGGTTGAATGCTTGGAAAAGTCTAGGTTGATGACATCAATGCCGGTCTCACCGTCGGCTACTTAAGTCAACTGCCAACGAGCAAACCGTAGATTGGTAGTACATGACGGATGCTGACGGAATCCGTGCTGCTCCGATGCTATGATGTTAGACCTTTCGAAGTAGACCCACTACAAATACAACAAAATACAACTCGGTTCTATAGGTTTTTATTTTCTGGCAAAGCTTCGTTGTTGACGCAAGAGCTTCTTCTGGACAGGTGCAAGCCCTTCACCTCGCCATCCTAAGTTTCAGGGACACTTAATACCGATTTCCATGCACCGCCAGAGCAAATAGTCTACGACTACACGATGTGTTTACCCAGACAGCCACTGATCCTGCACCATCCATTGTATCCTTCGACTTTGAATGTTATGCTGATCAGTTATCTTATTGGATGCCTGAGATGCGCCCGCCTGCTACACGGTAGCAGAAGACGCCAGTCACATTTGTGTATTGTTCGGCCTACACGGTTTCCAAAGACTTTGTAGTCGCCGTACATCGAGCCCTTCAAAAACATCAGCTTCCAAAAAGATATTCACAATCGACTGCGGTAGCTAATAAGAACTTGACACGTTTGATATCCTGAAACCTACCATGGAGGAAACCACCTAGCCTCCACCGTTTAGCAATGCTTAGTGCGATGTTACAAACTACAATTACAATTTTCAACCGACTAGTATCCTAAAACTAGTCGCCGATTTCGGATACAGACAACAGCCATCCTGACGTCTCCCAAAATTTCGCTCCCGCGACCGAACTCCGTTGTTGGAAGGTTCATAAACCCGTACACTGTAAATAAGTTAAGGTTTGTAATTATTGGAAAATGTTTGCCTCTTTTCTCAAACGACATCTTGGAAACCGAAAAATTCCAAACTTCCCAAAATCTTTAAAAAGTGCGAAAACCGAAAAACCATAACAACGCTGTAGGCAGGCTGTTTGATAGTTCTATCTGGCGGTTTCTACGTGTGTTGTTTTGCTTCTCTCCACAGGCACCCACCCTCCCGTCCTATTAGCTCTCCCTCAGGAGCAACGCCTTCGAGAAACGGTACAGTCAACGAAGAATCGAACAATAGGGCCGGATATTCCTCATGTGACAAATCTCATTTTGGCGTGCGGCGGGGTACGTCGGGGGGATAGATCGCTCCATGTGCACAGTTCGGAAGCGCGGTGGTTCATGTCCTACCGGCATCCTTTTCTCGACAGGACAGATTTTGCAGTCCGACAAGCATGCTCCAACAGCTCTTCGTTGAGTAACCCGTTCTGCAATTAGTAAAATAATTTGATGCAAATGACGAACACCATCGACACGAACATGCGCACTCACTTTTATTTGCACGATTTTGACTTACGAATGTCGTCATGCTCATTAGGTTAGATACTGAAGACGTCTTTTGTTCATCCTTTTATGGAGGGAGTTCTGTATCACTTGTAAAGATAGTTCTTATATTTTATGCACGATTTTACCGCAAATTCTTATACACTATGCTTTCTTGCTTTACTATCTCTTACCGCATGTCCTTGTTTTCTTTCATCTAGCTCAGTGAGGTAGGACGCGGACGTTCGGTCCCACTCGTTTCAATCGTCCTTCGACCTTTTGCAGCATGTCACGAATTGAGTACACTGTGTCCGACCCGCAGCCTTCAGGCGCCTGAACGAGATTACCCCTCCATCTCGGACTAGTGTTTACTGATCTTTCACTACCCATCGGAATGAACCGACGGGTATTCATCCATTCAGTATAGATGTTAGCTAGATGTGGAAACACCTCAGCTGCTGTACCGTAGGTAGGATGACACCACCGCCTTGGTAGTCTTAGGTTTTCTATTGTCTGCCTTGCGTGGTCCGATGCGTAGGTTCTTGCAAATAGACATTTGTTTTGATAAAGAGAAGTATGCAGCCGTCTCACAATGATCGTTTTTCATGAACCTCAAACATCCTTCCTATCGTGTGCTGCCAATAAAGGCTAGTTACCAGCTGACTAACACACACCATATTCCTCAGCAGTTACAACACTGGCGTTCGTTAATGGAGGCCCATTAGAGTGCTCATGATAGACGTAATCCAATCGAACTTTAGTTACAATGGAACAACGGTTTTATACGAGTAATAAGGCAATTGCGTAACAGATCCTGTAAGGAAGTATAAAATATGGAGGAATTGTCAACAAACTTAGGTTTACACCGGTGGATTCACTGCAGTATACGTAGTTTAAATGTAAATCCATTAGAAATGACGACAAATGTGATGTTGGTAACAAACTGTACAGCATCCTGCTGAACACATAACGGAAGTGAAGGAGGTGGAAGGTATTCTGGGAGTTGACGGATCATTATGCTTATCCATGGGCAATGAGTCATGTGAGATGGTGCGGTGAAATGATGGAACGGCCAACTCGAGCTTTGACGCCTGCCAGATGACAGACTCTGGTATAGTATTTCACGTTTTGAAAACTCAAACAGTAAAGAGCTTCCGACGGTATTTCAAACAGCTATAGTGCTCTGCATGCTTGAGAGGATGGCCTCTCAATGTGCGGTTGTTACTGAGCTCTAACAAATGGCGACGGGTGTGGTTTAGATTTCTTAAAATATGGTAAGCTAAATAATGTCTCCGCGCACAGCCGCCGATGGTGGTCCACCGGACGATGCCGAGCACTCGATGCTTTGCTCATACGGCAAATTATACAAACCTTTGACGGGCTTGGTTATCACGGCGGTGAGATCGCTCTTCATTCAGGGCTTATAGATCTGTATGTAATAATCTACCATGTGGACATATTGCAGCGAGAACGGAAGTGGGAGGGAAGCAGAACCTGTATTGGCAACAACAGTGCGCCAAACTGATCACTGCAAAACCCGTACAGATATGAACCGCGTTTCCTTCCACTACCGCCGCGCGGATGAGGATTTGTGAGACGGACCACTTCCATGTGCCTTACGAACTTGGGATTAGGGAACAAGGTCTCCATGTGTCATTCCCATATCTCCGTAACGCTGCATTCCGTTCTGGCCAGCCAGTTGTTGTTCGAAAGCAGTGAGTTGCTTTCTCAGTGGCTGCATCACTCGGTCTGTGTTCAGTCCTGCGGGGCTTCGCAAGAAGCGTATTGTCTTCCTCACTGGTGTTCCCTACACATACCCTCTCCGGTTGTTTGGACTCAGGCTCGGTTACAGAAGTCCCTCATGCTCCGTTCTGGCTCGGTCAACAAGGTT
>OX104064.1:10339716-10396553 GCA_944474145.2 Dicrocoelium dendriticum | reverse complement strand
CATTTCATCTGTGGACAACTTTCCAACTTGAGCGTTCAGTTCCCCGCCAGCACAACAGTGTCCGTGCTTCTTCTGTGGCGAAGGAGCTGGGTCAGTTGGCGGTAAAAGTCGTTCTTTACCGAATCATCGCTACAGTTTGTGGGTGCGTAGGCAGCGATGATGAATAGACACCTATTAGTCCCGCGCGACTTCGAAGCTTTGAACGAGCCAGCCAATCGGACCGCACACATCCGGCTACTGATTGGAATCCAATCAACCAGAGCAGCTTCAGCCCGGGGACTCAGGGCAATGCCAACACCAGCTTGGCCGGTGCTCGAAGCTGCATCGTCACCGGATAGGCGCAATGAGAAAATACTGCTTGCGTCACCTGAAGGGGATCGCAGAGTGAGCACAGAGCTCGAGTCTTGCAGGCGGGTCTCTGATAAGCAGCAGATATCGATCGAGAGGGTCTCCAATGTTCGGGCAAGTGCTGCCTGTTGACCGATCTGTAGTAATGTGCGTACATTGAGGCATGCCAATCTGAAGGAGGATCGAGGGCTCCAAATGGAAGCCGATGAACTGGAATGGACCGCTTGGTTGGACATGGGCTTGTCGACAGGAGAGGAGTGACGCTCCGCGTTCAGATGTGAGTTGAAATTAGAAGGTAAATGCCTAGCAAAGCATGTTGGGGGAGGGCCAAGAATCGGGGGTTGAAAACTGGGGGATATAAGTGAAGTTGGAACGGGACGGTAAGAGTGAAAAAGCGTAAGAGGGGGAATAAGAAGACGGGAAGGCTTGAGCAGTAGCATCCAAACCCCTATCCACCCTGCTCGATGCAGCAGATAGGGCACCGTTTATTATCCTCTGCGGTGGCCAGAGCATCAGCAATTTGTTTTAGGTAAGATTCATTGTATTGTCTGATATGGGAAGCAAGCAGCCTGAGATGTGATGTTACCGAGACCATACGCGTCGAGAGTGGACAGCCGATCCACAGCTTGTCAAAACCCTTGAAAAGTTGAGCCGAGCACCTTGCAAGGCGGTTTCATCAATCTGAGTTAGCACGTTCTTTTTCGGGTATTGAGTACCCTTCTCCCTGAGCCGTCCCGTTGGATCCGTTCTCACGCGCAGAGGTCAAAAGTGGGATCAGACCAGTGAAAGTGCATAAAGCCGCAGGAACAAATGGAATTCCCCAGCCCTCTTCATAGTCGGGCGATTTGCTCTTGTAGATGATTCACAAGCGGGACAGGTGAAATTTTGTGTGCAAGAAAATGTCCCGACAGACTGAAGCGGCTCTGTCATAGTCCCAATTTTCAAGGAAGGCTACTGTTCGAAATGCTGCAATCATAGAAGGAACAGTATGAACGCAACTGCCCTTAAATTTCTTGCATCTGTCGTTTTCCACAAGCTGACGGTCACTTATGAAAGTCAGACACTGGAGCAGCAATCCGGGTTTCGTCGAAATCAACGCTGCATCAACCACATATTTACTTTACGTCAATCGTTGGGGCGCCCACCGTAGTCGTGTTCCTCGACAAAAGGTGCCTTCGATTAGGTGACTCAGTGCCCTATGGACGGTCTGGTGAGGAAAGGTAGGCCAGAAAATACGTAAACATTAGCAGAGCGTTGGACGCGTATAGTTCAAACAGAGTGAGGGTTTAAGGCAAACTGTCGTCGTTCTTCGATACCACCAGGGGTGGGAGACAAGGTTGCCCGCTGTCACCTTTCCTCCTACTGACGAAGTCATGAAAACGGCGTTTATCGGGCACGACTTACAAGGTATGGAGCTACTTCCTGGTGAACGAATTCCTGACTTTGAGAATGCCGACGACATTGCGCTAATCTGTGTCAGCGCCCAAACGTGTCAAGCTGCACAACACAGAGTAGCACGGGCTGTCAATCGTTTTGGGTTATGCTTTTCTCCGTGGAAACGCATGGTCCTTCTGTAAGGTTGACAGGGATCTATTCCTGCGCTGATTTTGGTGGTGAGAGAAGAAGGGGACGGCAAGCGCTGATTTGGTCGAGAGAAATGAAGTCCCTCACTTCGAAGTTGACGTCAGTCGGCGCATCGCAACTGCCTGGATGGGGTCCGAAGGACGAACACGTTTGGTTGGACACACTTGCGGGCGTGGCGAAGAGCCGGTACTAATGGCATCTGGGTTGTGAGTTCATTTGTCCATCCTTCTCTCATTTAGATTATACGACCAACTACGAGCTCATAGCTGATGCATAACATAATATTTAACATCATATTACTTGCTTTTTGAATTCTTTGTAGTGTAGATTTTTGGTACCATCTTTTTGTATTACGGCATATTAGGAGAGATGTGGTTTCCATCCTCAGCTAACGTGTGTTGATGATGACGATGCGCCCGTCAGCACTTCACTGGCACATTCTATCCCTACATATGGTCTAGACAGCAGCACACCGATTGCCACGTTGCTCGCGTTGACTGCCACAGTGAACCTTACACTCGTACTGTATATGGGTGAATATGCTGAGTCCCTTGCTACGTACATTTTTAACTGGTTAAAGGCCATCTCAGTTTCGGATGTCCAAACGAGCGGTTGGGCTTTGTTTGACAGCTTTAATAACGTGCTAATCAACTCTGTAAAAGGAGCATGAAGTTCGTATCAAATGACACCATGAGCAGGCCGGGCCGGTGGCCGAGTGGTCTGCACACTAGGCTTGCAATAATAAGGTCACCGGTTTGAATCCAAGTAGGGGCGGGCGTCCTCGCTGTATAGTTAGCCCATGCTCAACTGGTGGCGGTCGCGCGGCAGCGAGCAACGCTACGGCGTACAGCTGATGGTGTAGTTGTTTAATAGCAGGTAAGGACGGAGATGACGTTTCGAAGACGAAGTGCGAAATTCCAGATCGTCTAATGTGAATAAATAAATAATAAAAACTAAAAACAGTATATCCTTCGACGTGGTTAGGCACAGTCCAACTGAACAAGATCGCTTAAAATAGACAATGGATCCCAAAAGGACTTTTTGTCGTGATTAGCAGTTAGAGATTCGGAACCTTGGAACAATGACAAATGCAAATCTAAAAATTGGCTAATTAAACTAATACAACCATCCATGTAACCGTGCCCAAGAGGGCTGCTTTCATGTAGGGTATCCCCTCGACAGGTCTAGCCGACATTTCCATCTTCTAACTAGCTGTGTGCAGGGGTGGCAAAATAGCAGGTAAGCCATCACCTGTTTAAAAGATGCTCTTTTAAGGGATAATTTTATGCATACATTATGGACGACGAAGCCTCAGTCCGTTTCGGTACACAGATAATTCAGTTATGGCACTTTTTGTCATAACGCCAATGAGTCAGTGACAGTATACCATTTATAGGTATAAATTTTTTAGCTTGGAAGCTGTACTCCGTCAATTCAACATATTAGCCCGTCTGTGGCCAACGATGAAACAAGGAGAAACAAAAGGTATGAGGAATTGAAAACATACTGCTAATTACAATTCTTCGCAGGAATACCAATCATAATTTAATGAAAAGCATAGCGAATAATGAGGACGGTGCATGGATTTGGGGAGAAAGAGCTTTCGCACTCCGTCCAGGGTATCGTACAGAATAAAGAGCAGTAAACATAATCAAAATGCAGTTTATGTCATCGTTGTAGTTATGGATGCTTCATAGCAAACTACGAGTAATTGAAGCCATCAGATCTGAAGGAGGGATCGTTCATTAGTTCCAGACAATCGATCGCAAAGTAAATATCAGTTACCGATTGTTCAGTGAAAACAAGGAAAAGAATTAAGGATAGGCGGATGATTATAAAAAGCCAACATAGAGTAAGTTTTGAGTGACAATGTAAATAAAACGCAGAGATAGACTAATAATCTCCAATAAATAACAGCCATGGTCTTTTTACTTCATTTGTGATCCGGTTCTTTTTCAAGCAATCTATAATCGCTTATTTGGAAATTTAGGACTTGTTTCACTTTTGCTAGTGTCATGTAAACTTGAACCATTTCGTTGAATATGCTTACGTTTTTCGACATTGCAGGCAATTTGGTAGCCTATTCCATATCAGGCGAAACCTTAAGATAAAAGTTCTGTCAGACCGTGTTCCTGAGTGAAGACACTACAATCAGACATACTGTCGCGGAATCATAATTAATTTTCAACAGAAATTGCACAAAACGGTATTCACTATGAACTTTATGCCATACAACTTTGTGTAGGAAATTAAAATTTAGGGGAAATCTTCGCAACCATAAAGACTTACATGTTAATTCACTACATCTGTCGTTATAAAGAACTAGTGTGGAGTAACCAAAGATGCATTTGGTGAGGTCGGGTTGAACATTTTCTATAACCTTCAAGTCATATTTACGTAAATCGATGAACATAACACAACATTATTCTAACAAGGACTGTATATTGATTTTCCATGTAAGGAGCCTGCCTATTTAAACGTTAGTAACTGAGTAATACGTCCCATTAGTTGCATTGATTTAGTCATAACATAGTTGACATATTCGCTGAAAGTTGGGGAGCCGGATTGCCTAAGTCCTAGACCTCTGACAGAAAAGCAAACTGGAATGGTATCACCATAAATGAGAAAAAATCCCATCTCCCTATGGCATCCAAAAGTCGCTATATTGCATTTTTATAAGGAGAAGTTCTTCAGTCATTTCTTAGCCCAGCCTTCTTTGCGTAGAGATCGCAGTTACTATTTGTTACTTCGGTTGTATATTGAATGGAAGATATGCATCACTTTTAAATCATCCGCAAATAAGTCGGAGTTTCCATATGACACCTGTAAGGTCGCTTATGTACAATGAAAGAAGAAGCGAACCTAGTACGCTGCCTGGGGCATAGACCTAAATTAATTTATGTTGACTGTGCGAGCGTCCCGTCAGATAGAATTCAAATCAAGAACGAAGCGGATTTAATATTCCAAACCTATTTAGTTTCGATAATAGCCTTTTGAGTGGAACTCAATGGTACGCTCTTTGTATATCAAGGTACAGGATAATGTACTGTAATCCAGAATAATCGCTCCAGTGAATTATCTAAGAAATCAAGTTGAAAAGTTGTACGCGAAAGAGCTTCTATAAGCCATGCTACGAAGAGGAAAAAATATAGTGCGATAAAAGGAAAGTCGTTAGTTTCCTCCCCGATTCTTTCCATCACCAGCGATAGGATGGAAGTGTGACAAATAGTGCGATAATACAATTGCTCATTTGTTCGCCGAGCTGCGAAATTGGTTTGCAAACGTTTCCCCGTCATGCGAGACGGCATCATCAGTGCGTCGAGATATGCAGTGTAATCTTGCTGATTGAATTGTCGACCATGCATGCAAAAAACACTATGCATCTTCGCTAGTCTCAGCACACGTGGATGAAAAAGAACACAGCTTCGAATGGGCCAACACAGAAGTCCTGGCACGAGGTGAAACAAGAAGAGCAAGGGAATTCCTGGAAGCATGGTTCTCAACACAAGACTCGATCAACATGCATATCGAGATTGACCCGGTTTACCAACCCCTCCGACGGAGAGAACTTAGAGAAATTATTAGACGCCGCTTGAATAGGAACAACCCAAGCGACGACCTCCGCCACGGGGAAATGGGTAGAGATCACGGGACTCAGATCGAAGCCGTCACTTTCGAAATGTCACCTGCACGCCGATCACGGGTCGACAATTCAATCAGCGAGATTACACTGCATATCTCGACTCACTGATGATGCCGTCTCGCATGACGGTGAAACGTTTGCAAACCAATTTCGCAGCTCGGCGAACAAATGAGCAATTGAATTATCAACCCGAGCTACCAGTTTTCCAAAACATTTTAAAGTGCGATAATAACAAATATCTGATTTTTGTCCAGATTTATATCGTGGTACGACAACAGTTCTCTTCCATTTCGTTGGATGTTGATCCGACTGGAAGGACAAGGAGAAAATATTAGTAATCATTCTGGAATATCTTCGACACCACACGATTACAGCTCGAGTTACCATCTGGACTAGGATTATAGGGTGAACGGAACAAATGAATAACAAGTTTAATGATTCCTATGTAGAAGTATACAGCCGAAAGATTTTCTGGAATAACGGACGAAATTGGATGCATCAGTATAGCATTTTAAGTGCTGAAAGGTCCAGCAAAGTATACACTAAAGGCATCTTCTAAAGCAATAGGGGTGTCGACAACACTGCTCTTTGATGTGATAATATGTGGGGATATGTATGTTTATTACACCATTCTCTTTTTCAGTAACATATTATGCCCACTAACTGTTCATGATTTATAAGATACGTTCATCTTCTTGCCTAATATGCATATCTTTCCCAGCATCCGTTTCATCTGCAAGCCTTTGAAAACGTAGCAGCACGCTGAAACCACGAGTTTTTTTAAACACCGAGCTAGTTTGCAATTTTCTTCCTAAGTTTATCAGCAATAGTGAAGGTAGTCGGAGGTCGTACACAACAGTTAGTTTTGCTGAGGCAGTAATTGCAAGCAATGCGGTATGCTGTAATACAACAGTGCAGATACATCCTGGATGTCATGAGAAAGAGAGAAAAGGTCCCAATTTTGAGACCAGAGTAAAGTTGAAAATGAGGTCCAGTTTAAACTTTGAAAGAAGAAAGAGTGTATTTTCGAATGCACCTAAGGGGACTAGATAAACACTTTGCATGTGACTAACCTGTGGCCGCATCCTGAGATGCTACGTAGTGTATCAGTGAAAAGGAAACTAAGACCTGAAGTAAAAATGAAGTCCAGCACAATTGTGTAGGTATAAGGAAATGTGGAGTACATCTTTCAGTCATAAGAGAAATGATGATTTTTGCGTGAAGCCCGGTTGCTACGGATCTAGACCAACATATGTCAGGCAGGTTGAAGTCCCCACAAAGGACAGTATTTTGCAGAGTAATTACGGAAAAGAAAATAAGAAATATTTATTAATTGGATCTCATCAGTATGTGCGGCAATGGTTGGGTGGTATATGCAACTCACAAAAGATCGGTTGCCGTTGAATGACAAACTAATCAGACATGTATACGTATTGCTCAAGTATTTCTACTTCATAGTTGGGCACGTAGTCCGAAACTCGGAGTGAGAAGCCACGATACATATAACACACGCGGGACTGTATTCTGACACATGGGTCGAAGCGTAAAGCATAAACAGGAAAACGAGCCAATCAGAACAGGAATAAAAGGCCAGTTGGTATGTATCAATGTGACAATGCTGTTCGAGCAATCGCCTGAGTTTGTGTGGTTGGCTGAGTGACGTCACCACGTGCGGCCGTAACAGAAATCAGGCGAGGGTCAAATAAGCGGAAGTTTGTACTCACGAACAAGCAGGTTTTGTAAGTATTAAACAATGCAATCTGCACCCCCACCTATCCTTCGATTACTCCTAACCAATGTACATCCGTTAATCGAAATCACTTCATTTGACACATTCTTGCTGGGCCAGGTTTCAGTAAGAAAAACATGATCAGATTTAGTAAGGTACACGAAAATACGGAGTAAAGGAATCTTATTTGGCAGCGAGCGAATATTAAGTAACACCATTCGGTAAGCATTCTCACTCAGTTCTGAGCCACGATGCTCATAAGAATTTGAACCTATATTAGTAGCGGAGCTATCCGCAACAACTCATTCATAGTGAGATTTATAGCATCAGTTGAGAGATAAAGAGGCAGAATGAATAGAGCAATTTCAAAAATAGGGCAAGTTGAGACAGCGGTCACTGAACAACGGTATCTGTTGGCCGTCTTAAGGTTTCAATTTTTAAAGATCCACCTCCAACTTCACCTGGTACAGCCTCACAAGTTAAAAGCATATGCAGCTGCCTACTCCGCATCAAACAACCTCTGGTACATTTCCTCCACCGCCAACTCAGCCCTAATCAAGGCAACTGACCGAAGCGGTAGACAGGTCAAAGGTCCGGTACGCTATTCCGATTTGGTTAACGCTTGCTGTATTAGTTGACAGGCATAATTTCGGCCTCTTATGTTAATGGTATATTTGATGTACAAACGTCCTGCAAAATGAGAAAAACCCACAAACTTTAAAAAACCCAATAGCTGTGCGCATTTTCGTCGTATAATCGTCAAGTATTCCACACACTGTCACTTCAAATATCCCGAACACGTCCCACCATTCCCGAAGTTTACAGCCCAGGACCCAAGCCCATAAAAAACCGCAACGTCACCTGATCCGCCTAAGGAAGCCTAAGTCTCATCACCTTGGTTCCAGATGACCGCCACTGCTCACTCTACCGGTGTAAGCAACAGCTAGCCTAGCCCGTAAGCTCTGGGAAATGGTTCGCCAAAGACAACACGCGGGATTCTTCGTGGGATGGGTATCTGTATCGCTGTGGACTAGAGTGCGGTGGATGGGGGTGGCAACTTTTGAACGCACCGGCGATACTGCATTGCAGAAATCATCTCACCGACCATTATTTTGGACTAGGCAGCATTTTTGCAGCCGAAATAGCTCGCCCTGACTGCCCACTGACGATGCCTTCCAGTCCACCCCTAACTAATAAAAAAGGAATCATGAACACAGCGAACTCCACTTGCCCTATCTCTCTATCCCATTGCAACTGTTACTCTGTTCTCCCACTCTTACTTTGTATACCCACCTGACATCGCTATTATTCAGCCCTATTAGGTCAGACCTCTTAAATGAACGTAAATCATTCACGCTTTCATTGATTTGAGACATTGGATTTCAATCTAGTTTAGATCTTCCAATTATTCATTGGTGTAACCGATGGTACATATCGATCATCTTCCCTCCTCGTGAGTCACGCTATCCACCACTGACTGCCTCTACTTACCTGCTCTCTATTCATTGCAGCCTTTTTCAATACACGTTGGGCCCAGTCGTTCTAACCGCCTTCCGTACTTCCGTACGGGTGTGCCCCCTATCTGCCACCACTTGATATTAGTATCTGAGTAGCATCCCACAGATGCCATTCGCCTTTTTCGTCAGTAGAACCACTGGTGGAAACGTGCTGCTGTCTCTCCTGATGATCACTTTATTTTCCATCTCCGTCACCTCTTTCTGAACTAAAACAGGGTGTTTTATGATATTCTTCTGTAAACTGGTTTGCGCTGTTAGCTAGCATTAATGGTATCCAGAGTTCTACTCAGTTGCAGAATCCGCAACACTCATTCATTTCCGTGAACAAGTACGCATGCCTCTGCAGCTCATGCAGTGTTGCACAACTTGGGTAGTCATGTGAAACTTTCACGGCGCCCGCTCCATTAATGTCCCGTGCTCATCACGATTATTACGTCGCCCATAATCATAACGTCACTTCTCAAATCGATTCAGGCTCTGAGTCGCCAGAGGATACCATGGCCGACTATGGTTTCCGTGGACCCCTCCACGACGAACATCGAATGTTTGATAAGCGTTGCCCCTGTCCAAACTTTCAACCGCTGCGCTCACGTCACCTTCAAGTGATGTCCTCAGACCGACTGCAATACATCTGTTGACTGAGCTAACGAAACACCGTCGGACACATTGGAACACACTGTCCTTGTGTCCATGATGACACGGACTGAGACCCTTTCAATAGTTATTACGAGGACCGGCACTCCTCAGCTGCTCGGCACGAACAAAGAGAAACAGCGATAACTACTTCTGTTCGTACAAAATGTGGCAAAATGATCCACATAGTTGCATCATAAACAATAGCGATCATCTTGGGTTTAAGCTCGATGTGTTGCGTAATTACCCTCACTTCATTTCTCAAAGTCAGGTTTCTATCAATTGTGTTAACTGGCATACTTTCTGATCCAGCTCAGAAGGTTGTATGCTACGCATTGTTACAGGCTACGAGAAAACATGAACCATCGTCATCAGATCTCCCGATCAGTTGACACTAAAGAGAGATGTCAATTTCATCCTATCCTGCGGTTTCCTGGGTAGACTTTTGATAAACAGCTCTATCAACAATTGTCCCTTTGCGGCGACATCTAACACAGTGACCCCAATTGCAAGGTATTTGCTTAGCCTCCGGTAAAGCACCATCAGGTCTTCTTGTTGTTCCTATCTTGTATAGAGAAACTGTTCCAAGATCCGTTGTTGGTTTATTTTCTTCCAAATCGCAACTGGCACCCTCCTGCACAAGGACATTGATTGTTTCTCTATGTTCAAGCGCGAGATAAATTGATTGACAGGCAAAACTACACGGATACCGAAATTAAAGTCCCCCCGCAATCGATTGGGTTACGTCCTTCTCAACGGACGCCGCGGATTTTTGGATTCAAATGCTGGATTCCACTTTTGCTTCGGAATTACTGTGTTTTGCGTTATCTTTCTGTGTGAATTGTGCACCAATATATTTCATTTGGTGTATTTTTCTATTTGTGCAAATTTGATTGAGGATCTCTTGCTAATTGTGGAGATCTCATCGATTGGCCATTCACGACGAAACTGCAAAATTCGGCAATGGTTCGTAGTACAGCTACAAGGAAAACAAGTGCTCGTCGGCCCACGCAACAGCAAACGAAAGTGATTTGTGCTTTGAAATCGTGCTCTAAAACAATCCGGATTGCAATAACTTGTAATATCTGTGAAAAGAGCTTTCATCCCCGGTGCGTAGGTGTGGTAAAAATGAAGGAACGACCTTGCACATCAGACTGCATTTGGTTCTGTGCTGAGTGCATGGCCAACCCGCTCGTGAGGTGCGTTGCTCTACTGACAGAGAAATGTGACAAACTAACCCAAATTGTGCGACTAGCAACAGCTGAAACAGCGGGTGGATCGCAACCAGATGGTGCCGCACTCGACTCACGTTGTCTAACCGTATGCCCACACCTGGCACAAACCAGTCAAAACGATTGTTCAGTAGAGAGCATACATCCCGCAACCCCACTCACGATAGGCTGCAAACAGAGAGTTTATGAAAGACTGCCAACCCCGGCGAATCCAACGTTGCAGAGTTCGGTTTTCCCGAGTGATATGGCTGTGGCTCATGATACTTCAGTGCATTCCGATTTACCGAATAACACAGGTAGTCCGACTACCTATGCAAATATCGTCGCTGATTGTCCACCCGTGGCAAATTTAACTAGCGTGTCTGCAAGCACACCGAAGGTTGTTAGAGGCGACACTAATAACAATGTGTACACGAAAAGATTTCCCCCCACGCCGCCGGTAATAGGAGGCATGCCGGTATCCAAATGTACGAACTCCAAGAAGATGCAGAGTTCGATGAAGATAATATGCTCTAACGTGCCTGAGTCAAAGGCAAACGCTATCAAAGATAGACTACTGGACGACATGAAACAGTGGGAATCCATATGCCGAGCAATTGGAATGCAGCCTAAACAGGCTAGCTTATGTCGTATCATCCGCCACCCCAACTCACTTCACTATGGCGAGCCGAGACTACTTTAAGTGACATTGCAGTCCGGTAACGAAGCAGAGACAGTCCTCTTGTCAGCTCACCGTCTTCGTGATTCATCATGCGGAGTTCGCATATTCCCGGATATACCTTGGAGTGAGCGTCGACAACGAAAACAAAATCCTGGAGAACACCGCAAGCAAACTGATGAAAGATCCATCTTTGTCCATGGTGTCCCCGAAACACAGGCACCGGAAGAGTCGCAGGTCAAAGCTCATGACTTGGAAGAGTGGCGGTATATCCGCGAAGCACTATCTCTCCACGACGTAATTGCCAGCTCAACATCGAGGTTACCCATATCGCCAAACTACAAAGGAAGTGGTCCACGAGTGCTTAAAGTCTTGCTTTACTCCAAACAAATGGTTGAAACGGTGCTCGGGAATTGGCACAAGTTCCGCACCAACTTGCCATCAGAAATACGTCTGAAGGCGGTTGGAACCAGGCCACCAATGGATAAGGGAACACGAAACCAGCAAGAAGTAGTCGCGATCCCCGCTGTCTGCATTTCTGTACCGGAACTCAATGAAACGCCCCAGCCGTTCGATGAAGAAGGAAAAGACAGTCTGCTGCAGATCGACTCAGGGCGCTGTAGGCATCCCACCGTAACGGCCCCGGGAAGTTTGCAAGAGACACATCAAAAAACGTCCCTCAGCCGACCCAACAAGGGTCGGCGTAAATTCTCGGAAAACCAACGTATGTTCAAACACGCTTCTAACATCCGTAGTTCTCAATTGCCTTTATACAAACGCCCAAGGGCTTCTAAGCAAATTGGCAGAACTTCGATCTCGTCATAGCTCAATGTGTTGGGACCTCATCATGATAACTGAGACGTGGCTGAACGACATGATTAGTGACGCTGAGATCGAACTACCTGGCATGTCACTACTGCGTAACGATCGACCCACCAACGGCGGCGGTGTAATTCTCTACTACCGTTCAGACCTTCTCATCGAGCTCATGAACGACCCTGGGACTCAAACCGTAGACTCCTTATGGTGCTGCCTACACCTAAAGCACGGCGATAAATGCTTATTGGCCATCGTATATCGTCCACCAATGTCCACTTTAGAAATGGACAAGGCCCTGTCTTCAGCTTTGAAGAATTTACTGTAACGGTCATACTGTCATGTTTTGCTGGTAGGGGACTTCAATCTGCACGGCCCAGAAACCCCAGCCACCATGAGTGAACCATTCAAAGCCGATCTACAAGAGCTAATTGCAGGATCACCGCTGTACAACCATGTCACATCCCCAACGCGATTCAGGACAGGAAACAAACCGGCCATCTTGGACCTCGTTTTCACCAATGAGGAACTGATGATTGACGTAGTAACCACATCCACTCCCTTGGGCCGCAGCGATCATGCGACACTATTGTTCCAATACTTGTTTTATGCAGATTATCCTAATGAAAGCAACGTGGAATCTTACGTCGTAACCAACTACGATAACCTGGCAGAACTCATTAGTGCTACGAGCTGGTCCTTCTTAACTGAGTGGTCCCCAGAAGTGGCATGCGGGAAATTTGTCAACAAATTCAACACGCTCGTAGCATTGGCATCTAAAACCAAAATCCCCCGACCCGACAAGGCGAAGTCGTTTCTCAGAAGCAGGACCCGGAAATGCATGGGATTGAGGGATCTGGCATGGCGCGCCCATACAGCCTCTCCGAGCGAGGATACTTGGAACACCTATATTACACAAAGAAACCACTGTGTCACACTCGTCAGGGAGGATAAGGTAAAGAGCCAACAAGATCTTGTGTCAAAGTTCTGCGTTAACCCAAAGCTACTATACAGACACATAAATAAGTTTCGCCGCGTTAAGCGCGGAATTCCGGCTCTGCGCACAGCTTTCGGATTAGCACATACGGCACAGGATGCGGCGAACGTCCTAGGACAACACTTCGGCCGCACTTTCCAGTGTGTGCAAACATCCTGCACCATATCTAGGCAACTTATTCCGCCATCAGGCCTTAACCACATTTCCTTCACAACTGCAGCTGTATTGAAGCGGTTGATGTCGTTGCGCGAATTTAGCTCCCCGGGTGCGGACGGCATTCGGCCGAAAGCACTGAAAGTTTCCGCCACGAGCTTAGCTGAACCTTTGGCGACACTCTTTCAGCGATGCCTTAACGAGATGCACGTCCCAAAGATGTGGAAGCACGGGATCATCACTCCCATCCACAAAAATGGTAGCCGTGCAGATCCAACTAATTATCGTCCGATTACCCTTCTTCCGGTAATCTCCAAGATCATGGAGTCCATTGTAGCCGAGGCCCTCATGGAGTACCTGGAGAAAAACAACATCCTCGTTCCGGAGCAGCACGGATTTCGCCAAGGCAGGTCCTGCACAACTAATTTGCTGATTGCTCGTTCAAACTGGACAGAGTCTGTGGACGCCGAAGTCAGGGTGGATGTAGCCTACTTGGACTTCTCTAAGGCATTCGACCGACTGGACCATCGGATTTTACTGAACAAGCTGCAGCATTGTGGTATCGACAATCCTATTCTAGGATGGATAGGCGAATTTCTCGTTCAACGTCACCTGAATGTGAGAGTCCGAAATACCCTGTCGGAACCAATCGAAGTTCAGTGTGGCGTACCTCAGGGCTCGGTACTCGGGCCTCGCTTGTTCATTGTTTTCATAAATGATCTTGCAGCTGCACTATCTTCCAACTTTCTGCTGTTTGCAGATGACCTAAAGATATGGCGTGCCATAGCTTCAGGAGAGGATCACACAGCCTTGCAGGATGATTTGGACAAAGCATACAAGTGGTCAAACGAGAACATGCTACAGTTCAACACCACAAAGTGCAAAATCTTGAGCATACGCTATCAGAGTGCGTATAACTACCGCTTAGGACCTGACATTCTACAGCGGACCTCTCATGAGTGCGATCTTGGCGTGCTTGTACAAGAAGATCTTGGGTGCTTAATGCAGACCGAAAAGGCCTCCAAGAGAGCAAACCAACACTTAGGCCTTCTGCGTAGAGCGTTTGGGAAGTTTGACGCCTCAATCTTTCCGAAAATGCTTAGCGCTTTTGTTAGACCGCACACAGAATACGCTATTCAAGCGTGGCAACCATGGCAGAAGTGCCACCTCACTGCACGCGATACTGCACAACGCAGAGCGACAAAATACGTCAAAGATCTTTCCAGCCTTCCCTACCCACTCAGGCTGAAAACTCTTAACTTATACAGTGGACGTTACCGTCGTTTGAGAGGCGATCACATATTGGTGTACCGGATACTGAGAACCCCCAACCACACGTGTCATTCCCTTTTGAAACGTAGTCAAAACGCATCCCTAAGAGGTCATCGGTTTAAGTTGATCGCACAGTACAGTCGACTGGAATGTCGACGCAATTTCTTCTCCCTCCGAGTGTCACAACCTTGGAACGCCCTTCCAGAACATGTAATTAACGCTCCAACCCTATCCCTTTTCAAAAGACGCCTTGACGAAACTCTGACACGATTGCACTATGTGATATAACGTGCGACCATCGGATGATGGTATTAGTGAACAACGAACGTAAACGGAATCCACTTAAAATTCCTATTGGATTACTTGTTTATGTGCATCTCCAATCCCTTGGTGAATCATGCATTTCACACGTACTTTCATCGATACGATTTTTTAATTTTACGATGTTAATTCTCATCATCCTACGGGACCTGTCAAGCATTGCTTTTATACCCGTCATAAACCATTGTTCCATTGTTCCAAGTTGGGACATCAGCTTCACTGTTACCAACAACATCCGGAGCTACTTTTGGAATATGACGGATTGCGACTAGCCACACCAATTCCACTTGAAGAGTGCAGTTGCCCTATATGATTTATCCAGAATCCTACCTGTCTCAAGCTCCGCAAATTAGTGGTATCAAGCACCCGGCTGTCTCCTGCCAATCCCGCTACGGTAGATGACAAGCCCTACAATGACAATGATCACATTTGTGGCACTAGTCCATCGTCCTCTCATCGGGCAGCTGCCTGTAATTCCTCTACTAGTACACATTACAACCACTCCTCAAATGCATCGGCCATCCCTTTATCACCTACTACATCTACGGATGTATACAACGCTCTTACAATGAAAGCGGCGTCAACATGTAAAAACCTTGGAAGATGCAAGGAGCAAGGGAGTACGGATAAATGTGACAACATGAACTTGTTACCCCTACTGCAATTATATCTAGCCATGAGCCGGTTAAAGCGCTTCTCACTAACGGTCGATCAATCAAACATAAGATGCGCTTATTATGCCCCTTTATCCTTTTAGCTTGCCCTCAGGTGGTTTTCGTTATCGAAACATGGCACTCCTCCAGTGCGCCTGACACACCTCTTCACATCCCGGGTTACAGAACTTCCTGTAATGGACGCGTCACTAGCCGGGGTGGCGGATCCCTTATCTATATCCATAGGACTTTCATGCCTCTACATTTGAAGTCTTGTCTACTGGTATTTGCGAAGACTCAGTCTGAGTACGTAGCAGTGGGGCACACCTGGACGTCTTAATTGGCTGCCTGTCTAGCTCACCACACACTACCATGGAACATGCTACGGAACCTGTCAAACTATTTCACTAAGTTTCCGAAAAAAGGTCCTCCTGGGAAGCGGTGACCGGGCATGTGTAGTAAATGTCTGAGACAACGCCATTTATTCAAAGCTATCTGTCGTTCTAAGGAACTAGAATTATTGTCATTGTTTCGTACTCGCCTACGCACAACGTCGTTGCGCACACGCTGGTACCACGCACACCAGCAGTAATCCGCAGATTGCGATAACCAGAGAGTTGAAGAGGCCTCAGATCGAAGGGACGAAGTTTTACCACCATAGAGTAAGACGGCCTTCACTGTTGCCTGGTACACTCAACCTTTCAGACGGAGAGAAACCATTTTCTGACGTCAAAAATGTCGCATGTTCAAGAAGGCAATACTGAATTTCCCAATTCGTGAACTGACTTCAGTCGTTAAGTGTTCATCGTCACTGATGCAGCTGTTAAGGTAAGTAAATTATCTCGAGTTCATCGCTAACAAGTGGCCATTAAGTGGCTGCAACAACAATTTGCACTTTGGAGCGCAAGCCAAGTAATGGAACGATCTTGGAAATGTTGTTTACGGTTGAATGCACTGCCCCGACTTCCAGAAACAGCAAGACGATATCGTCCGCATAATCGGTATCAACCAGCTTTCCACCAGACAGCACCTCAACGCCTGCATGGTAAGATTCCACAAGGGAACACTGCATGACGAGGTTCGCGAGGAAGTTAAACGAAAATTGGGAAATAAGGCAACCTAGCCAGTTGTTATCGAGAAGATATCGGTTAAGTCACCGTAAACCTTGACGCGGGCTGTAGTGTTTGAGTATAGAGCAAGTAAAACATTCACATATTTCATGAGAATATAGTGTCTGACGGAAAAATAGTAACTTCTGAAAGGTTACGGCGAATAGAACCTTAGTGCGATTACTCACAGTCAGGTTATAAGTAGGAAAAGTCAGCGAACCTGTGTGATGGCACCAACGGAAAAGCGAAAGCTGATCGGTAAAATGAGATCCGACGACCGATGGGAAAAGTACACACAACAATCCAAAGCAGCACAGCGTCACCGAAACCAGAAGACGAAGGAAATTCTTAGAAGCGTCTATCTGGATGTGTGAGTTAAACAAAAGTCAAGTAAATGATGAGAAATAGAATAGGAAGTTACAAGAAAAGAGGTAACGGATCAATAAACATTAAAGAACACTTCAAATTCGATCGTTTTTGGTTATCCAGGTCAATATTGCTAGATTCAACTATCGGCTTATCTGAAAACTTTGCCGTTTGCACTAAGGATCGAATAATTATCTGTACTAAAAAAGTCACCCCGTCCACCCCAGCCCCTTTGCTACGCCTCTGGGTGGGTCAAGTGTCTGTACCCCACCCGTTACAAGGCAGTCCATCGATTTTGACTCCACACGGGCCCAACGCACGGATAGCTTCACATACTCAGCGTACGCTCGATTTGTGTCTGCGGAATACACACATGACCTACTGGACGGTCTAATCAATTCGCCACACATTCAGAAGCTGTTGGCTATGCGCACCGACAAAGCTATCAAAATTCGGAGCGTTAACCGCAACCACTTCCTAATTAGGTTGACAATATCCAACCGGGAGGCGAGAAGGGACAAACGGCACCAAGTTTGGTCATCAGTGACTTCAATTCTCGCTACCAAGTCAACTTCTGTCCACCTCGAGCCTTGTGCCACCCTACACCTGTCAGGTTAAACAAGGCGCTCCTAAGTAAGTAGTGACCAGGCATACGTAGCAAGTGCCCGAGCCAACGCAACTTATTCAGTGCTATATGTTGCTCTAGGGAGCTAGCGTGCTTATCAATACCAAGTACTCGCCTACGTACTCGCCCACGTACGTACGTACGTGGTGCCATCCGACACCAGCAATGCTCCACAAACAACGATGATCAAAGAGTTGAAGGCGCCTCAGATCTTCAGACCGGAGGGGCCAAGTTTCACTACCATAGAGCAGAACGGCCCTCAGTGTGGTCTTGTATACACAACCTTTCAGACGGAGGGAAACTCACTTCTGTCGTCAAAGATGTCGTACGTTAAAGAAGGCAGTTCTAGCCATTGTAAGCGTGAAATGACTTCAGTTTCTATGCGCACATCATCGATGATGAAGATGCCAAGATAAGTGAATCGATCAGGCAGCTCGAGTTCCTCGTTAATAAGGATCAAGGGATCATCAAGTGGCTGTGGTCCTGCATCAACATTGCACTTTGAAGGTGCGAAGCGCATACCAAATAATGGGACCACTCTTGATAAGCTATTCAGGGTAGATATTGCGAACCAAATCTGGAGTACGCCGATAAGGCAGAGGTGCTGTCTGCAACCTGAACACTATACGGCGATCAGGGAGTTGAAACAAATGGAGCACGAAACGTTCATGCTGCTGGATAAAGGGTCTGGCATTGTAGTAATGAGCAGGCTTGACAACATTTCGGAGATGGAGTCCATTCTGGGAGACAAGTGAAAGTTCCAACTAGATAAAACACCGTAAAACAACATCCTGGTGGAAAAGTAAGTGGCAAGGATGCTCCAGATCCGCTTGCTACATGGTTACATCAATGAGTTGCAGCACAGGAACTTAAAACCGGCTGGGACGGAGACATCCAGAATGAGAGGCGCTCCCAAACTACACAATGCAGGATACGCGCTACGCCCGATTATGTGCATGAACAATTCGCCTTATCACAACGTCGCGTCCGGTACGTAAATTCCTCGCTACATGTTGCCTGAAACACTCCTTTGAACTGGTCGAGACGCTGGAGCTCATGTACGCAATAGATGTGGAAGCCTTATTCACAAACGTGCCTTTACGTTTGACGGTCGATAATTTATGTGGTTTATCCTGAGCCAGAATATGTCTGGGGGCCTGCCAATGGAGTATTTAAAGGGTATGGTCCCATTGTACACCGAGGACATAGGGTTTGAGTTTGAGGGCACCGCATGCAAGCAGGTCGACGGGGGTCCCTATGGGCAGTCCTCTGGGGCCAGTTTTAGCTGACATCTTCCTCGGCTTGATAAAAAGGTAAGTTGTTGCCATCATTGGTGAAGTTAAATTGTAGACGGTATGTGGATTAGATTTTAGTCTTCGACAACAGAGAACAATATACTCGGCTGCTGACCATCCTGAATGCGATTACTCCTAACCTATCGGGATCCCATGAAGTGGAATAACACAGGTACCTAGTGTTTTTGGATATACTCATTTGGAGACGGGCTGAAGGTACATTGCAGTGCACTGTTCACCGCAAATGGACTTGGCGTGGACAGCACCATCATTTTTCAAGTTTCGCCCCATCGCATACAAACACAGCCTAGTGAAAACTCTCTTCCAGCGGGTTAGAGGTATCTGCAGCACTGAAACGTTAAAAGCTGAAGAAGAAATTCTACGCAAGATCTTAATTTCTGATGGATATCCTGAGAAGTTTATTCAAGTACACAGCAGACCTCCCAGTGTGAAAACACCGGTGCTGACGGCTGAGAGAAAGGATGTGCATTTATTCTTGTCGTTCAAGGGGGACCATGTGGCAAATGATATCGGACGCAAGCTCCGGTCCGCCCTAATGCGCACTTACACGACAGCCCAGCTGCGACTCAGGCATACCACGCGGAGTTGTTCTTCCTAACTGTCAGAGCATCTCGCCGGGTAGTTCGGCCTCATGTAGTTTATCAGTTCACATGCGGTTGCGGTGACATTAATATGGGGAGAACAAATCGTCAGTTAGCTCAGACGGTAGCTGAACATTTGCCAAAGTGGTTGGGAGAAGTGATTACGTAACAAAATGGGACGAACCTGAGAATTACTCGGAGACCGGTATCGTTTAGACCCAAGCAGCTCATGGCAATCCGTCATCAAGTGAACCCTGAGACAGCGTTAAAAGTGTTATTACGCAACAAGAACCCGCTAATGTTGGCAATTAGTGAGGCTTTGTTAATTAAGGTCCAGCAACCGTTGCTACGTGCACAGACACTCTCGAGGCAATCAATTCGGTTGCCTTTGTCTTGACTGTAACATTTTGATTGGTGTTGCTTGTTTTTCCATGTATATAATCGTTTGTATGTTTCTGCAAGTATTGTGCTTGCAACTGAAGAAAACAATCGAAATGTTGATATATCGCAACTTTTGTCTTCTTTCTGCCTTGACAAAATGGTTAAAGGGACCTACTGTTTTACTAATCACATCATTGTCTACTTCCAAGCAGCCATCCAACCCTGTTCCTCTGTGCACAAGAACTTGGATTTGTGAAACATACACATGCTTTGGGTGATCTGACCTGTAATACAGTGTCGCATATATGTCCGCCGGTTGACGAAATATCGGTTTTGAAGCGAAGCATTCCTGCGAAAAGATCGGTCAAAGTATGTCATTGCACCGCTAAAAGATGCCAATTTCATGGTTAATGATTTCAGGTACTCGCATACTAATCTTCATTATCCATTTTTGTGTTCACAAGTGTTATCTATTTGGTACAAACTTCTCGGCCATTTATTGGAGTTTGTCAGTACCATGTATAAAATAATGGACATTAACGTTTTCATAGTGACCCTCGTTTTGAGTGCTTAGTTCCGATTGAAAAGTGAGCTAAGAGTACACAGCACATACCTTCCTCTCGACTGTCTCAACCATCTTAAGTTCCGACCTCTTCCCCAGGTTACTCTTTTCAGTCAAACGGCGTTTCACCATCGCCGCCGTGTCGATTTTTGGCGCATTGGCGGATAGCGCGCCAAGGTCGACACTGACCACCGTCTCATGCTTCGCTTTGCACAAAGTCAGAAACGTTTTTTTTTACGAGCGTTCGGCTTGTGAACGGCTGCAATAGACCAGCAATTGCATGCAGACCAGTAGACACAAGCTGTCACTATCCCGTTAACCATTTCACCGTGAGTACGGTGCCCTCCCACAAATTTCACTGCGATACATAGTGCATTCCAGTGCGTGTGATGATGGGCACCTCATCAGTAAGACCGACGATGTCCTACATACAACAGCACTTTACATGTAATTCGGCCACACACACGGTCCTCTAGCGCCTGATATGCAGAGTGCATTGTTCAATGATAGGGCGCAGGGAAACACCACACGCACAGATTATATCATACAAACACATTGATTCTGTTATTAATAAAAATGACTCTGACAAGGTATAATCAGACGCTTTCTCTGACGACTGCAGTAATCTCTCTGCGCCACTCCCGATGTGGACTGAAGTATTTCTTGTAGAAAAAAACTGCGTATCCCATCCGAAAACATTGCACTCCACGACACATTTCAAGTTTATTTGATATCATTAGGTAGAGATATCGGGCCTCGAACCCGGGACAATTAGGATACTATTTGGGATCTCTGTCACTTTAGCCACGGGGTCATGACAGACAACGGTTAGTACAACGGCTAATGACTGAGCAGAGGGCAATTTTCAAGTATATGTTATGTGACCGCATTGTGACGCACAAACTCAATCTGACCGTGATTCGCATTAAAGTGAACCTCGGTTAATCCGGTCACTAAGACCGCAACTGATGAAGCAGAAGGAAAGTAGGCGTTGAGCGTCCGAAAACACTGCACTCCAGGAGGCGTTTCGACTGTATTTGATGCAGTGCACGTATCAACGCCAGTCCACTGTGTTTCAGTACTTCTAGTGGTATCCCTGTGCAAGTGCAGCCGCGCAGCTGAGCAAGTGCCTTTTGCGTCTAACCCAGTTATGATGTGTAGCTAAGGCACATCGAACCCTGCTAATGAAGCCCGTGCAACATAGCCCAGTCATTGAACAGCTGTTCAAGAGACAGTCGAAGTGCGTGCGCCAGATCTGCATTATACCTGCAGTCTGTGTCCAGACAACACCGGAAGTAACATCCACCAGCGTCTGCAAGGCGGGTCCATATAAGGAATTTCTTATATTGACGGCGTTCGGCCTAGCACTGTCAGCTCCGTCCACCATGCATTCTTAGTGTGGCGGAGCTCCAGGATCAACCGCCGACCTATCTCGCAAAACGCTCACATTTACCGAGTCGGTAGGATCTCCACATGCACAGCTTTTGCTGTATACTTCACCGACACCAATGGTAGCATTGTTGACATCGAACCAATCGGGCCGCTTACAGTTTGCGTGCCCGATAGTTTACTTGGCCGCAGCGGTCGCAAACTGTTTGATGTGGTGCCGCATATCGCCGACTAAAGCAACGCAATCGACATCCTCTATGCGGGTGACCATAGCCTCCAGTTCTGTGTGTCGGTTCACAGTAGGCGGGTAATACAGATTTACGAAAATGTACAATTTGGTCCGCACCAACTTGTGATCAGAGCAACATTCAGCTCCACACAGTACATATGTCATGCTGGTGTAATAATAATAGGGTGACAAATTCAAGCAGGTGAGTGTGACCACTACGTGGGTGCGTCCAAGTAGCTATATCAATAGCACCCTGTGCAAACCGGATGTTCGTGGTTGTTGGGTCGTGAGTGGCGCACAGAGAGAGCACGCGGTCTCCGTACCCATTGACCGTGCCAATACTATGAGGATCGATTACGTCTGTCGAGGCAACGGCATTCCGTCCTACGCGCGTGTTGAAATCACCCAGTGAGAATAGCCGGTCATCCATCTGAAGATACCGTATCACAGAGCACAACCGAGAACAGCTCCCTCGTATCATCAATATAACTGATGATGGGACCATAAGTATTGATGAAGTTGTAAATTTACCTCTTTCAAGTTGTGGGCGAATTGTGATCAGTCATGAGCTGATGCCAGTCGGATCTTGCGCCAGCTGATCATTCAGGCGGTCGTATAGTGGATATCCGACCCATGTTCATGTGGTCTTGTGGTGGCGCTTCGTACTTAGTAGGATGCGTAGCCAGCATTACCCTCGTACAGTTTGCCTTTTTCAGTGCACCGAATCTTAATAACGGCAGCAAGGTCAATGTCTTAGCGGGCGAGTTCCTTCACGATCAATAAAGTGCGTCGCTCGGGACGCTTACTCATGTCACGGGCAATGTGCGCACATTCCAGCAACCGATTTTGAGCGTTTTGCGCGAAGGCATACGATTGCGCCGGGCAACCGCACAGGTGGTGACTTGGAATGGAGTAAATTGCAATGAGATCTGGGTAAAAATGTGCAGCGACAGAAGAAGGGAGGCGTCAGTGGTAGAACGTTTTCCCTGATCCAACAAGCGGCATGCAGCAGATAAGACGACTCATTTCCCAATGTCTGCTAGCCCCACGAGTTAGGACTTTCCGCATAGCGCCTTGGCACGGCACAAAGATTTAGAAACCATGCGGACAGCTTTTTATATTAGTATTACTACTGCCATGGCGAAGTGGCACTAGCTGCTGGCATGCGGAAGTCATGGGGACGGAACCCGGTAGGGTGCGTTGAAGGCGCACCACTGACGAGACCCAGAACGTCGAAACACCGGTGTCTGGTGCATTTCCGGACTTGCCAAAGCCTGCTGACTGAGAGTGACCATGACGAATTATCTGAAATATCAATGACAGTTGACAACCGTTAGCCAGAGTGCGCTTCCTACTTCTTCCTTCGGAATGCAGCAATCACAAGGGACCAGTCTGATCGCCGTTGTCTATAAGTTGCTTATATCTGCCGCTCTTCATACACTGAGTTTCACCCATGAAATTTAGAATCGTGATCAGGCAAAGTTTCGTCGAGGTCGAGACTACATTGGCCACATCCTCAACCTATGACAACCGTTGGAGCACTGCGATTTATCCTAATTTGTTTCTTCGATTCAGTGGACCGCTGCGCCTCATAGGACCGAGAAATATGGAAATCTTTCAGTCATTTTGCTAACAGCTCCGATAGACAGGCCCCATGGCAAGATGGTGCCGCACTGCAACAAGTCTCGTTGTGTAAGACAGAGATGCCCATTACTACCTTCGTATTCAACTTCGCTGCTGACGAAGTAATAGAAACAGAGTTCAATGGACAGGATTCAGGCGTGAGGTTGTTTCTATGTGGTTGAATTTCCAAGTTGGGACATGCTGACAAAGTTTACCTAGTCTGTGACAGCTCAGAAACCTGTCAAATATTGCTAGACACATTAGCACTAGTTGTCAACCGTTTCGAACTGCTATGCACTCCCAAATATTAAGCAGCTTCTCCAGCAGTTGGAGTGACCAACTTCTCTGCCGACTCTTGGTAACGATCAGCCAGCTTTATCAGCACCTGCGGAATGGAAGAGTAGATGATAAACAACACAACAAAAATTCGAGGCCATACTGAGAAGCTTCGCCACTCATGGCGTCGGTGCGACATCACTCTCGCCCTGAAGTGCAGTCTACAACATTGCCGTAAGTTCAAATCAAGGTACGGTTGCGAAACCCGGGGCATCAGAGCGGTAGATGTAGCGAGGACAGTTGTGTTCGCCCACCGGTGTCTTCATACCTGCAATGAGTGGGTTAACCGTATTGATAATACCGGAAGGAATGGAGCACTCAAATCTATTATTTCATGCACCACTCTCCGATGGTTGGATTTTGTAGTACGCATGTCGATAAACCGACTCCCGCGAAGCGCGCTATTTGCGTGAAATGGGTGCAGATGGAAAAAAGCTAACCTAACCAAGTGGAATGAAGACTCACATTTCGAACTTCGTATACGCATGTACATCAGGACTTACAGGTTGGTGTCCCAAAGATAATGAAAACGTTCGGTAGGGGACACTTGTTGACATGACCAAGGGTTGAACTCAGTGAGGCTTGGGTGTAGGGAGTTCCATTTTCCCTTTCTATGACGTTTAGTTTCATAATCCACAATGATCTCCTTCTCGATGAACAAAGAAAACAAAGCATAACACTTAGGCGGAGGGACACGTTGAATTACTCGGTGTGCGAATAGATGGTTACAAGCAAACTCAATCTGCTCCGCGAGTCATTTCAGTCACCAGAAGAGTATCCGAAGCAAACATAAGTTGGCGATTTAGCTCTCACACAACCTGTCCCCCGTGTTTCTGCATTCCTCAGGTAGAGAGCAGCAGCGTGACTCCGTGGTGGAAGCGAAAAATGCCCAACCTTTATCTGTAGCAGCTACGAGGGTAGACCAATAAGTTACTGGATGCACCAAAGTTTCACTTTTATCACAAAATAAGCGTTTCATTTTCCCGAAGTACTGCCCGTCAGCGTTCATGCGCAGTTTCATGCGCTCAAACCTTTTGGACATGTAGCTAAGCCATACTGAAGCAAGTAACCATTCGAACTGCTCAATAAAGGCCATTAATGCAGCTTCTGGAGATTCGTAGCGGATTCCATGCGTCATTTGGGAACACAATAGGTTGAAAGGAGCCACGTCTGGACTGTAGGGTAAGTGACCGATCTGCTGGATGCGTCATCTATCCAGAAAATCTACGTTGACAGGAGACTTGTGTGCAGGTGTGTTGTCATGGTGCAGCACAGTTCCTCGTGCTCAAGTCCTTGGAAGATGCCTGACTACAGCTTCTAGCACTTGTGGCAGACAGTGAGTGGCATACAAGTCTTCGGTGAGTGTGTATTGCCGTAGGAGCGGTACGGTATCCACAAGACCGGTCACCATCTTCTTGGCGACATTGTGCTCACGCCGGGAATTCTAAGGCGGCACCCCCACAACGGCCGTTTACTGAGCGCATGCTTTCTTGGTCTCTGGATCGAAACTGTACACTTAGGTCTCATCACCACTGGGTGTGAAAAGTCGGTCCTTCAGGGACAAAACGTATATTCTGCAAACAACAGGACCAGGCGAAAACAGAGACAGACGGCGAGTGAAACATATCGGTATACACAACTGGTTGGATCCATAATTAACGACCTTTGTTGATGCATGACATTTTTCCTTTGATTCAGTCAAACAAACTCACTCCAATGCGTCCAACTGTTTGCCAATCAGCGTGCATGCGAGAAACGTGTGAACGTCCAATCGGTTGCCGCCTTTGCTTGCGGCAGCCTAACGGCTTCCTTGCTGGGCTGGCACCGCACGTTCGTTCGAGTGTATACTCCCATCACACTGGGGACCACCCAAACAGCATTGGAACGTCCGCCATCAAACCTAGCAAGCATGGTACAGCACCAATTCGCCCGAGCCGCTTTCTGGTCCTCACTGAACTGATGGGGTATCCAGGGTGCGCAAAGCTTTCTGAGACCGAGTTTCTCACGTAAAATGGTGTGGGTTGCTCCCGATGAGGTCCCTATAGCTTTCCCCAGCTGTACTACATTCACCCGCACGTTCTCTCTCAGCATCACTTGGCAGCAGCAATGTTGTCCACGGTGGTGACCTCCCCAGGTCAACCACACCGTGCCTCATCATCCAGGGCCCGCCTGCAACGTTAGAATTCCGCAAAGCACTCAAACACGTTGGTTCTTGAAGGCGCATCATCAAACGAAGCACGCAATCGCTCAACACTCTGGTGCTGCCTTAACCCACATTTGTAATGATAGAAAAGAATCGCCATCCAGTGACATCGACTGAGTTCCATACTGACAGTCAGAGTATAGCAACTCTGGTGATTTGTGAACTGTGCTGGGCTGATGAGATAGGGTTCTGTGAGTTAAAAATCACTGAAAGTGTTCAGAATAGAGTATAGGTCACATCTTTCTTGTCAGGTCATCTGCACCTAATTTGTGTACAGCGTATACGGAAAATAATGGCTCTACCCTCGTACAGTCCCAATGATCGAAGTGGCTGAGTTACTGCAAGGTGAATCGCAGTGTACATTGAAATTGCAAGTAACAAGTTATTCATTAGAGTACTTCAGAATGTTCCTCACTTAGCCGCCAACCGTCGTGAGGGGCGTTGCCGGCGGCTAAGTAGAATAAAAGTGTCAGCTCCTGTTCCAACGCCTCGGATTCAAGTCGCAGTCCTGTTATCTGCCCGTGGTGAGTGCAGACAATTAAAAAACGTATCATGGAACGTAGTGTTGTGGTCAGCAAAACTAAACATTTCAGACATAAAATCATTATTAATGAATATCTGATTCGGTTGAACCGCGGTACAACGGTTGAGATTCTTCCCAGATTTAACAAACTGTGGAATAGTGACGATGATAGTCCCTCTGAAACAAGCTAATAAGACAGCGACGAAGCAATGCGTTAAAGGACACCAACCGCGCAGGTTACACAATCTGTTGCTTAGGTGGTGTCGGAGTCAACAACTACAAACGTACGTTTGACACTAGTGAAAAATCCACTGAATATAGGCACATATGTCACCGGATCTCATAACTCGATCAGAAGACATAAACAGTAGGTGTAAGCCAGATGCTACCATATCCTAGATAGCTGCTTAACTCGCCCGTCACATCCGTATTCTGAAGTAGCGATCCACTACCAACCATACATTTGCAATAATCAACCGCAGTGAAGTAGCAGCCTCACACCAACAATGCAATGGAGAGTATTCAGTTTACAATGCAAGGGGACACAGAAGAAGGGTTCACATATTTGAACTTATTAGTGGCCAGAACATTCAATGGTGAATTCCAAACACCCGTTTACAAGAAAGGTACACATACGGACCAAAATTTGAATCTCAACAACCACCCACAAAATAAGTTACGTACGGATGCTATTTGGCAAACCTGAAACACAATGCAGTACTGTGGAAGCGAAACGGGAAGAAGGAGAATATCTATGCAATTTCACGCAACCACTTCCCTTTAAGAACTTTAATAGTGTAAGAAGGAAAACATTTCAGCTGGCGGGATATCTTGAATTCAGTGTATATCGCGTATTCTGTAGCAGTCTGGAGATTCCCCGGTTTGCTTGTGTAAAATGCTAACCAAAATTCTATAATTGTACACTTAGGCAACCGGTGTGGTTTGTTGAACTGATTGCTGAGTTCGAATGCTTTACTTGCTCATCGTCATTTTTGCTTGGCGCTCGCTTCGGTTGCAACGCGCGACTGCTCTGTGTGCTGTGCTTGATCCGTTCCCCTAGCTAGAGCGTCCACGGTGTCGTTCGTTTATAGCTAGCTAACAGGGAATCTTTTGCTGAACCAATAAAAGTTTCCCTGCAACTCGATCTGTTTTCTGGAATCGCTCTCTGGGCTCCCGGAATAGGCAACCCTCTAAATTGGTGACCCCGAATCCGGATCAACCTCCGCGCCGGATATTTGGAACTTTTCTCTGGTGAGCTCGTTCCATTTATTTTTCATATTTTCTGGTTTTATTTTTGCATACGGTAGCCTATTTTTTCGCGTCATTTTTTCAAATCATGGAATCTGTAGACCATAAGGTAGAGTCTATGCTTAGTGTTGTATCTCTCTCAGTTCCACCTTTTTGGGACATGGATCCTGTTTTGTGGTTCGCTCATCTGGAGGCTGAGTTTTACAACCACAGAATCACTTCCGACTACGCGAAGTATTGCAAGTTCCTGTCCTATCTCCCCAAGGAGATATCAACGCAGGTTCGTGACGTTATCATTTCTCAGACCGATAACCGCTATGAGGCTCTGAAGGAGGCCACGATTAAGCGTGTTATGCCCTCTGAGAAAGTTCGCTTGCAGCAGCTTTTCAGGGATCTGCAATTGGGCGACAAACTGCCCTCAACCCTGCTACGCGAGATGCAGCAACTCCTTGGTTCATCAACCATGGACGAGACTTTACTTCGCGAACTATGGCTACAGCGGCTACCGGAAAACACACAAGCGATTCTCGCTACAGTGAGCTCCGTTCCGCTCACTCAACTAGCAGACTTAGCGGATCGAGTTATTGAACGATTACAGCCACAGGCCAACGCCAGCAAGGTCCATGCCGTCGCGTCCCAGGGCACTTCTATCACTGGCTTACAGTCAACTATAGAAGCCCTCCAAACACAAGTTGCGACACTTAGTCGCCAGGTGCAACAGCTTACTATGACCCGTCGTCGTCCTAGCCGCTCAACATCGCCCTGCAAACGTTCTAAGTCTAGAAACAGGCAGGCTAGCTGTTGGTACCATCAGCGTTTTGGTACCGCAGCTCGTAAATGTGTCAAACCTTGCACCTTTGCCGAGAAGCAGGGAAAACTTCGCGGCCGGTCCGTAACGGCGACGGACGCGACTGGCCAACACCAAAGTCGCCTCATCCGCGTCAGGGATTTAACTTCCGGCACCGACTTTCTAGTCGACACTGGTGCAGAAGTTAGCGTCATACCCCGTAGCTCAGATGAGGTCGTCTCACCATCGCCGACCAAGCTGCGTGCCGCCAATGGCACACCAATCGCAACTTTCGGCGAAAAGCTGCTAACGCTCAATTTAGGCCTCCGGCGAACCTTTCGCTGGCCTTTCATAATCGCTGCCGTGCCTTTCGCCATCATAGGCATAGACTTTCTTCAACGCTTCGATCTCATCGTCGACGCTAAAAGGAAGAAGCTTATCGACTCCAGGACACAGCTCAGTATTATCGGGACTAGCGCCAACGTGGCTGCTATCACTCCCATTCGTGTCCTACCTCAAGCTTCACAGCCTTTTCTAGAACTTTTCAGCAAGCACCCTAAACTCGTTCGCGCCCTGAACGAGTTGCCTCCTGTGACGTCAAACGTCACGCATCACATTTGCACTAAGGGCCCACCTGTTTCGGCCCGCCCTCGCCGACTAGCCCCGGACAAGCTCAAAGCTGCTAAGGCGGAATTCGAGCAAATGCTCGAACTGGGAATCATCCGCCCGTCCAAAAGTCCATGGGCATCACCATTACACATGGTGCCGAAGAAATCCGGTGACTGGCGCCCTTGTGGTGACTACAGGGCACTTAACAAAGTTACCGTCCCGGATAAATACCCTATCATGCACATGCACGACTTGACCTCAGCTCTAGCGGGCAAGTCTATCTTCAGCAAAGTCGACTTAGTTCGCGCCTATCATCAGATACCTGTCGCGCCAGATGACATTGCTAAAACAGCAGTCATCACGCCATTTGGCCTTTTCGAGTACCTCAGAATGCCTTTCGGCCTCAGCAACGCTGCTCAAACTTTTCAGCGTTTCATTCATGAGGTAACGCGAGGACTCGAAGGCGTTTATCCTTATCTAGATGACATTCTTATCGCGAGCTCTTCTGAGGAAGAACATCTTCGTCAACTCGACGCTCTCTTCCAACGCTTAACACAGCATGGGGTTACCGTCAACCCCGATAAATGCGAGCTTGGCCAAAGTTCCATCGACTTCCTTGGCCACCGCATATCTGCCTCTGGTATCGAAGCCCTGCCAGACAAAATCCAGGCACTGAAGGACTATCCTGCTCCCAGTTCCTTCAAGCAGTTACGCCGATTCCTTGGCCTGGTCAACTATTATAGACGTTTCATCCCTAACTGCGCGAGCATTGTTCAACCAATGACTGACTTGCTCCGCAGTAAACAACGGTCTTTTCACTTTTCAGACGACGCTAAATTGTCTTTCGAGAAGCTCAAAGACGCTATCTCCAACGTAGCGCTTCTCGCCCATCCAGACACGTCTGCATCACTCTCTCTGACGACTGACGCATCAGACACTGCCGTCAGTGCAGTTCTTCAGCAACTCATTGACCATCGATGGATACCGCTAGGTTTCTTCTCAAAGCGCTTACAACCTGCCGAATCACGTTACAGCACCTTCGGTAGGGAACTGTTAGCTATCTACCTAGGTATCCGACATTTCCGTCATTATCTCGAAGGTCGAAATTTTACCGTCTTCACCGACCACAAGCCATTGATCTACGCAATCAATGGCGCAACAGACAAGTACTCGCCGCGGGAAACTAGACACCTAGACTACGTTTCTCAGTTTACGACAGACGTACGTCATGTCTCAGGTGCTCTCAATCCCGTCGCGGATGCGCTTTCACGCATTCAACAGATCAGCTTATCGCCTAGCACCAACATTGATCTATCCGCTATGGCTGCTGCCCAACAAGCTGATCCCGACATCGACAAGCCACGACGCAACACCACTGAGACGATCACCATTGATCGACTCAAGCCAGCATTCTTCGACAAGTCTGACTCGCCGGTGCAACAAGCACCTTCACAGCCCGTGCCATCACAGCCGGCACCGCAACCTCAGACGAGTCAGTCCGCTTCAGCAGAACCGACAACCCCAACCGACAGCACTCCTACTCGCCCTGCTATCAATCGCCGCGGTAGGAAACTCAAACCCTCAGTTCGTTTTTCAGACTTCGTTCGCACTTACTATTTTACGTAGAACGTGCCTTAGAAATTTTCTGCTCTTACTAAACGTTTTTGAAAATCCACAAAAAAAAGACCAAAACGTTTTGAAACTACCAAAAAAGAGCAAAACCTTTTGAAAACCCAAAAACAGCTTTGCACATTTTTCGCTTTGCACTCTTGTGTATTGCTATGCATTTATGCTGCTTTTTCATTTTGCTTTCCATATACCCCGTCGGTTGGTTGCACCTCGGTTTCACTTTCGCTGGATCTCCGCACGTCAACTGGAAAATCAACAATCTTCCTGCTCAACTGCCTACGTGAACTTTATTAACTGTCCCCCCACAAACAGTTTTTTTTACCGTTTCGACACCGTAGGGAGGACACGGGTGGGAGCTCGCTAGGGTCCGATTGCATGGTTCTCCCCCAGCAGCTGCATCGGGTTTCACAATCTGGTCTCGCAGAAGGCTGGCCCGCGACGGACAGTCCTCACGTAGATCGAAGGACTGCTTACACAGTCCCTTCTGGGAGAGGGCTATGTAGCAGTCTGGAGATTCCCCGGTTTGCTGGTGTAAAATTCTAACCAAAATTCTATAATTGTACACTTAGGCAACCGGTGTGGTTTGTTGAACTGATTGCTGAGTTCGAATGCTTTACTTGCTCATCGTCATTTTTGCTTGGCGCTCGCTTCGGTTGCAACGCGCGACTGCTCTGTGTGCTGTGCTTGATCCGTTCCCCTAGCTAGAGCGTCCACGGTGTCGTTCGTTTATAGCTAGCTAACAGGGAATCTTTTGCTGAACCAATAAAAGTTTCCCTGCAACTCGATCTGTCTTCTGGAATCGCTCTCTGGGCTCCCGGAATAGGCAACCCTCTAAAATTCCCATTCAGCCGAACACATATAAATATTGAACCTTTAAGCGAACGGAAGTGAAAAGAAATCAATACAAAAGTAGCTAATCGGCTGTGGCAGTGCCCTTATATGAAAAATAGTGGCGTCTTGCTCTGCCGTGGTAAGGTGTGATTTTTTTACTCTAGGGGCACGGCCACAGCCGTTTACCGATTCTCTGTATTGATTCATTTTCACTTCCGTTGGTCGAAAGTTTCACTATTAGTATGTATGCGGCTGAATGAGAATATACGAAATACACGGAATTTAGGATATCCCAACTGAAAGGTTTTACTTTTTGCACTTTTTAACCTACTCAATTCATTTGGACGCAACGGATGTTTACGCAGCTTCATCAGCGTGTTCAAACCACAAGCCCGCAAACGAGCTGGTGCCAAAGACAAGCAAGAGGATCGTTTCGCTGCATAAGAAGAGCATGTCTGAAATGACGGCTCGATTGGTCAAACAACATCATGTCGTGGTTACCGCTACTTTGAGAAGAACGCCGCACAAAAGAGGAGGACAAGAACGAACAAACGTCGTGTACACAATACATCGCCATAACTGAAAAGATCTACGTAGAACAGACAGGAAGGAAATATGAAAAGGAAACAAGATCATAGGGCCTGCAGAGAGAATTACACATTGTCACTGGTCTCAGCGTATGCGGATGAGGAGGGACACAGCTACGACTGCAACAAAACGGAGATTATGGCTAAAGTAGATAAAACAAAAGAGAATTCCTCAAAGCTTGGTTCTCTAACAATTCCATCAACATGCGCATTCACATCGACTCCATATACCAGGAACTCGGAAACAAAGATCTCCGGCGATTAGAAAAGCAGAGCCCGAAACTCGACAGACTGCTTCGATCGCGCGGAAAAGGGCAAAGAGCATGGGGCGCAAATCCAAGACGTCCCTATGAAAAGTAACCTGCCCTTCGAACAAGAATAGACGATTCAATCAATGTGATAGCCCACTGTGTATCGGCGAACTGAAAATGTCACGTCACATGGCGGTGAAATTTACGCGAAAATTTAATCAAGCTGAGGAAACTAATCAACAGCTGAATAACCTAACCGGGCTGTGGTGATGCCCTCCGGGAAGCAAGAAAACTGTGCAGCGGTCACGAAGTCGTTTATTAAGATTACGCTCGAATATTTATAGAGTATATACACTATCTACAACAGTCCGTTTCAATGGCTCATACCTGTTACTTGTATTGTGTCGCTGGCTCCTTTTCCATTGCTTTATGCATGCTCGCCACCTTCACTCTGTCTAAAATCATCTCGACTTTCTTAGTGGATTGGGACTGCGCTCGCGCGCTTCTTCCTCGGTTCAACGCCCTTGACTCAAGGGTGCACGAGTATGCGCTCCTGTGCCTGCTGGCGTTTGATTGGTCACTTGCACGTTCAGTGGGTGGTTGCAGGTTGGACGCGATCACGGGCCAACTACTTCCTGATTGGCTGACCAAAATGCGTACGGCAACATTGCTCACTCACTATCGGTCTGGCCTGTGGTGTTCGAGCGGCATTACAGCATTTCCAATCACCAGCATTTCTAGCCCCCATCACATCCTTTCCTTTTTCGTTTTTAGGATGGTGTTACAATATGTTCCGTAGTGCCTACCACTTCGTGCGTGTTTAACGCTCTGGGCTTGGGTAGCAGTATTCCTCTCAGGTTGTTGTTGCTGACCCTCTCTATGCGGTATCTACTTCTGACGCACTCTTCTCAGTTGCATCCGATTCCGTCGGAGATTGCCCCCAACCTTGACTTCATAGCTCCTCTTTCATTTCCGGCCCTCGATCACCCCTTTCCGCCAGCATCTACCGGAGTCTGGTAATGGCTGCACCCATACTTCTTCTCTTGTACCTAGTAGTGGGATCCTTTTCGATCCGCGATCATAGTACTTTTTTGCCTTAGCATTCTGTTCCGTAGTCGGTCGTGTAGAACATCGGCCGGCGCTATATCGGGCTGCAGTAGAGTTGTAGCGGTCGGTATTAGCGTTCTTGTTCAGCGACTGAATAGACGCTGTGTAGAACTCGCTCTGATATCAGCAGATGGTGTATTCCTTCGATCCAGAAGCGTTATGTACAGATCTTGTTGGGTTTCCTTGGCTTTTGTAAGCACTTTCTTCGCCTCCTTCACTGCGGACTCAGTCTTACCGTTTTATCGGTTATTGTATGGGTTGGTTAGCCGGTGACGAAAATCCCGCTTCTTGCTGAATGCACGAAACTCTGCACTATTAAACTGCGGCCCGTTGTCTGAAATCCCCACCTCGGGTATTCCATGCCGAGCGAATTGGCACCGCAACCCGTTCGCCACGGATTGCGTACTAGTCGTCGTAAGCGCATCGATCTCGAAGCAGTCACTAAAATAATCTACCACAATCAAGTAGTTCCTTCTATCGTAAGAAAAAAGGTGTGGTGCAACCATCTGCCAGAGTCTGTCAGGAAAGTCACGTAGCATCCTCGGTTCTTTTGGCTGGCGTACGTCGTGTGCTTTGCACGCCACACAATTGGAGACGTAGTCACGTATTTGGCTGGTCATTCCGGGCCGGAACAGTTCTTTAGCTCTCGCCACGCAGTTGTTGGGTCCTAAATGTGCACAATGTATCAGCTCCAGCATCGAACGCTGCAGTGCCTTTGGAAACACTATCCTGTTGCCTTTGAATATTAATCTATCCTGAGTAATGAGTTCGTCGCGAAAATGGAAGAATGGAGTCAGTTCCTTTGGTAACTTTTTCTTGTCTTCGGGTCATCCGTTCATGATCGTGTGCTACACAATTCGTCCTACGCAGTATATCGTTGGACATGGTGAAAGCGTTCCACAGTGACGGCGACTAGCTGTGTTGCATGGACAAAATCTGGGTCTTCTTTCTTTCCCGGCGGGTATAACAGGTGCGCTCTTGACAGCGTGTCCGCAATGTGCAGCTGGGATCCTGGCCGGTAGACAATCTCTAGATCTTACTTCTGCAGACGAATAAGCATCCTTTGCAGGCGGCGTGGAACAACATGGAGCGGCTTGCTGGCGATCGACACTAGGGGTTTGTGGTCGGTAAAGGCGGTGGATTTGCGGTCAAACGTATAGTCATTGAAACGCTATACGGCGTAAACAAATGCAAACACTTCTTTCTCTATTTGCGCGTAACGAGGCTCGGTCTCTGTCAGCGTGCGCCTGCGAAAGTCGATAGGCTTACTGTTCTGCATGAGTACGGCTCCGATACCATACTGACTGCTGTCACACTGGATCTCGAGCGGGAGTGCTGGGTTATAGTAAGCGAGAACGGGGGCGCTCGTGATCAATTCCTTTATTTTCTGAAATGCTCTCTCGTGCTCCACGTCCCAATGCCACTTCTCACTCTTATGCGTCAGTTTTCGAATCGGTACCATTACATCGGCTAACCTGGGCAAGAAACGACAGGTAATTCACCATCCCATTCAGTCTGCTAATGGCTTTCACGTCAGTAGGAGGAGGCATCTGTTTGATGGCCCTAACTTTCTCTGGATCTGGTTTCAGTCCTTCGGAGCTTAGCACGTGTCTATGAAATACCACTTCCGTCCGACGCAATTCGATATTCTATCGGTTTAGTTTGATGTTCCTTTCAAAACAGCGCTGAAAAGATCGGTGAAGACTCTGGTCGTGCTCCTCTCGCGTTGCGCCAAAAACCAAAACGTCGTTTGCCAGACAGAATGTTCCTAGTAAACCGTCTAAAGCCCGCACCAGTCGTTTCTGGAATATCTCGCTAGATACCTTCAGTCTAAAAGGAAAACGATGCCAGCGGAAACACCCGAAAGGTGTCCCAAACGTGGTCAGATAGCTTGACTCTTCGTCAAGTAATACATGCCAAAATGCAAAAGCAAGGTCGAGTTTAGTGAATATTCTAGCTCTGGACAGCAGCAGAAGTACGTGGTCTAGCGTGGGTAGCGTATAATGCACCCTCCTGAGTGCGGCGTTAATTGGTTTTGGATCAATGTACACGTGTAGTCCCCCAGGTTTTTTAGTAACGATCGCCAGCTGGCTAACCCAATTTGTCGGTTCCTCAAATTTGACTATTACACCTAAACTAGTAAGACGCTGCAGCTCGTCTAAAAATTTCTCACGTAAGGCAATAGGTACCTTTCTGGTCGGCAACACTACTGGCTTAACGGATTCGATTAAAGATAAATGAGCACACCCTTCGAATCGCCCTACGATCACGTCAAACACGCTTGGGTAGATGTCAACAATATTTATGTTATCTTCACACGAATGGACGAAACTTTCATGGTTAGAAGAGACAAAACCGAGACTATGAATAGAACCAATAACCAAAGTGGGCAAAAGCTGTTAGGGAGCTGGCTACTTAACCCTCAGTTTCATGAATTATGTTAGTTGCCTATTTCTTTGTTTGCGCAGTTACCTGCTTCTCTGCTACATTTTGGACACGCCGCTTTCCTCAGCCTCATTCGCAATCGCTCACAGCTAATTTCAGCCGTCTCATTCTGTGGACATTCTGATTGGTTTCTTTTGCTCAGCGTTCCTTAGCTTTTTCACGTGGATGTATTATTCAGCCGACACATATTTAGTATACCTGTTTTTATTTTCCTGGTGTGTATCATTCTCACTATCAACTGTTCTGGCATTTGTTTAAACGCATCACTTCTCCACACTGATTGGACGCTACTCGTCGTTTTTAATGGTCGCTCACCAGAAGGTTACCCCCAGGGATGGACTCCGCAGACACTATTTGCTTTGCCGCACTTCATTGGCTCGTAATTTTCGCGATTCTCATTTGCTTGTTCCATTTTGTGTTTTCTCCATGCTTGTTGGATCTCATGCGTTTAGTAGCTTGGATTCGCCCTTGTTTGTAAAGCTATATAACTGGTGCCGTGCTGTAATAGAAAATCTATTCACCCGGCTCATCTTGGACTTCTTCCTGCGGTCGTGGGGTGAAGGCGTACTGGGCGTCACAACAAAAGGTCTCCTGAGACTATCAGGAAATCGAGTTGGTGTTCTGTGCCGTCTTTGGGATTTTCACTAACGTCCCGCTGAACGAAAACATCGACTACATTTGCGAGCAGATAACGAAATTAAGATTTGTATACCTGTGCTTGAAATAAAAAAACTTATTGCTGCGGTGTACATGGAATGTGCAATTTCTATTTAATGGTAAATTTTACCGGCAAAAGGATGATGTAGCCATGGGATCCCCCGTCGGTCCATTGTTCGCAGATATATTCATGGCCAAATTGGAGCGAACAAAATTGCAAGCGGAGATAAAATCTTTTGAATACCACCATCGTTATATGGATGATATATTTCTAGTGGCGGATAAATGCATAAATCTGGATGAAGTTCTCGATCGTTTTAACCGGGCTCACGCAGCATTGCAATTTACCTACGAGGCAGAAAATTGCAATCGGCTTCCATATCTAGATGTCATGTTAACTAGGAGGCCAGACGGCTCCATCCAGCGGAAAGTCTACAGGAAAAATACGTGGATTGGTCAGTACACGAATTTTCAGTTCCGTCCCGCTGAGATATAAGCGAAACTTAATCCACTGCCTTACCACAAGAGCACGTAGAATTTGCTCACAGGACACTCTGGATGAGGAATTAGCCTTTATAAAGAATACGCTGCGCGAGAATGGCTACCATGATAGATTTGTTTCAAAGAATTTTGGAGAAAAGCCTAAGCCGGTGGCGGTTTTAACCGCGGCGGAGTTATTTTTAAGAATACCTTTTAAGGGGGGTGCCGCTACCTAGCGCCTAACCAAGTCTTTTAGCGGTAGTCAAGTCGACAATCCCAGCAGCCAGGTTAAAGTGCATATCTTCTACTGAGCCACTTGTTTGTTCACGCAATAAGGATACGGTGCCACTGCTGACTTCATCTATGGTTATTTATCAGTTAAAGTGCGTTTGTGACGCTACTTATATTGGTCGAACGGCACGGAACTTGTCCAAACGCGTGAAGGAACACAGCCCGCGCTGGTTGCGTCAAAGAGGAACTAGGGCCATTAGCAGCGCCATTTTGGCCCATATTGTCGACACGGGGCACCAAGTCGATCTAAAGCGTGCCTTCAGGATAATTTACAGGATACCCCAGCATCAATCAAGAGGGTTGCGCCTTCGTGCGCTCGCGACAGCTAAATCGATTTGCATTCGGTTGTTTCAAGCCTCATTATGCTCGCAAAAGTTGCTCCATGCCTTACAGCTTCCCTGGTCAGCTAGAACGAACGATGCTGAGGTCGACTGCCACAGATCAAGCTCGATTACATGCAACCGACCTGTCAGATCAAAGATCAACTTTTAGCCTCCCTCACTGATCCATCAATTAACTATGTAACTTGGCCCAATGAGTCGATTTCAGTTCATTATTTTACCCTTAAATATGATTGTAATGGTCTGAAGAGAAACATCGAAAACAACTGTTCACCTATGGTCTCGTGTTCTTTTGACTCTAAATGGGAATTTTCAAGTTGTTTTTCGGATTGATGGCCTTCAACGTGGCGGTACCTTTCGGCAGCAGCTTTGAGTCATTCCATATTCTGAGGCAATTCTGCGCCCTGTCACATGTCATTCCCACACAGTGCTTCTCAGGTAGGAAGTTGACAGTAGTCCCTGAGTCCAGTTGGAAGCGCACCGGTCGTCCTCGAATCAAAAGCGTCGCGAAAACACACATGTGTTCTTCACGATTTTTCAAGTTGCGTGTCGAAAATGATTGCAACTGTTCGTTGATACTCTCGACTACTGGGCTGGCCTTAGCTGATCTGCAGCAGCGAGCAAAATGGTTCTTCTCGGAAGATTTTGTGCACGTTCAATCTCAAGTTGGGCAGCTCTCCTTTCTCCTTGGGTGGAGACGACCGCAAAACTGACAACTCGGACCCTGTCCTTCAGGTGTCTTAGGCAGACTATTGCTGGTTCGGGATACTGTGCACAGATCGGCGTTAGTTTCGATTCTCACATGTTCGGACTGCTGTACCGTCCTTGCTTCACTCAAGTAGACGTCCACACATTGTTCCGAAGACAGGTTCCTTTGTCCCAGAAGGCGCCGAATGAGCTCATCACTCTTTATGCCAATGACAATACGATCATGTAGCAAGGAGGCTCGCATCCAATTGCAGAAGTTGCAGTTACGCGCCAACAGTTTCAGTTCGGTTATGTAAATCTCGAAAGATTCGCTTGGGGAGAGATCGCAATCAAAAATAAATACTGCTGATACGTTTCATTTACCAGTCTTTCGCAAAACGCCACAAAGCTTCTCAGCACTTCCGAAAGTTACACTTCCTCACCTGCCTCAATGAGCTCCAATGTTTCGAGCACAACACTGGCTTCATCACCCACAGCGTGTCTAAACATCACCAACCGGTATGCCATTGGTTGAGCATCCAAATGGGTCAGGGTGACGAAATCCCTCCACATCGTCTTACATATTCTCCAGTTCTCTGACAGCATGCTTACAGTAATCTGCAGAGCAGTCGGCAGTGTGATCGACGAACGTCCAACAAAAACAAGCGGGTTCCGGTGCGTAGGCGTCTTCTCTGTCACCATGTGGTGTTGAACTCCGGGAAGCAAGAAAACTGTGCCGCGGTCACGAAGTCGTTTATTAAGATTACGCTCGAATATTTATAGAGTATATACACTATTTACAACAGTCCGTTGCAATGGCTCATACCTGTTACTTGTATTGTGTCGCTGGCTCCTTTTCCATTGCTTTATGCATACTCGCCACCTTCACTCTGTCTAAAATCATCTCGACTTTCTTAGTGGATTGGGACTGCGCTCGCGCGCTTCTTCCTCGGTTCAACGCCCTTGACTCAAGGGTGCACGAGTATGCGTTCCTGTGCCTGCTGGCGCTTGATTGGTCACTTGCACGTTCAGTGGATGGTTGCAGGTTGGACGCGATCACGGGCCAACTATTTCCTGATTGGCTGACCAAAATGCGTACGGCAACATTGCTCACTCACTATCGGTCTGGCTTGCGATGTTCGAGCGGCATTACAGCATTTCCAATCACCAGCATTTCTAGCCCCCATCACATCCTTTCCTTTTTCGTTTTTAGGATGGTGTTACAATATGTTCCGTAGTGCCTACCACTTCGTGCGTGTTTAACGCTCTGGGCTTGGGTAGCAGTATTCCTCTCAGGTTGTTGTTGCTGACCCTCTCTATGCGGTATCTACTTCTGACGCACTCTTCTCAGTTGCATCCGATCTACCACTGAGCTACCGAGGGCTGACGATTAGGTGCGCAATTTAATACATCACTTCTGCTTGGTGAGCGACGCATCGCCAATGAGCTCACAGTATCGGTCCTGGTGTTGCAGATTGGCTCACTCAGATACTGCACCAAGCAGAATTCATGTATTAAATTGCGCCTAATCGTCAGCCCTCGGTAGCTCAATGGTAGAGTAGCGGACCGGAAATTCGTTTGACCGGGGTTCGATTCCACGTCGAGTCAGATTATTGTGTGAAGTTTAATCGTGACTTCTCTTTTCTACGAACATTACATACTTACATACCTCCACAATTAGTCTAACATCGCCCTTTGGAAATCAGAACTACAGTTACTTCGGTCCATTGGGAAGTGACGATTGAGTGAGCCAATCTGCAGCACCAGGACAGATACTGTGAGCTCATTGGCAATACGCCGCGCACCAAGCAGAAGTCATGTATTAAATTGCGCACCTAATCGTCAGTCCTCGGTAGCTCAGTGGTAGAGCAGCGGACCAGAAATTCGTTGGACCGGGGTTCGATTCCCCGTCGAGGCAGATTATTGTGTGAAGTTTAATCGTGACTCCTACTTTCGACGAACTCTGGAGACAATGAAACAGATTGCTTTGATCTTGATTTTGACAGTTTAATTAGTGTGCCAATTGTTTCTCACGTATATTTTGTGTATTCATGAGTAGGGGATTTTGATATAGATAATTAAGACTCATCACATCTAGCTTTCAAATCAGATAGTCTACCACATGCCCGGAAAAGCACTAGATTGCAGTTACAGCCTGTTGGGTATCATCAGTAGTGCGCATTCATCGGATCCACCAGGACCTGAACCCATGATCAACAGCGGCTTGCACCGCCAGTCAGCAGCTTATATTACTGGGCCACGGGGGACAGTTTAGGACCGCCATGATTTATAAACATCAATTAGGTATGCGCTTGTGTCCGTGTTTCTGCTTGTATTATGTATGTGAATTACAAGAAGAATCGAAGTGCTGGCATATCACAATCTATGTCTTCCTTCTGCTTTGATGAAGTGGCTGAATGGGACCCAATGTTTTACGTTTCTGAAAAGACTCCCCGTTACTGTTGCAAGGACCTTAGACCGATTGTTATGGTTGCGCTGTAAGCTGGCCGTGGAACGCACGAGGATAAACTTTCTTGAACAATGTATCCGATGAGGCCGTTTTCCGTAGCGGGTTGCCAAGAAACTGTAGAAGAATAAATCGCCTGTAAATGGCGTTAATTTGACCAGGATCGCGTCGGCGCATATCGATGCCTGTATGGAATACGAACGAAAGGTCCTAAAAACACAGAGACGTTCCGCTAGCACACACAATGAGTTATCCTTGGTTTGCCGCTTGAAATTTGACGCATTTTCCACAGCAGTTCTCCGTCGTACGCGGATGAAAACAGTGCGCAGTCTACAGGGTTCGCTCGCAAAGGCTACACATGGTTCTTTCCCTACTGATTGCCAGAAGCACGTATATAATCGATCATCGGTACAGTTCACTCGCATTCATCTGGAAGTGCTCTCGCTTGGAATGAAATATCGGATGCCACCAAAGGCGATAGACATGCTTAGCACGCAGGCAAACTTTGAGTATCTGTATGATCTGCTCAGTGATTTCTCACCAAGATCCATAGAAGATGCGGGTTGGTTTCGGGCAAAATTACTGGATATTGCGAAACAATTTTTCAATAGGCCAGAGATGTTGCCTGAAGACTGAACACGATGCGGCGATCAGAGTTAAACGAAATGACCCACGTAACCTTCTTGCAGCCGCATAAAGCATCAGGCATTGTAATAATGAACAGGAATGACCACGTTTGAAAAATGGCCTATTTTGGGGGGTGGACGTAAGTTTCTGAGAGACACAACATCGGAGAACAACGTCTTGGTGGAGAAGCAGGTAGCAAGGAAACTCAAGATACGCTCGCTACATGGATACATCACTGAATCGCAGTACAGGCAGCTGAAACCGACTGGGACGTAGACACCAAGAATGACAGTCGCGCACAAGTTGCACAAACCAGATAACCCACTGTGCCTCATTATGTGCAGGAACAACTCGCCCTATCATAACGTTGCTCGGTGGCTGCCGAAATCCCTAGATCCAGTGCGTAAACTCCTGACTACACACTGCCTGAAAGACTCTTTTCAACTGGAGAAGCTGGAACAATCCTCACTGGGCTCGGAGTTCATGTCCTCAATAGATGTGGACGCACTATTCACAAACGTGCCCCTTAGGGAAACAGTTGACGACTTGTGTCATTTCATCCTGAGCCAAAACATGCATGTGGGCCTCCCTGTGAAATATTTGAGAGATATGATTCCACTCTGCACATATAATGTACGGTTCGAGTTTGACGGGACGGCATACAAGCAAATCGACGGTGTCGCTATGGGCACCCCATTGGGACCGGTTTTGGCAGATTTCTTTCTTGGTTTGATTGAAAAGCAAGTTGCTGCCAGTATTGGTGAGGCGAAACTGTACAAACGGTACGGGGGCGTTTTATAATTCACTAGCAGCGAACATTTTGTGTGACGGTTAACCACTTTGGATTCAATTCATCACAACTTGTGTCCCACGAGATAGAAAAACGTGGCTACCTGCCATTTTTGGATATCCTCATCAAGAGACGGGATGGAAGTACACTGCAGCGCACCGTTTACCACCAGGTGACCTGGAGTGGGCAGGACCTTCACTTTTCCAGTTTCGCCCCGGTTGCGTACAAACGCGGCCTAGTGAAAACGCTCTTCTACAGGGCCAAACGAATTTATAGTCCGGAACTGATGCAAGCCGAAGAAAAGTTTCTGTATAGGACCTTAGTATCGAATGGTTATCCCGAAAAGTTCATCCACGTGCACAGCAGACCTCCTAAGAAGAAATTACCGGCGCAAACGGCGGAGACAAAAGCTGTCCATTTGGTTCCGCCGTTCAAGGGGGACCATGTGGCAAATGATATCGGACACGAACTCAGGTCCGCCCTAACGCGCACGTACACGATTGCACAGTTGCGCCTCATGCACACTACCCATAAATTGGTACTTCAAGACCGTCAGAGCTACCTTTCGGCTAGTTCGGCCTCTCATGTGGTTTATCAGTTCACCTGCAGTTGCGGTGATGCTTACATATGCAAGACTAACCGTCGGTTGGCTCAGAGCGTGGCTGAGCACTTGCCAAACTGGGTCGAACAATTGATGTTGCCGCAAAATGTGGCAGCCCATAGAATGAATCGGAGTCCGTCATCATCTATCGCCAAACACCTCATGACAACTGGTCACCATGTGAACCCGAATAATGCGTTCAAGGTGTTATTATTTAACAAGAACCAGATAATGTTAACAATCAGTGAAGTGTTGCTAATTCCAGCTTATCAACCAGTGATATTAACATAGAAACTCTGGAGACAAGCAATCAGATTGCCTTTGTCTTGATTTTGACAGTTTAATTGGTGTGCCAACTTCTTCCCATGTGTCTATTTGTGTCGGTGTTTCTGCTTCTACTGTGCATGCGACCGATGAGAGCAATCGAAATGTTGGCATATAGCTATCTATGTCTTCTTTCCGCTTTGATGAAGTGGCTAGAGGTTGCCTAATGCTTTACGTGCTACAAACAGCACAGTCACATATAGTTTGTACCTAGGTGCAAGGGCGTCAGTTGTGTGCCGACACATTGTACCGGCGCCTGGCTGCCACGCGACCGCTAGTGCATGGGCTGCGTATACGGTGACGTCGTCCGAACCTACGCCGGTTCGAACGGGCGACTTTCGGATTACAATGCAAGCGTGCAATGCTTTCGGCCACGGGCCAGTTGAGGGCAGGATAGAACGATATCAGGGAGATAGCTTCCATAGAACTTTCGATGACGTGCGTCATGATTAAGATTAGTATGTAGCAAAACAGGCAGTTCAGCTGAGAAACCAGGGCCAACGCGCTATTGACGTAAGTTGCGACTAATGTCCTTTAAAGTCACGAACGCGGACAGGGCGGGTCGTGTGGATTAAAAGCTGAAAAAGGAGATTGCACTTCAGTTTGCAAGTCAACAAATGCGTCATCCGAATCTTTTATCACCACAAACCGGGAGATAAAGTCGTGAGTAGGAACGCACAGGATGTACCAAGCCAATGGAATTATTTGTTGTTAACTGTGGGTGCTGTGAGTCTATGAGGATAGCAGGACTGTAGCGAAGCAAACAATAAGTCCTTATTTTCATATGTAAAGTATTAACTATTTTACTATCCTTATCATCATTATTGTTATGTTGATATCCCCAGCAACTATCCAACGGGACTTGTAAAGCAACGCATTTTAACCCGTATAAAATCATTGCTCATTGCAACTTATTCAGGCCGAGGCTTTGAGTTGTGCGCCTTATCGCTGCGAACAAACCGGTGCCACCTGACGAGAAGAATGCACTGCGCGCAGCGATTAGAAAAGACTTGAAGGTGCCTCTGCTCAACAGACAGAAAATTACATCTCCCACTGCAGTAGATTAAAGTGGCCCCCATGATGGGTTTGTAGACACGACTCTTAAGATTAAGGGAAACCTCTTCCTAACACAAGCGATATCGTGGATTCATGAATGATTCTAGCTAACTTGAATCGTTACAGCCCATCACTACTAATGGATCTACCGGGATAGACGGACCAGTCAGCTATATTCAGCCGCCTGTTATCAAAGACCAAAGGACAGCTACAGATAATGTAAAAGTACTGAACGTGTTGCGAAACATGTCGAAGCAGGAGACCACTTAGAATTTTATCCAAACTTTGCTGTGCCAACTCACAATTGTGATATGAAAGCAAATATTAGAATCGCAGGTACTTCAGTTGGTGGTCGAGGTGATCGCTGAGCTCGGCAGTTTTGCAGCAAATGTTTCACCGTTACCCGAGGTGACACCATCCGTGCATTATTACGTAGCGGTGCGATACGAAGCGTTATTGAGTATGGGTGATACTTCAATCGCCAGGCGGTTTAAGTGCAAGTTGGATGGCCTGTGGGTCGCCACCCAACAAGACGATATCATCAGCGTAACCAAAAGCAACTACTCGACTACCTGGGAGGAGCTCAACGCCAGCGTTCAACGAGTCTTGCAAAACATTTTTTGAGGCTCGTTAATGGAAAACTGAAAGCGAATGGGAAGGTATGGCAACCTTGTCTAATCCCACTGGTGACTACAAAGGAAGGCGAATATTTACTATAAAACCTCACCCTACCCGATGTCAGACCATACAAAGCACGCAGTACGGAAACGAATTTCTCGGGAAGCTGTTCCTCAACATACAGTGCCACAACACAGTCCTGTCGGAAGTAGTAAGGACATCCAGGAACACAACAATTGTTGGTTGTCGATACACATGGCGGAGATCAAGGATCTGGTGGAGTGTGAGAAGTTGACCCATGCAACCGCGACCAGCACGAAACCGAGCCTGTTCTCCTCGCGCTGGTGATTTGTGCGTTGTGGATAGCCTGTGAAGTATGATGGACATCAGAACCTTGCAAACGACGGGAACCAAACTCATATACCTGCAGCTGGAGCACATCGTGCGCAGGCCCTTTTGGAAGATGGGGAAGACTACCGAATCACTCTTTTGACTAAATTCCTGAGGAAAAGGTGATGAAATTTGGGTGCCCTGGCACTATCCCACTTCGCGAACAATCATAACCATGAGTGTTCGTTCAAGTGTGATGTAGGGTTCATAAAGGATCTCCAACTTATCGCAAGTCCACATCAAGCATTAAGAAGGATGCAAAAGTTGTACAGTTTATTTCACGCATTAATAACCAGTAGCTCACAAGCCAGTCAACCTTGTTTGATGAAAAGTGGCCGTAAAAGATCTGAGCAATGAGTTTTTTATTCTCGACATAAGCTGCTATAAATCAAGAAATCAACACCGGATTTAGGCATCAAGCTGAGGCAGATCAGCCCAGCAACAACTTCATGACTATCATTGCGATATTGACAAATATCAAAGGTACTGGGAAAGAAGTGTGAAATGAAAGTTGAGCATACTTCGCATGACAGCGCGGATGGAATGTATCATGTCCAGTATTTGTGTTTTAATTGTGTTCGGTGAACCGAAATCTTTATCGGACGTTGCCCAACCCACTACAAACGATCACAGACAATTACGAGTTACCTTTGGCGAGAAATCGCTTTTCGTGTAGAATACAAATTGCATTCAGAAGCAAAACCGAGGCCTCTACCAAACTGCCGATTACAAATGGCATCAGTAGGTGAATATGCAAAACATGGAAGAGTAAATGAGAGCAAAGCAGCCGCCTGGCTTATGAGCTAAAATATGAAGGTGATGGGAAAACTATTGAGAACTGAAGGTATATAAACATAGTAAGATTGTCATCGCACAGTCAACAGAGGTATCTGAAAGGCAGATTATCAAAGTAAAAGCAATGTGAAGACAAATAGCATGCTCAAAATCCAAGACGATCGAGCAGTTAGAAAACGACTAGTCTCAAGAATGTATACACACTCGCCCCGAGTGCTTCGGCAACCACGGCTAATGCAGTTGACAAGAAAATCGGACCGACTTGTAACTGCTAATAGCTGTTTGGTGATAGTGAAAACTGAGGGTGTCTGGGTTATATCCGATAACGGTAAGTGGCATACAGCGGGGGCACAAAGCACTATGCGATAGCTCATTGCACATAGTTTGAATCCGACACAATGGGGGATATATAGTCTGCGTAGTTCATGCCAGGAAAATAATCACCCAGAAAATTCCTCACCCCAAAAGAATCAAACAGGATACTCATCTCGAAAGCTACCCTGAAAAGGGGCGAATGAGGGTCTCGGTCACCATGCACCATGTAGGAGCCTACGCTGCAGCACTATCAATCATGTCCATGGATATCCGAGAGGTGGGTGAAACTGCTGGAATCCGGAAGAAAATTCACGGTTGGCTCTGAGCACAAAGTAACTAGGCGGACTAATAGGTGCGAAATAAGGAGAAGCTTACGTGCTGACAAGAAAGCCTGGTGGAGAAGAAAGGCTCAATAAATGAAGGCGGAAGCAGTAGGCAATTACTGCAAGCTCTTCCAGCTGGGGAATGGCAGGATGGCCAAATATGTAGCATGCGTGCGGTCGAGGATCTCAGGGTCGAAATAGACCTGATGAGCTGCAATGCAAAGCAAATAACCTCGTAGGTGGCTGGATGCTAATATCACAGCCACCTAGTAAATAAACGCACTAAACGAAATGTGAGGTAAAAAAAATGAAGTAGCAATGGAAGTCCAACCGAGGAACAACAATCTCTGTAGTATGCGTCCGGTCGAGGGCTTCGAAGACTTCCGTGTCCTGGGCGTACATTTGTTCGCATAAGATCGAGGGGGTTGAAAGGTAAAGGAGATCCTTTGTAGAGGGATGGACAACCACCTAGTAAAACTTGGAGCTGGATGGAATGTGTGCCTGTGGCGAGCTAGACGGCATTGTCACAGCTGCTGATGGAGGACCGAAAGTGATGTGACTGGATGGATGGCGTGAACACACGCAAGTGGGACTGAAAAGATAAGATTTTCCCGTGAGTGTTCCCTCTTCAGCAAGTTGTTGAACCAAGAGTTGACGGAAATTGAAATACTGATGGACCTAAAACAAAGGCTGCATCATAAACTAACAAATTATTGCCCACGTATCCTAACCTAGCTGTTCCTTCTGGGCCGGTTACGTGAAGTGAGAAAGAGAAAACAGTAAATTCCGAGGGAAAGAGAAGAGAACTAAATAAGTAAAACACTAAGATATTTGGATCAATAAAAATAACTGGACGGGTCAATTAGGAAAAAAAGAAAAGTTGGTGCTACGACCCAAGAGCATCGAGCTGGCGCGCAAAACCCTTGAACGTAGATCTCCTAAACACAAGAATTGGAAGCGAATTCCAGCGATCTATAACTCGGTGCGACAGACGAGTTTTCGTCCTAATACAATCTGACTTCCGTGGGTGAGCGCGGAGATTAGGTAACTTAGGGGGACTAAATATCCCTGACAAGTCCGGGCCGATCTTACCCGTCAATTATGGTGAGTATCAAGTCCCCTCTTATCCTTCGGTAGTGCATGGAGTACATCCCCAAACTAAGCGGGCGTTCAGAATACGTCAGTCCCCGTAGACCTTGCAATAACCTAGCACTCACTCGTAACACCCTCTCCAAGTCCATTTTGTCTCGGATAAGATATGGTGGACAAGCCTGGATATAATATTCCACGTGGGGTCTGACGAATGTCGAAAATAGCCTCAGAAATATTTCGGCTGTTGGGACACTAAAAGAGCGGCGGATAAATCACATCAAACGAAAACCACCCACAAGGAACCTTCTTCCAATTGTCGCCAGAATGAAGTGCTGATGAATGGACGACATCTAAATCAACCTGCTGAGTAACAACAGAGATTTCACCACCGCCGTCGGGTGAGAGGACAAGCAGCTCCGATTCGGAGAACAGACCATTTGGCCTTATTTATGGGCATCAACCATATGGTAGACTATTCCCAGAGCCAATGCAAAGCACACTGAACTGCCTCAGAACCCCCCGGGATATCCACAATATTCCAGAGCTTAAAGTCGTCAACAGACATTAGGGATGACACCCCTAGCCCCCCTGGAAAGTCATTTACATAGATCGTGAATAACAATGGCCCCAAGACCGAGCCCTGCGGGACACCACTGAGGATTGCTTGCCTAAGCGAAACGTTACGCCCCATGCGTAAACACTGTTCCCTAGCCTCCAGGAAAGCAGACACGCATCTAAGGGAGCGATCAGATATCCCGTATGATTTCAACTTTAGTGAGAGTCTAAGATGAGGAACAGTGTCAAAAGTTTTCGAAAAGTCCGCGAATAGCACGTCTACAGCGTGGTCACTGTCTACCGCTTCGGCCCAACTTTCACGAGCTACAAGTAGATTAGTCTGACATGAAAATCCCTTGCAGAATTCATGTTGCACAACAAGCAGATTAAAATTGCTTTATCATCTTTTCAAACAACTTGATTACTACACGTGTCAAACTGACAGGCCGGTAATTCGCGAGCAGATTACTAACACCGCTCTTAAAAATCGGACATGATACCTCCTTCCATTCCGAAGGTAAGACGCGGCTGTCAAGCGATTTGGAAAATACGCATGTGAGAGGACCACTCAGCTTAGCGGTCAATACGTGCAACAGCTTCGGATGAACTGAAGCAGGACCGGAATGTGTAGAGGGATCAATACCATGCGATAGCTCGAAAACCTGAGTCTAAAGATCCACGTGCGCGCTGACTTAGACCCAGCAGACAGAGAGAAACTCAAGTCTGCGATGACTGGACTAAAGCGACGCGCGGACGATGGAGGAACAAATCTTCGTATGGTACATTTTCGGGTAGTTACCCGGATTCCTCCGCGAATCCGGATCAACAAGTTTCTGATGCTTCAGGCGCGCTCGGCGGTTCCTACCGCGGCCTGCGCGTAGCCTTTACTATCGTCTGTAGTCTGATGAACAACCGCGATGAGCTGTACTACTTTGTAAGCTCTCAGTGACCAGACGTATTAGGCCTTGTTGTGACATGGTTAAACTCCGACGTAACCGCCCAAGAAGTGAAAATCAGCGGCTACCCATGCTTCAGCTGTGATAGACTATCAAATGATCGCGGTGGCGTTCTACTTTACACAAAGTCATCCCTGTGTGGGAGATTAGTGAGCGCCTACCGAAGCGCTGATGGTCTATGTAAGCAGTTATGGTGTTCGATCCACCTCGGACGCTGCGAGATGCTCGTAGGCATGGTATATCGTAGTCCACTGAGCCGCTGTTGCCGCATGTCCGCTACCATATGTGTCGTCAGCTGTTCCTACTCATGGGCGATTTTAACTTACCCCGAATACAGTGGGCCGAGGCTGAACTTCTCCCCGGCCATTGTGAAGTCAAGAGGAAGTTCACGGAGTTGATATTTGAAACCGGGGCCACACAGCACATCAACCAACCGACACGCATAACTGCGCGCGCGACTCCATCGTGCTTAGACCTGCTTTTGACCAGCTGTGAGCAACGTGTGCATGACATTCAAGTCTTAGAGCCTGTGGGAACGAGTGACCACATGATGATCACAGCCAGCTTGAAACTACCGTTGCCGTATTCTCCCCCGCTGGAGCCAGCCTTCAACTATTGGAAGCGGACTTTAATGGCCTCACTGGGGCAGCAAGGCAGATGGACTGGTCATTGCCAGAGGATTCGTCTATTCAAACCTGGTGGACTATCACTAAAGTGAGAGTGAAGTCGTTGTGCGCCCGATATGTACCCCTCAAGTAACGGAAAGTTGGGCCAGCCAAACCACATTGGTTCGACAAGAAGTACAGCAAACCGGCCTGAAGACGCAGACAATGAAACAAATTCGTGTTATCGGGCTCTGATGAAGACTGCAAGGCGTACAAGATACAGCGAAATCTCTGCAACAACGCGAAAACAAAAAACACAGCACCTTCGAAGAGCAGCTTGCAACCACCGCAAAACTGCTCCCAAGAGCATCTTCGCTTACGTGAAGCGACGCCTGAGGCCTGCAAGCAATGTTCCAGTGTTGGAAGGCTCAGATATACAGCCCCTAACCTCGAGCACAGATCGTGCGTCCGCATCTGAGGCACACTTCGCCTTCGTATTTGCAAGTGACCAGGTGTCTGTAACGAGTTCAATGAGTATCGCTCCTGCTGAACTAGACAACCTAGACTGCAGCATTGAAAATGTACTCAAGCTTCTAGCAAGTCTTGATGGGGCGAAGCCTGCTGGGCCAGATGGAATCCAACCACTGATTCTCAACTTCCTATCGGCCATCATCTCACCTTCTGTAACTAAGCTGTTCAACATGTCACTATCCACTAGAATATTACCGGAGGGTGGTAACTCAAGCAAAGTGGATAACTACCGGCCGATCTGCCTGACCGCTGTTTTGGCAGACGCTCGAGAAGATCGTGAAGAAGAACCTTCTGCAGCTTCTTGAGTCGAAAAGCTTCTTGACGCCCGCACAGCATGGTTTCGTGAAAGGTCGCTGATGCATCACCAACCTACTGTTGACGAGGCACAAATGGTTACAAGCGCTGAACCAAGGCAAACCGATCGACATCATTGACTTCAGTAAGGCTTTTGACAAGGTAAATCATGCAGTGCTCCTCGACAGGCTGAGGGTGTGCGGTGTTAGTGGCTCGCTGCATCAATGCATCAGGAATTTCTTTGTTGATCGAAAGTGGAGGGTCCAGGTGGACAATCATTTAACCGATTGGTATCCATCGAGCAGTGGCGTGCTCCATGGCACTGTACCGGGGCCGATTTTGTCTCTTATCCATGTAAACGATGTACCTCAACTACTCCAATCACCTTGTGCGTTCTTCGCAGATGACTTGAAGGTGTGGAGAGTGATCTGCAAACTCCAGGATTGCGACCTGATCCAGCAGGACCTCGAGCGCCTCTCCACGTGGTCTGCAGAGGTCAACTTTCCGATCAACCCGGTCAAGTCGCAATTCATGAGGCTGGGTAAGTGTGAACACAGTCGAATCTACACGGTGGCTGGTCAACCGTTGCATCCCGCGCCTTTCGTGCGCGACCTCGGAGTACTCTCACGCTACGACCTAAAGTCCATGGACAACACGGATAGGCTTTAACAAAACAGCCTTCCTATGCTTTGGGCGCTCAGGTGCAGCTTCAGTTCAGCACTTGGTCAGAAGAGATTGCCACTCGCCTCTTCGTCTCAATAATACGACCGATGCTAGAGTGTGGATCTCCTGCGTATTGTCCTATCACCCGGAGCGAAGTAGAAAAGATTGAGCGAGTGCAGCATGTAGCCACCAGGTTGATTCCCAACTTACGAGATGTGCCGTACGAACACCGGTGTAAGAAACTAGGGTTGTACACTCTAGCTTATCGTCGAATGCGGGTTGACCCGATCATGACGCACCGGATATTACATCTGGGAGATTATCGCATGTTGAGACCGCTGCTTCATCTGCGCACACCAAGCAGCACACGAGGACACCGGTACAAGCTTGTCGTACCCGATTTGAAGCGGGTAGGTCACTAACTCTGTTTCGAACACAAAGTGGTGAATGATGGAACGACCTGCCGCAGCACGTAGTTGAGGCAAAGTCGGTGTCGGAATTTAAGAAGTTCCTGGACAAACACTTTACCGACGCAAAATATATTGAGCGCAACACAACCTAAGGGGTCTTTGTCCCTGAGTGACATTAGATGCAGCTACACAGAGCAAACTCTACTTGCTGCTTCTAACCAGTAATCAGTAATCTCCGTCAAGCGAGAATCCTTTGGAACTCTTGAAACCAATTCAACCCGTGGCAAAGAGGACTCCCGAGCAAAGACCCCATTACACTGTTCACGAAGTATACAGGCCTTGTCAAAGTCGGTTTGCGCACGGGTCCCCTATGATCGCAATACCGCTGGTATAGACAGTATTAACCCGCTGCAAAGCAAACTACTTACTGGGAGTAGCTGCGGCCGAATCCGCTAAACCCTGCTTGAATTGAAGACGAACAGTCCTGAGATGTTGCTTACATTTATTGCTAATCTCTCTATAACTATCATAGGCACTGGCTGATGGAGCTGCTTGGTAGATTCGCCAGCATCTAGACCGCTTCTTGAGAAGGCTTTTGTCTGTGGAGGCTGTGCCCGTAACCCTCTTCCTCATGAGTGGAATACAGGGAGTAGAAGTCTCCGTAACACATGCCATAAATTTACCCCAGGTCATCTGGACGGAGTCGGCTATCGAAATCTCACAGTTCAGAACTGAAGCCTTAGCTCGCATTGCACTAAAGTCCGCCCGCCAAATATTCGGAAGTAATTCAACGGCGGTCTGTTAGTGTCTAGAAAAATCACACCGAAAGGATATGCATACGTGATCGCTTGAACCTACAGGTGCACCGTACAAAACGTCAGTTACGTAGTCGATGGACTTAGGGAAAGCCAGATCAAAAGTAGATGGTAATACAGAGGAGTAGGGGGAGTTGAATGGTATAGGTAGAAAGTCGTCATGTCTAGACTCACTCAGACAGCCATCACACGCCTGGAAAGGCCCTGTACGCGAGTTTCATTCTTTAAGGAATCGTCAGCAGTGCGCATTCCACCTTACCCTGGTAGGGCTCAAACCCGCAACTCTTTAAGCAGTACGCAGACCAAACTGTTTATAATGCCATAAGTTAATTGGCGACTTAAATTTGGTAAGTTCGTCACTCAGTGATTAGGCTACCTTGTCCTCTGCACGGCAGTAACGTGCAAGTCAGTGGATAGTGAGCGGCGCTCTATCACATCTAGTAACTTATTCACGATGGTCGTTGCCGTTTCCCGTAGCTCAGTGGTCCCAACCACCGACTGGCAACAGTCGAGTTGCGGGTTCGAGCACTACCAGTGTGAGATGGAATGTACACTGCTGACAATTCCCGAAAGAATGAAACGCACGTACAGTGCTTTTCCGGGTGTGTGATGGTTGTCTTAGTGAGTGTAGATGTGACGAATTTCTACCTATAGATGGTATTTGGTTGCTCATTAACCAAGTGGGGAGGTCCACGAACTGGTGCAAAGGCATCTAGAGAAGTGGCACAATAAAGTCTGCACCGAATGTTCCTGACACCGAATTGCAATGAAGATCGGTCTAACAGACTACTGGGGTCTAGAAATCCCCTAGACGTAAGTAATTATTCCCAGACAGTGCAAATAAAGTCAAGTATCCCTCTGGAGGAACTCCAAGGACTCCTGTATACCACTACAACACTAAACTTGGCAGAGGTGCACGTAACAGCTTACAGCGCTTCAAACGTCTGATCCGACGATTTAATGTGCAGATTCTCAACACATCCAATTTACGGCTTATAAAAAGTAGTATAACTCCGCCTTGATGACGAGCGAAGCGATCAGTTTAAATATACCTCAACATCCGTGATATTCGGAGACAACCACGTTTCAGTGAAAGCACGTACGTTGGGACGAGATTTGTTTAAAAACAGACCCAACTTGTACACTTTGTTCCTTAGGCGACGCACATTGTTAAGTACTACCTCAAGGAAATCGGCACGACCAACCTGGGTCGTGCGCCATCTAGTAGCGCAGAATTTGACTCCCGGCTGACCATCTGAAAACCCACAAGACAGATGCCTTACTCACCAGCCGCCCGCTTACTTTTGAGGTTTTGCTTGTCTCCATCAACTTCAGTCTATCTACCAGTAGAAGGTCCGGCTAAACGCTGGCACCACGATCATGAAGTCCGAATGCAAACCGCAGTAATGATTTGTGTTCCTCCGGGGTAGAAAGAACCCCGCGAGTTAGTCGGAATCGCGAATTTGCCGTGCCGATAGGGACGTAACCCAATCTGGTCAGCTTTCTGACAATGACACTGAGGAAGCCAGGTGGAAGCAGCTTGGTGACGCGCAGTTTGAGACAGTTGATGTCATCCAAGATGCGTTCCCTTGGGAGAGCAGCCGCAGATTCAGTAATGTAACGGAATATAACGTTACAATCTGTGAAATAGTCGCCACGATGGGATGTGTTTACCACACGTGCTCTAGATACTACACTTATACCGGATGTTTTCACCGCTGGGATTGTCCGTGTCTCCTCAAACGACGTAGAAGCAATGGTAGTGTAGGTTTTCTGCTCTATTGCCGGCGTCTTACTATCCATGGGTATTCGGGCTCTCCTGAAGTTCTACAGGCAGTTCTAGTCCGCTTATTCTGCTGCCTGACAGGAGCAGGGGCAGTTGACCTTGTGTCAAATTGAGCAGAACGGGTCATTTCAATGACAGCCGAGACAGTCAGCATCTTCAAATGATAAGTAGTGTGCATGGGAATGTTCTCCTGCGTACAGACCGTCAGACGACTTTACGAGTGACGGCATCTGCGTTTTCCTCCATTCTGTGACAAATAAGTCTCTGAATTTAGCAGAGGGCTAACGGCATTTCCGCATCCTATTTTGCTTCACTCTGATAGGCTCATAAGAGTAAACAATGCTATCTGGAGCATCCGGTAGGATGTGTGACTCCTCAACCGAGTGATAGGCATCAGCGGATGGATCATCTGCAGTGGTGCAGTCTGCTGCGGTGTCCTCGATCGCAACATTCAGGGATTGCAAAATTAAGACCATTTTGGTACTGAGCGAGGCAAGGGAGGTGAGCTCGGCTACTGCCTTCTCAACATCTTCCAACCTTGACGCCGATGGTAGCCGAGCGCGTCGATCTTTGAGCGCAGCATTCATCACAGCTGAAAAGGAAACTCACACTGAACGATGACACCTTGCACTGGGCCGCTTGTAGGAAGATACAACTTTCATGATACCAATCGCCGCAAATGTCAAACTGCAGAAACAACAACAACAACAACAACAACAACAACAAATACAAACAACAACAACAACAACAAAAGTAAAGCAGTCGTCTGAACAGATGCTTCGCTGCCACACAATTATGATGACCTATGGAATAAAGAACAATAAGAGGGAGAGAGGAGGGACTTAAAGGAAAACCTTAATGCCCCAAGCGAACATACAGGGTCAGAGCGCTTACACCTTGTGTTAACATGCTGCAACAAACAGCTGGTTATCGTGCAAAAATAAGGCGGCATCAGCGAGATAGCTTCCTTGCGGCTTTCGCTGCCCCGTATTCCATTAGCAGCTTTGGTACGTCTCCGCAGATAGGTGAAAAGCAGCTTGGGAGCTGTTGAAGATTCCCTACTTAAGCGGCGCTCGTATTGTTGTCGCTTCACACGCTTCTTTAAGGTGCAGATATTCCTAAGCGCTTTGCAATCAAGGCAGTAAAAAGGTTAGTGAGTAATTTTGAACGTCCCACAAATTGCGTCGTCAGATCACGAGGAATCAACAGAGGGCCTTTGGAGAAACGCTCCCCTTTGGAGAGTGGAATGATCTGAGCTATGAGTGACGTGAATTTGGAGTACAAGAGGGTCCAAGCATTATCAAGGTCTAAATGCTGCGGGATACTCCAGTTCATAGGGCCGGAGGAAGTTTTCAAATAGAGTGGATCGGCACACCAGAAGTTCCGACGGCATACTTCCTAATTGTGAATGGTGAGACGCCGCATCCACCAAAAAGGAAACTACGTAGTGGTCACTTTTACCGATTGGCTGAAGAACAGTCAAGTCGGAAATAACTGACTACGCAGGTGTGAGCACAAGGTCGAGGATGTGTGGCGACTGACCGGAACATATTCTGGTGGGCATTGTAACATGTTGAAGCAGAAGGCGTGCAAGCACGGTTTCAAGGAAGACTGTATTAAAGGAGATCGGGGAGAGATCACAACGGAGTAATTCCCCATCGATCCCAATATCAGACAAATCTTGCCTCTCCCATGCCTACTAATAGAGTCCAGCCGGCTTGCTTCGGAACCCAATGGGGCTCTGTAAACAAGAGACTTGCACCCATCATGTATCCGACACCGAAGAAGTTTAGATCTACCTTCATTGCCACATGGCTTCAACAAGATGACCCCTGAGGCCTATACCGAAAGGCGGCGACTCTGAAAAAGTAGACAATAATAATATTAATAATAATAACAATAATAATGTGTCGGCTGTACGCCGTAAAGGCGCTTCGCTGCCGCACGAGCACCACCAATCGTGCGCAGGCTGAGTGTACCGCGAGGACGCCCACTCCTACGCGGATTTGAACGAGAGACCCTATGGTGTCAAACCAAACATGCAGACCACTCGGCCACCGGTCGACACAAAGTAG
>OX104064.1:10212054-10339618 GCA_944474145.2 Dicrocoelium dendriticum | reverse complement strand
ACTTTACTCGGATCACCATCCTTGGGAAGCAGTCTCACTATCGAGCATTTCCAGTCCTTCGGGACAGATCCTTCAGAGTGATTTATTGAATAGGTGAGATGATACTCGATAGGGACTTGAGTATTAGTGGGTGAAGTCCGTCTGGCCCGGGGGGCTTTGCACCATTGAGGTTGACAAGTTGCTGATACATTTCGTCTGCATCACATTGTAGGCTGTCGAGCAAGATTGGCGCAACCTGTGCCGGTACTAGAACAGCCGCCGATTTACTGGAAAATACCATGAGGAAGTGCGCAACCGAGGCGGCCGCGCGCTCCGCGTCCGTCTGTTCGTCCAAGCTCTCTAAGACCGGTAATTCGCCCGCAGGTTTTAGTTGACGTTTCAAGTAAGTAAATATTCTTTTGGGTACAGCTGTGGCCGAGGATGCTAGCTGTTCTTCAAACTACCGGCGTTTCTTGGTCTTTGCGGTGTTACATAAGTTTCGCTGTGTCCTCCACACCGTGTAATCTTCATCACAATCCGAGCTGATGTATCTACCCCAAAGTTTGCGACGCCGTCGCGCTAACTGTGTATATTCCGGATCAAACCAATGCGGTTTGACAGGTCCGATTTTTGAATATTTCAGGGGAACGAACCGAGTACACAGCGAGTTAAACTTCCCTTTCATTAATGACCAACATGCCTCAAGCGATGTATCCTGTGGTAGTGTCCATTCAGTCTGACTTGCGGCTTGGACGAGCCAGATGAAGTCCGTCTTCCAATAGTTGTATGTCGTCTTCCGTTGGTTGTAATACGGTAACGACAATTCTATGCTTGCCACAATGGAGCAGTGGTCACTGCTCGCAGCTCGTAAACATTAGATCCAGACAAGATGCCGAGTGCGGAGTTACGCGCGTCGGTTGGATGACATGTTGCGTTACCCCGATTTCAATAGTAATTTAGCGAATTGAGCCTCAACGTTGTCATGACAAGGAAGAAGTCGAGTGTCTGGCCAAAATATCTTAGGTAAATTTAGATCCCCCATCAGTAAGGACTGAGGGCGGCTCATGTGCTTCTGTACATGTGGTATCCAATCACAACAACGGTTTAATGGGCTACGGTAGATAACACCCACTATTAGTTCTGCGCGTCTGAGGCGGATTGTGCACCACAATTGCTCGCATACATTATCCTCGCTCCGATAGGTGCTGGTAAGTTTGCCAGATAGTGGCGAATTTATGTATGATAGAACATCACCTTGAGGCTTTGATTTTCGGTCGCATCGGAAACAACAGTATCCTGACAACGCGACTTCTTGGAGTATGACGTCGAAGTTCAGCGAAGTCTCTGCAAATCCTAAAACGTCTGGCCGTTCCGAGACAGCGAAGCGGCACAGTTCGTCATGTTTGTTTATTAGCCTGCATACGTTCGCGAATGCCACACGGAGATCCTAGGAGGTACTGCGGGACGTGCCTGGAGGTTGAGCAAGCGGTTGATACGAGTTCGTACATCCTTCTTGATCACCCAAAAATTCCCAATTTGTAACTCAGTCTCACCTTCTTCTGTACGGCGTTTGAGCTCAATGACCGCAGTCTTCAAACGATCCATGTCTTCGGGTTTCAAGTCTTGGTGGAGGTGAACTTTTATGCCTTTCAGCCTTGAAAACGAGACAGTATGAGCTGCAGCATATCGTTATTTGCAAAGATGATTCTAAGCGGTCGATATGACTGGTTAGTATTCTCGCCAAGTCGGATTACTTGCTTAGTCATCACACTGTCTTCACCCACATCCAAGAGTCTAGCGATGTGCCCCTGGAGGAACTCAACATCGTGATCATAATGTATTTGAGGGTTTTCATTTTTTGACGCTGGTACATGGAAGACTATGAGATTATGACGCCTCAGCGAAATCGGTGATGAACCAGTGGGAGCAGAACTAGAGGCGTTGATCTGATTGGGTTGTTGTTTATCAGCAGGGGACGCCTGAAGTCGATTAAGTGGCCCCTTGCGCTTTTGAGTGGTCCATGGATCCTCGGTGTTCAGAAGTTCACAGACAGCTCTGAGCAATTCATGGACCGATCAGTGAAGCGGCATTTCGTAGGTTTCGAGCCTGAGTCTTCCATCAGTGGGGAATACTGAACCTGAGGCCCGGTCAGAGTCGAAGACGCTGGTGGTGGTGCAGCTTTCGGAGTGACAAGGCGAGATAACAACTTTCACGAGGGCGTTTGATCTTACGTGGTGAACCATTTGTTTCTGTTTGGAAGAGGTTTTGCCGTATTTGTTGGCAGTCGCTGTGTATCCTGATGTCTTGCATCGCGACAGTTATCACATATAACTTGAAAAATTCGATGTCGGATGTCAAGAGATTTTCGAAACACACGGATACGCCAATGCAGGAAATATGGAACAAAACATCGCAGCCGAAGCACCGAAGTGTATGAGCCTTATTTCCCACAAGTTTCGAACATGAACCACAAGCAGCTTGAGACGGCATTACAAAGAAGAGGAAATCCAAGATGGCGGACAAAGAATGCAGTAGGGCAAATCAATGAGATCTCCGGAATTAGCCAAAGAATAGCCACCAAATGTGTGTCGATTAGAAAATACGCCAAAAGAAAAATATTGATGTACAATTCACACAGAAAGAAACATTGATAACACAGTAATCCGAAGCAAAAGTAGTATCCAGCACACGGTGATCCAAAAACCCGCGACGTCCGTGGGTACAGCAGACTGCTAGAGTACGGTAGGCCCGCCCACTTTTCGATTACCCGAGGCGAGGCACAGAAGATCGAACGGGTCCAACACGTTGCTATCAGGCTCATCCCGAGTTTACGTGCCTTGTGGTATGAAGACCGGTGCGAGAAACTAGGACTCTACACCTTGCCCTACGGTCGGGTGTGATTTGACCACATTATGATCTACCGTGTGCTATATCTCAGTGAGTTCCCCATGCTGAGGCCAATGCTGCACCTACGAAGGCCATGCAGCAGACGAGGACACAGCTACAAACTTGTCGTTCAGGATGTTAAGCGACTTCCCTACCCACTATGCTTCGAACGGAGAGTGGTTAAGATTTGGAACAGTTTGCTTGAACATGTGATGGAGGCAGCATCTGTGCAGCAATTCAAAAGGTTGTTGGATTTATCTTCTACCACTATTCGATTCAGAGAAGGATTGTACAATTAATGAGATGTCACATTTGTGAGTCCTGCAATACCTTAAATGTTAAATGAGAACGATAACGAAATTCACAGTTGACAATTTTTATAACGTCGTTCACCATATTTCGAAAGAGTTGTACAGAATTCCCTTCTACTTGCTCTATAATACAGTATTCAGTATAGAATCACACCACCTCTACGCCTAGCACCAGAGCGGTTCACTCGAAATAGATTATAAAACGGAATATGCACCTCGAAGTCCAAGATGTCCGAAGACAACCAAGTCTAGGTGAAGAAATAAGATCTGGGTGATTCTGAGACAATGAAGTTTGTTTCGTAGGCTACGTACATTGGCAGATAACTTCAAACAATTCTTCGATCTCACCGTTCGGATAGGACAAAGATTGGCCTCCAGGGAACGTTCAGTTTTCTGAACTAAACAAAATCACAATCCGGAGGTTAATCTTACTATTTGCCCGGCGTGTTCGTAACTTTCCAGAGTCTTCTTCATTCGGACTCGATCCTCTGGGCAGAGGTCACGCAATACACAAGACGTTTCTACCAACTGAGAATGCGACGACATTTGTACTCTGACAAGACGAGAAGCAGAGACAATAATGATCCTTTGCTTACCTTCATCAAGAAGGAGGGAGATTATTCGTCTCAGAAACTCCTGGTCATTAGGATCTTTTTAGCAGGATAAGCCTTATTACATTCAGGAGCGTTCGTAATGATCAAACAACGATCACGATGAGGTGATTTACTGCATTCAGGGGTTGGGAGTTCGGAGACATACAGTTCTTAAGAGCGATTTCCAACTGGTTTACTCCATCGAGGACCAGCTTCAGCAAGGAAGGAGCAGATTTTTTGGATTTTGGCTTAGCATCACGTTTGGCTTTCTTCTCACGCATATTTGTACTTCTGCTAGCAGTTGCTTGTTCTGAACTCTCGCCCGCTACTGCCGCAATCGTCTTGCCCTTAGACTCAGTCGCCATCATCAAGTGTTAGTGGCGACGACGGGACGCGACTTGGTCTACCAAAAGGTAGCAGCTGAGTCAGAAGCAGAAAGTGGCGGTGAAAATGCCAGCGGTCCGGATCTCAGTCTGATTAGGTATGGATCGTGGGCTAAGTGCAGGTAGATCGTTCAAGGTACGCCTATCGCTCACTACAGGTCGACAAGAGTCATAAAGGAAACTGCGGACCGATGAGGCGGTCCTCTGGAGACACTCACATTGGAGCTAAGGCCTATAAGGAGGGTGTGTATGCAGTTCTACCCATCATTGAAGGAAATTTACTTGGCAGTTACTGCCTCTACTGAATTAAAGTGATTTATACATTGTGTAGTGTATACAGCTGTTCACGCTACCTTTTGTGTAGATATTTTCATTTTTATCACCTCTGATTAAAGTGAATATTTCGGATCTGTTCATGGCTAGTACATGTAACATGCATCGGGTTGAGGGTTCCGGGGGCTTCCGTGTCCTGGGCGTATGTGGGTCGTATTAGACCGATGGGGCTGAAAGGCAAAATAGATACCGTATATTACCGTGCTTAAGCCGATCCGTATATAAGCCAACAGTATGACTTCGTGACGACAAATTTGTCCAAAATCGTAAGTTTGTGTATTAGCCAACCACCAAAAAAATCAACATAGAAACGAAATTGTTTGAAATAAGTTGGAACATTGGTAACCCGGCTTGGTTGCTCACCTGTTGATCGTTTTTTCGAGCTTGGTTAGGAGATCGCATACGTTTCACCACCATGCGAGGTGGCATCTTCAGTGCGGTAATAGGCAGTGTATAATGTTGCTTATTGAATTATCAGTCCGTCATCCACGGGCAGGTGACTTTTGAAGGTGGCGATTTCGATTTGCGCGACGTGATCTCTGCCCATTTGTTTCCACGGCTGAACCACGTCTTGCGATTCGCCGGAGATCTTTCTTGCTGAGTTGATGGTACACTGGGTCGATGTCGATGCGCATGTTGATCGAATTATTAGAGGAGTACCATGCTTCTAGGAACTCTCTTCCTTTCTGTGTTGTTGTTTGAGCCAAAATCACCGTTTTGTTCCAATTGAAGCTATGTTCCTCCTCATCCACATGCGCTGAGACAAGTAACGATGCATAATGCTTTTTACAAGCCCTCTGATGTTCTTGTATTCTTGTAGACAATTTCCTTCCTGTCTGCCCCACATAGTTCATTTCACAATTATTGCAATTTATTTTATACACGACGTTTGTTCGTTCTTGTGCATTCCTAATGTCCTTTGGGTTTGATAGTATTCTCAAAGTAGCGGTTGGCTTATGAGCGGCCACGATGTTGTATTGTTTGAGCAATCTGGCAGTCATTTCAGATATGTTTTTCATATACGGCAAAACGACCCACTTGCTTGCATTTGGTATCGGCCCGGTGTTCATAAGTTTATAGTCTAGACTTCTGTGGATGAAGCTGCGTGGGTATCCATTGCGCTCGAACGAATCGAATAGGTGTTTCTCTTCTTCCCGTTTGGCTTCCACTGTACTGCAGTTTGTTTCAATCCTGCGAAATAGTGTCCGCACGCAACTTATTTTGTGGCACTTTGGGTGATTGCTATAGAAATTCAAAATTTGATCCGTATGTGTCCCTTTCCTGTGAACGGATGTTTGAAATTCACCATCGTTTGTTCTGGTCACCAACACATCCAAGAATGGGAGCATGTTTTCTGCCTCTAACTCCATTGTAAACTGAATCCCATCCATTGCATTGTTGAGCAGTTGGTGTGCGATTGCTATTTCACTGCGTTTCAGTATTACAAATGTATCGTCGACATAGCGTACCCACAACTTCGGGTTAATAGCTGGCAGTAGATCTTCTTCCAACTTTTGCATGACGATCTCAGCGATCAGACCTGATACTGGTGATCCGAAATTGTTTCTCACGACTTTGATTTCATCACTATCTGCTCTCACTTGTGTGTGCTCAAGCAGAAGCTGTTCTACTATTGGTCAGTTCTGGCGACCTAATGTGTTATGGTCGCAGTTAACGGGGCTTAGAGCCTTCAGAACAAGGATTTTTACCGTACTGGACAGTGTATTGATTAGATGTCAAGTCACAGGAAACAGGTAAGACAGCCGACAATATGGGGTAAGGTGAAAGGGTATATCAGACATCGACTCGCATAGTCGAGGGTCTCATCCATCTGAATCGTAGTGGAGCAGCCAGTGAGAGGGAAGTTCAGGATCAGAGGTGTGGGATGACGTTGTACTTTTAATGCACCATATTGACTATCATAGCATAATGTAGAAGCACTGTGATTCGCTAAACAAAATAGCGTTAACGCGATGTAACACTATCAGGCTGAGAGGAAAGATGACTACAGTTCGTGCGATCCTCCAAAGCCGTGGAAAGGTGAAAAGTTGTCTGAACAGAAGCGATATGCATATGCTTCTGACTTCAAATGGAAAGTTATCGCGTTTGCCGAGCAACCTAATGATAGTATGGCTGTCCGCCATTTCACGGTGAATGAAAAGCACGTGAGAGAATTGCAAAAGGAAGTCAGAATTGTCACTAATGCCTGTAGACAAGAGATCAGCACGCGGTAGAACAAGCATGTTTCCTACACTGGAGAAAAAGTTAGAGCAGTGAGTTATGGAGTCACGACACAGCGGGTTAATTGTTACCCGAACATTCGGATCAGGGCGCTCACCACGTTAAAAAGTCAGGAATTCCAGCCATCAAAACCGGTGAATTTTGTTGCTTCCTCCGGATGGCGCAATCGTTTTATGAACGGATTCGACATGTCTACGGACTTGCACAAAACTAGTCCAGAAACTGCCGAAGAAATTGAACAGTAAAGTTGCAAGGACGATGAAACACGAGAAGATACGGTTCACAGTTGTTTTAGGGTGGGTGGTGGATGGTTCCCGTCGATCACTTTTTATTGTTTTTAAACTAAGATGCAGCCACTGAATGTCTGTCTCAATAAGCCCATTAAAGATAGGATTCGGGCCAGGTTGAGTAAATGGATGGCATCGTCTGATTTAGCGTTGACGAAGGGTTGCAATGTGAAAAGGTTAACATAGTGAAAGAAACGCGGTGGGATATTCAAGCATAAATTATCGTACGATCATCCAAAAAATGCTGTATCAGTAATGCTATGGATGGAAGTGAGTACGATGCCATTTTCGAGAAATACGACAAGGACGAGAGCAACGAAGTTGAAAATGAGGATCCCAATGACAGACGGATAATGGCTGAAACATTTTGAAGATGCTGACTCGGATTCTGGTTTCGAACGATTCCAGTAATTTTAATATCCTTGTGCAGCGTTAGGATATGTGAGCCTATAAAATCTACAGTCATGTCTTTTACAATCGAACATCATCACACACAATAGGGTGTGATGGTGTTCAATTCCGTATAATCAGTATGTTTCTGTTATTGCCATCCGTCGCGAAAGTCAAATGTGCATGATACCGAGAAGTTTCGAGACAAACATAATGTGTCTACCTATAGGTACTTCAAATCCCCGCCTGAGATACCGTCTGTCACTAGCGAGTGGTACTAAAGCAAGATAGGGGTATATGTGCGTAGTGAATTTCTGGGTGGATACAATGAATCACACTTCAAACAAATTTCTGATGCTCTGGCCACCGCAGAGGATAATCAACGGTGCCCTATCTGCTGCATCGGGCAGGGTGGATAGGGGTTTGGATGCTACTGCTCAAGCCTTCCCGTCTTCTTATTCCTCCTCTTGCGCTTTTTCACCCTTATCGACCCGTTCCAGCTTCACTTTTATCCCCCCTGTTTTACAACCCCCCAATTCCCGGCCCTCCCCCACCTTGCTTCAATAGTCGCTTGTCTTTTAGTTTCAACTCATATGAACGCGGATCATCATTCCTGCACTGCTAACAGGCTCATGTCCAACCAAGCGGCCCATTCCAGTTCATCGGCTTCCATTTGGAGCCCTCGATCCTCCTTCAGACTGGCATGCCTCAATGTTCGCACATTGCTTCAGATCGGTCAACAGGCAGCACTTGGCCGAATATTGGAGACCCTCTCGATCGATATCTGCTGCTTATCGGAGACCCGCCTGCAAGACTCGAGCTCTGTACTCACTCTGCGATTCCCTTCAGGTGACACTAGCAGCACTTTCTCATTGCGCCTATCCGGTGACGATGCAGGTTCGAGCACCGGCCAAGCCAGTGTTGGTATTGCCCTGAGTCCCCGGGCTGAAGCTGCGCTGGTTGATTGGATTCCAATCAGTAGCCGGATGTGTGCGGTCCGATTGGCTGGCTCGTTCAAAGCTTCGAAGTCCCGTGAGACTAACAGGTGTCTATTCATTATCGCTGCCTATGCACCGACAAACTGTAGCGATGACTCGGTAAAAGATGACTTCTATCGTCAACTGAACGAGCTCCTTAGCCACGGAAGAAGCACGGATACTGTTGTGCTGGCTGGGGATCTGAACGCTCAAGTTGGAAAATTATCCACTAATGAGCTGCATCTGGGCGGCCAACATGGTATAGGCTCCCGTAATGATAACGGTGAGCGGTTGCTTCATTTGTGTGAGAAGGCCCGCTTATTTCTTGCGAGCACTAATTTAGGACACAGTAGCCGCCAGAGGGTGACTTGGCGCCCACCAGCCTCGAACCAGCTATGGACGCAAAACGATCAGATTGCGATAAGTTACCGATGGAGAGGCTGCATCCAGAACTGTCGCTCGATTTGGAGCACAGGTGTGGACACCGCCCATGCACTTGTGTGTGCTGAGCTGTGGATGCGCTATGGCGAACGCCGCGACGATTTTGTGAGCGCATTGACACCGACCAACTGGCGAAGCCAGCTGTGCTGAATGCCTATCAAAGTACGCTGTCATGCGAGTTGGATAAACGCTCACTGGATGCAATTGAAGCTCACTGGTCTCATATTCACCAGACCTTACTAGCAGCAGGCAAATCCTCATGTGGTATGTCTAATCGCCAACATGGACATTGGGTCTCTTCGCAGTCTCAGGAACTTATCGATGCTCGCCGGCATATTCCGACTGGAAGCGAACACAATGAAACTCGCAAAGAGCTCCGGGTAAAACTCCGTGCTAGCCTGAAGAGACCGTGAATCCTGGTGGTCTCATCGTGCAACAGAGATGGAAATGGCCGCTGCCCTTGGTAACCATCGTAAGTTATTCCGGCTGATACGGGAAACGGACAGCAGGAGACCTGGTGTTAGTGAAACTATACGTGACGAGAGTGGACAGCCTATCCACAACTTATCGAAACGCATAGAGCGTTGGGATGAACACTTTAAAAGGCAATTTAATCGGTCAGAATGGTTAGATTTCTCGCCGGCCACTGATCGCCCCGCTCCCTGGGCTGTCCCTTTGGATCCACCCTCTCGCTCAGAAGTCGAACGGGAGATCGGACTGTTGAAGTTAAATAAAGCCGCGGGACCAGATGATTTTCCTCCAGCCCTCTTCAAATTCGGGGGACCTGTTCTTGTGGATGATTTACACGAGTTACTAGTCAAACTGTGGGAGCAGGAAACTGTCCCAACCGATTGGAGCCGCTCCGTCATAGACCCAATTTTCAAAGGAGGCTCACGATCGGAATGCGGCAGCCATAGAGGAATCAATCTGATCTCCATCGCCTCCAAATTGCTTGCCTCTGTCATCCTTCACAGACTGACTGGCACTCGTGAAAGCCAGATTCCTGAAGAGCAAGCTGGATTTCGTCGAGGCCCTGGCTGCATCGACCACATCTTCACCTTGCGTCAGTTGTTGGAGCACCGTCACATATATTGGCGGCCCACCATTGTCGTGTTCCTCGACATCAAAGGTGCATTCGATTCGGTGGATAGACATGCACTTTGGGACTGTCTACTCAGGAAAGGTGTACCTGAGAAATATGTGAATATTATCCGAGCATTATATGCGCGTAGCTCGGGCAGAGTGAGGGCTTACGGCAAGTTGTCGTCGCCCTTTAATATCTCCAGCGGTGTGAGACAAGGATGCCCGCAGTCACCCTTCCTCTTCAACTTCCCCCTTGACGAAGTCATGGAAATCGCGTTCACAGAACACAACTTAGAAGGTGTGGAGCTACTCCCAGGAGAACGACTTCTTGACGTAGAGTATGCTGATGATATTGCCCTAATCTGTGACAGCTCACAAACGTGCCAAGCGGCATTGGACAGATTAGCACTAGCTGTCCGTCACTTAGAGCTTTGCTTTGCACCCTCGGAGTGCAAGATTAGCCTGGACCGCCCCCTACGCTGACGCTTGGCGGGGGTCAGCTAGAAGTCGTTCAAAAATTCAACTACCTGGGAAGTTGTATCAGCGCCAGTGGGATTGAAGATGAAATCACGAATCGTATAGCAAAAGCTCGGGGTGCTTTTGCTAACGTTCGCCACTTATGGCGCCGGCGCGACATCACTCTTGCCCTGAAGGGTAGAGTGTACAATGCAGCGGTACGTTCGACCCATCTGTACGGTTGTGAAACCTGGCCGCTTAAAGCAGCAACGTTCGATCACCGGTGCCTTCGTAATTTAGCTCACATCTGGTGGGAACACCGCGTGAGCAACGAGCGTGTTCGACGTCTTGTTTATGGCACAGGAAAAGGAAATGAACCGCTCAGCACCGTTATTTCACGCATCAGGCCCCGATGGCTCGGCCACGTGTTACGCATGCCAGCCCACCGACTCCCGCGACGTGCGTTGTTTGCGCGCCGGGGGTGTGGATGGAAGAAGAGGTGTGGCCAAGCGATGACTTGGTCCAGAGGAATGAAGGCCCTCACTTCTGAGCTGGCCTCGGTTGGAACATCTCGGCTCGCTGGTTGGGGTCCGAAAGATGATGAACACGTTTAGTCGGACACACTTGCTGATATGGCTAGGAGCCGACCTCAGTGGCGTTCATGCTGTTTCATTGTCTCACCCTATCCCTCTTAGCCTCCCCCTCCAACCACGATCTCATTGTTTAGCCTTATATAATTTGGCATAGTAATTTTTTTGATGCACAGTAGCCGGCTGGTAGCTTACCGGAACGATGCCCATCCGTTACCGGTAGCTCAGCCAGCTTGCACCAGCTGCATTTTTTCTCCTTTTTTCCTATGTAATGCGGCACAGCAGATGAGGTGTTCTCCACCTCTAGTTAACGTGCATGATGATGATGATGATTGCATGTGATTTTTTAAAATTGCGCACAACCTTTGTATTAGCCGACCCCCCCCCCCAATACCGACATGGAAAATTGTCCAACATTTCTCGGCTTATACATGGTGATATAGGGTACTTCGTAAGTAATTGTACAACCACCTAGTAAGAGTCGGAGCTGAATGGAATGTGTGACTGTTAAATCTCGTAGCGAGCTGGATGGCATTGTCACAGCCGCGGATGGAGGACCAGACGTGAGGTGATGGGATGGATGGAGTGAAAACAAGCACGAGAGATTGCTGCTCTAGCGAAACTGAAGACTAAGTGAGAAGGCAAAGAGAAGAGGAAGCAATAAGCGCAATCTAGGCTACGCTCGATGACATCTTACCCGGTGAATTGCTATAGCGACAATGAAGAGCTACAGTAGAAGTTCAAGTTCAGTTCAGACCGGAACGATAGGATAATAACGTGATTGTTCCTTCTTTTGCGTATCGTTGAAACGGGAATTGATAGGTCTGTTTGAGATGTTGAGACACCGAAAACAAAAACCGCACCACACACTGTCCAACCAATTACTGCCCACATTTTCCTGCCCAGCAGTCCCTGCCGGGCCGGTAATATTAGTGAAGGGTAAGCTAAGAAAACAAGAAAAAGAATGTCAGCTAAATAACAATAATACCAGGGTATGGGAAGAAAATTAAAGAACGGACAGAAAGCTGAAGATACAAGTCGGTTAGGAGAAGGGAAAGGTTTTGGTATTGCCACCAAAGAGTATCTAACTGACGCTCGAAACCCTCAATTGTAGATTTCCTAACGGCGTGCTCCGCAAGCGAGTTCCAAGGTAAAATAACCCGGCGCGACAAGCGAGTTTCTGTCCTTACCCGGTCAGAAAGCTGTTTGTGCAGCTTCAACGGGTGACCTCGGAGACTACGCAGTTTGGTGGCACTAAATAGCAAGGACACGTCGGGGTCGACCTTACCCATTATGATAAGTTAATTGAGGATCAAGTATCCTCTAATTCTGCGGTAGTGCATTGAGTACATACCCAAGCTAAGCAAATCTTCGGGATACATTTGCCCCCGCAATCCCTACGCTAACCTTCTACCCCCTCGCAAAACGCTCTCCAGTTCCATTTTGTCCCTAACAAGATATAGTGAACAAGCCCGCATAAAGTATTCAAAGTGGGGTCACACAAAATCTGAGAAAAGCCTCACAGAAATGTCGGTCGTTAGAAAGTGAGGCGAATAAGTCACATCATACGGAACCTTCTACAAGCAGCCTTTCTCCAAGTGTCCCCGAAGTGAGTGGCAACAGGGCTTTCATTTCCACCAACTACATAGCGCGTGGGGGGACTAGCACCTCTAATGCAGAGGACAGAGCACCTGGCCCGACTTACAGGCATCAATCCCAGAGCTCATCCAAGGCACTCTAAATTGTCTCAGAGCCCCCAGGGATACCCATAATATTCCAGAGCTTAAGGTCATCAGCAAACAATAGAGACGGTACTCCAAGCTCCTGGGGTAGGTCATTGACATAAATTGCGAAAAGCAACGGCCATAGAACCGAGCCCTGCGTAACGCCACAAAGAACAGCTTGTCTAAGCGAAAGGCTACGCCCCACGGGTACACACTATTCTTTCCCACTAGAAAAGCAGACACCCATTTAAGAGCGCAACCAGATATCCCATACGGTCTCAGCTTGAGAGTCATTGATGGAAGACAGCATCAAACGCCTTTGAGAAGTCAACGAAAAGCCCGTCGATGGCGTGACCGTTGTCTACTGCCTCAGCCTCACGTTCACAAGCCCCACGTTCGTCAGCTACAAAAATCCTTTACGGAAACCATGTTGTGCAGCACTGAGAATGTTGAATTTGTTCAGGTGATCCTCCACCGAATCCCAGACCAATTTTTAAACAGCTTAACTACTACGTTTGTCAAGCTGACAGGCCGGTAATTCGCAGGTAGAGCGCTGTCACCGCCCTTAAAAATCGGACAGATGACTGCCTCCTTCCATTCCGAAGGTAGGACGCAGCTGTCAATTGATATTGAAAACACGCATGTGAGAGGACCAGTTAGTTCAGTGATCAATTCACGTACTAGCTTCGGATGAATTGAATCAGGAAGTGAAGCTTTGGAAGGATTTAGTCCTTGTGTGTCTGTTATGCTGATTTCAGTTAGGCAAGAGTCTTCCGGGACTCTTGTAACCAGTTCAATTTTGGGTAGAGAGGTCTCAAGAGCAGAAACCTGTTCGCTAAGTATACAATAAGTATACATAAGTATACATAGTCGATATGCACACGGGGAAATTTCAAAAACTGTGGTAAACTAGACAAAAAAGCTTTTGTTATTTTCTTCTTATTCATACTGTTTTCCGACTCAGCCATGATGCCGATGGCACAATATCCGTACCACAGATTGTGTACATAATATACACGGGACCCGTCCGCTAATAGTAACGCTGGTGTAGACGAGTTAGTACCGCTGAGCCTCCTTATGTAAGCAAAAATTGGATTTGTTACCGCTGCGTCAGCTAAATCCTTGTCGTACGGAAAACGAGAGGCCCTAAGATGTTGCTTACATTTATTTCCAACCGCTCGATAGTTTTCATAGGTTCTGGTTGGTGAAGCCGCTTGGTAAAATTGCAAGCACTTATATCGCTTCCTGAGCAGGTACTTACCAGTATAATCTATACATGATGACTAAGCCCGTGTCTCCTGTTTCTTAATGAGTGGGATGTGGGGAGCAGAGATTTCGGTGAGGTGTCTTAAATCTCTCCCAGGCTTACTCAACGGTGTCAGCCACAAAGATCGCACAACATAGAACTGAAGCTTTGTCTCGTATTGTATCGAAGCCTACCCGCCTAATATTTGGATATACATCAGCGGTGTCCTGATGATAGTGAGAATATATCGAAAGGATATGAAGACATGGTCACTGGCTCCTAGGGGATATCATCAACATCATTATACACGTAAGCTGCAGGTGGAAAACACCACAGCTATTGTGCCGCAATACAAGAGACGAAGAAAAAACCAACAGTGGCACGCCGGCTGAGTCCCACTAACCGATGGACATCGTTCCGGAGAGCTAACAGCTGGCTCTCCTGCCGTAAAAAGTTATGTTATGTCTGACGAATGAGATCGCAATTGGAGGGGAGAGCTAAGCAAGAAAGGGACGGAAAAAGGAACTCACAACACAAACGCCATTGGGGCCGGCTCCAAGCCATATCAGCAAGTGTGTTCAACCAAACGTGTTCACCTTCCTTCCAGCCATGCAGTCGGGATGCACCAACCGACGCCAGTTTCGAAGTGAGGGTTTTCATTTCTCTCGACCAAGTCATCGCTTAGCCTCCCCTTCTCCTCTTCCAACCGCACCCACAACGCGCAAACAATGCAAGTCGGTGTGCTGGCATGCGCAACACATGGCCCAACCATCGGAGCCTGGTGGGTGATATAATGGTGCTTAGCGGTCTACTCGCTCTTCCCGCACCAATCAGGCGACGCCGGACACGCTCATTGCTCACGTGATGTTCCCACCAGACATGATCTAAGCTGCGAAGGCAGTGATGATCGAATATGACGAGCTTCTTTATGTCTGTCGACCTGATGGGCCAGCTTTCACCACCATATAGGAGAGTTGAACAGACGGCTGCGTTATAAACTCTACCTTTTAGGGAGAGAGTAACGTCGCGTCTGCGCCACAGGTGGCGGAGATTGGCAAAAGCACCTCGAGCTGCTGCCATTGGGTTCGTAACCTCATCTTCGATTCCAAGGGCGCTAATATAGCAGCCCATGCACTTGAATTCCTGAACGACTTCCAGCTGTTCACCATGAAGGGTCAGCGCAGGGGTGAAACCCTGCCAATCTTGGATAAGTACTTTGCATTTCGATGGAGCAAAGCATAGTCCAAAACGATACAGCCAGTGCTAACCGGTCCAGTGCTGCTTGGCATGTTTGGGAGCTGACACAGACTAAGGCGATATCGTCCGCGTACTCCAAGTCAAAAAGTCGCTCACCAGGAAGTACCTCCACACCTTCTAGGTCGTGTCCAGCGAATGCTGTTTCCATGACTTAATCAATAGCGAAGTGAAATGGGAAAGGTGGCAGCGGGCAACCTTGCCTCACACCGCTGGTGATACTAAAGGGTGGCGACAGTTTGCCATAAACCCTCCCTCTGCCCGAACTATGCGCACACGTTTACGTATTTATAAGGCACACCCTTCTTCAGCAGACAGTCCCAAAGGGCACGTGGATCGACTGAGTCGAAGTTACCTTTTATGTCAAGAAGCACGACAACGGTGGGTCGCCAGTAAACATGACAGTGCTCCAACAATTGACGCAAGGTGAAGATGTGATCGGCGCAGCCCGGACCTCGACGAAATCCGGCCTGTTCTTCATGAACCTGGCTTTCACGAGTCAGTCTGTGGAGAATGACAGACGCAAGCACTTTAGAAGCAATTGAGATCAGACTGATCCTTCGATAATTGCCGCATTCCAAACCGGGGCCTCCCTTGAAAAGTGGGACAATGACGGTGCTGCTCCAGTCTGTCGAGACAGTCTCCTGCTCCCAAAGTTGCACTAGCAACTCGTGTAAATGACCTACTAGAACAGGTCCCCCGAATTTGAAGAGGGCTGGAGGAATTCTTTCTGCCTCTGCGGGCCTTATGCAATTTCAAAAGCATGATCTCATGTTTGACTTCTGCGCGTGAGGGCGGATCCAAGGAGATGGCCCAGGGAGAATGGCGCTAATGCCCGAAAAAGAGAACGATAACTCAGGTTGGTTAAATTGCCTTGCAAAGTGTTCAGCCCAACGCCCCAAGCGTTTTGACAGAGTGTGGATCGCCAGTCCTCTCCCATCACGTATGGTCTTGCTAACACCAGGTCTTCTGTTGCATGTTTCCTGTATCAGACGGAATAACTTACGATGATTACCAACGGTAGCGGCTGTTTTCATCTCCGAGTCACAATGAGACCACCAAGCTTCGCGGTCTTTTTCAGTTTAGCACGCAGTTTTTCCCTGAGATTTGTGCAAGCCTCATTGTATTCGTTTCCAGCCGGAATAAGTTGGCGAGCATCCATAAGTTCCAGAGACTGTGTAGAGCCACAATGTCCAGTTGTGCAATTTGATTTGCCACATGAAAACATGCCTGCTGATAGTAAAGTTCGAAGAAAATGCAAAAAGTGGTCTTCGAAGGTGTTCAATGGAGGCTTACTTAGCCAGGACGTCAGCGCACTTTGATACCCATTCAGAACACCTGGTTTTGCCAGCTGGCTGGTGTCAATTCCCTCACATCGACGTTGCGGACGTACACCGAAATGCACCCGGAGGTCGGCGCAGACAATTGCGTGGTAAGAGTCCACATTCGTGCTCCAAATCTAGGTTTGGACACAGCCTCTCCAGCGGTAACTGATCGCGATATAATCGATTTGCGTCCATGGCTGGTGAGAGGCTGGTGGACGCCAAGTCACACTTCTGCGGGTGATGTGTCGAAAGTTTGTGCTCGCGAGAAGGAGACGACTTCACACAGCTATAGCAATCGCTCACCGTTATCATCACGGGAGGCTTGCCGAACAACCTCCTCGTGGTGCCAGCTGGGTGGTTCGGGATTTTCACGTTCCAGCAAATGGTTCGGCGGCAGTGTTCCAGGACGTGGTGGGTTTTCGCCTGGCAAGCGTTCTCCCTATAAAAAGCCACATATGTCCGTTTAACAACACTGTGACGTGGCGGACGTGACTCGCCACTAAATAAAGTCACTGCCCCTTGCTTCATCCTGGCGAAGCATTGTATTCCAGCAAGTTGATGCTGTAATTTCGGGGAGCATTGGGCCCCTGTTTGGCAAAGGAACAAACGAAAGGCGTATGAACTGATCAATCAGTCACCGGCTCCCAATGGGCGCGATTCCCTGGATTCGCTCCGCTGCCTTGCGGACAGGCTATTCAGCCAAAGGCTCGGGGTGGTGTCCCCTAAGTCAACACCCTACTTCGGCTTGGGCAACCGGGTAGTATTTCGCCCTCTGACGAAACCGTGGACATTGTTGTGTTGTGTTTTCTTTTACTATTTCTGTACCTTGTTTTGAGTCCCATGGTTTCCGACGGTGCAATGTCTATTCATAGACTGTTGCAAATATATATATATATATATATACTACGCCATGTTGGCCGCCCAGATGAGGCTCATCAAAGGACAATTTTCCGACTTAAAAGTTTAGATCGCCAGCCAACACCACAGTATCCGTGCTTCGTTTGTAACGAAGGAGAAGATGAAGTTGCTGGTAGAAATCATTTTTCACCGAGTCAGTGCTACAGCTTGTACGGGCGTAGGTTGCAATGGCATAGAAGCACCGTTTGTTCCCGTATTACTTCGTAACATAGAACTAACCAGTTAAGCTAACGGCGCACATCTGACTATTGACTGGGATCCAACCGATCAGGGCAGCTTCAGCCAGGGGACTCAAAACAATGCCGACGTCAGCTTGACTGTCATCTGAAGCTGCATCATTGCCATATAGGCGCAATGAGAATGTGCCATCAGTGTCGCATGTGGGGGATGGCAGGGTAAGCAAGAGTCGCGAATCTTGCAGGCGGGTTTCTGATAAATAGCAAATATCGATCGATAGGGTGTCTAGTGTGCAGGCAAGTGCTGCCTGTTGGCCAATCTGTAGCAAGGTGTGCACTTTGAGGCATATCAGTCTTAGCGAGACTCGAGAAATCCAAAGGGAAACGGATGAACTGACGTTGTCCGCTCGGTTGAACAAGGACTGGATTGAAGCGACATCCCGCGACTGTGTGTGAGTTGAAACTAGAAGACAAGGGACTATTAAAGCAGGGTGGAGGAGGGCCAAAAATTGGCAGAGGGAAAATGTGGGGATAAAAGTAAAGTTGGAACGGGACGATAAAAATGAAAAAGCGCAAGAAAAAGGATAAGAAGACGGGAAGACTTGAGTAGTAGCATCCATACCCCTATCTATCCTGCTCGATGCAGCAGATAGGGCGCCGTTGATTATCCTCTGCGACGGCCAGAGCATCAAGAAATTGTTAGAAAATAGGTTCATTGTATTGTGTGGCAGAATACTGTGAGGTTGCCCAGGTCTAGACAGAAGAACGATCAGGGTTCTCAACCAAAACCATTGGTTCAAAAACCTTACCGTAAGGCAGCGGAATTTCGGCACTGAAATACAGAGTCCCTTTTATGGAGTGAGCCACCCACACTTCAACCCCCATCTTGGAGGGCCAGGAGATTGAGTTTGCCTGGACTCTAACCATTGACCAATCTGATATGAGTGGCTCTGAAGGTGCAAAAAAGCACCACACAGCAAGGCTCGATGGATCACTGAAGCACACAAAGAATCGCACCACGTTAAGGTCCAGTCTTGTCGCGATGGAGGGCAGCCGTAGGTAATATCACTTACGAAATCCTGTGACTTCGCAAAATTGAGATCCAAGGTAGACGGAAGCTGGTAGCTCATGTATCTAGTCGGGCGGTCCACGAACTGATGCAAAGGAAATTGCAACGTTAGCTCGAGGAGATCCGAAGCGAAGGTGCCTACCGTGGAACTGCAAGATCAGCTCAGCAGACCTCAGGGAGGTTGAAAGCACCAAGTATTGGACACCTATTTGTAGCCTGAGTACGAATAAACTCAATAAAATCTTTGGATACTTCCGGGACTTCGATATACAACTACAACTGTAAACTGGGTGGAGAAAGTGCACACAATAGTCGAGAGGGCTTCAACTGTTTGATCCGGCGACTGGAACACACAGGTCCTCAACACATCCAATTTACAGCTCACATAAAGAAGGACGCGCCTACCTTCGTGGCCAACGGAGCGACTATATCTAAGCAGTGCGTAGCCAAGTAAACATACTTCGCTCTCCGTGATGTCCGGGGACAACGATGTCTCAGTGAAAGCAAGTATGTCGGGACGAGATTTGTCTACAAGTAGACCCAACTCGTGTATCTTGTTCTTTAGGCCACGCATATTGCTAAGCACTACCCGAAAGAACTCGACACGACGAGCCCTGGGTTGTACGCTACTTGGAGGGCTTCTGGTAGGGCAGAATATGACTTCCAGCTGACCACCTGAAAATCCACAAGACGGAGGCCCTGCTCATCAGTCGCCTGCCTGTTCTTGCAACTTTCAATGGCTATCATTAACTTCAGTCAATCTGTCAGTGGGAGGTCAGGCTGAACGCTGACATTGTTACCCTTGAGTTTGAGTACAAAGCGCATTAAAGCTTTGCGTTACTCCGAGGTTAAGAGGACTACGCGGACTTGGCGTACCGACAGGAACGTTCCCCAATTTGGTTGGCATTCGGATAGTGACACCACGGAAACCGAGTGGAAGCATCTCGGTGACGCAGAGCTTGAACCACTGGAGCTCATCGAGCATGCGTTCCCTGGGAACACCTGCCGCGGATTCAGTAACGTTACGGATGATAACGATGGTAACAGTAAAAGAATCACCTCGACGAGGCGTATTCGCTCCACGAGTCTTGGACTTGACCCCAGTTTCGATCGATTTGGCAGTTATTGAGGTTGAGGCTTTGTATTCTACCTCCAATTACCACATGGGTTTAGTCTTTTCAAACTTTGTAGGCTTGGCAGAAATTGACATGGAGCGTTTCTTTGCCAAGGGGATTGGGATGATTGGAGTTGGAGCTTTGTGCTCTACCTCCAACACCTTCATGGGTTTAGTACGTACAGGCTTTGCAGGGGCCTTATGGACTTTTTTTAGCCTACTTGCTTTTAGTGGGCACACGGGCTATAAAACATCTTGCCTTGGATGGCACTAGCACTACATCAAGTCTCATTAGGGGCATTCTGAGTAGCGGGGGCAAAGGACCCAGTAACCGTCGCCTTAATCGGATTCTCATCAACAGCAGGTGAAGTAGGCTGCGTGGCTTCCTCCAATAAGCCAGCATATATAGAGGCCCCCATGTTCTTCGTAAGCAACTCCACTTTATGGCCAAGAGATGTGAGGAAAAAAAACTTCTGCTGGCTACCCAGTCCGACGTTGCTCAATCTCTCCTCTATGACATCAAGACGTGTAAACCGACGGCTATGGCATATAAGGCAATTGAACAGCATGCCATCGCTAGTCGAAAGTATTGAGTACTGGTCAGAGCTCAAATCGGCACGGGTCTCATGGTAACAACAGTTGCATACATAGCAATGCATGTCCTCCAGACTCGTCTGTTACAGGCTTTGAGTAGCTCATACTGATGCATACAGCATCAGATTCAAGTTCAAGTTGGGACGAGAACAGTAGGATAAGCCTATGAGTGTCCTTTCTTGAGTGCGTCGTTGATCCAGGACAGAGTTCGTGGGATCAATTTGAACCGAGGAGAGTCAAATTAACACGCTTGAATCAGATCACGGTCGACAAAACAATGCCCACAGGGCCTGCACTAGCAGTCCCCGCTGTACCGGTCAAGTGAATTAGAATAAAGAATAGGATGGAAACAACAAAACAGAATAATTGTGGATTTAATGTAAGTGCAAAATGAGGTATAATAGTAGCAAAGTCAAAGGAATGGATACGAAAATTATGAGTAAAAAGGGAAAGTTTGGCACTGCAACCCAAGGGCCTCGAGTCGATGTTCAAACTCCATCGTTGGTGCTATTACCACGTCCTTGGGTAGTGCATTCCATGAATGTACGTGATAGACGAAATGCAGCCCTAAAACGATCGGATCTGGGCTTATGAAGCCTCAGTGAATGACCCAGAGGAGTTGGCATTCGGGTGGGAGGAAACAGTTGGGATAGGTCAGGCTCACTCCGGCCCGACAGTATAGGATACGTAAGGATTAAATCTCCCTGAAGGCGCCTGTAGTGCAGCGAAAACAACTGCAATCTCAGTAGCCTATCGGGATAGGAGTGATTTCTTAATCCGTGCACCATTTTGTGCCAGTCCGCAGAACTCGTTCAACTGCCATCTTGTTGCGGATAAAGCATGGTAGACAGGCCTGCACGCAGTATTCCAAATACGGTCTGACAAAGGCAGAGAACAAATTAATGAACATCACCTTTGTTATGATCCCAAACGATCTGCGGATCATCCACAGCATTCGGAAACCTCTGCGTGTAGCCGCAGTTCAGTTCTCATTGGATATAAAATCAGAGGACGGGGAAACACCTAAGTCGAGTTGGTGGGTCACCTGCCCCAAGTAGGAAACGAATAGAAAGTGTACTTGATCCTATGCGTAGAACCAAGCACTTGGCGAGAGTTCTTGGCAGCTGCCACAAATAAAAACACTCCGAAAGCTTGTCAAGAGCTATCTGCAAAGCCAAGGGTCCTAAAGAATAGCTCAATGGACCCCGAAATCTTAGCTCATCCGCAAACAAAAGTAATGGTACCTTCAGCTCCTCAGGTCATTTAGATATACTGCGAACAGTAGATGACTGACCACTGTGGACCACCACTCAATACGGCTGTTCAGAGAGAGAGAGAGTCGGAGCTCACTTAAGCGCTCGCCTCTCTGTCTTGGGAGGGATGGCGTCTATCCGGGCAGCTTTGGTGGGATTTAATTCGCGCAACAACGTGAGGACCTGCGCTTCAAAGATGAAAACATTCGTCAGGAAAGAGTCCACTGGAATCTTTGCGGCTATGTCAAGATTCGGTAACGGAGACTCGCGAACAAGCGAATTTACATACTATACAGCTGATGCATCAGTGCCGTCTGGCCTAAACAGCACAGGGATAGACGAATTTGCATTGCAGCGCCGTTCGACGTTAGCGAAAAAACCGTTCCTGGTTAGCTGGTGCGAAGCCGGCCAGTTCCAGTTCATAGTTTAGACGTGCGGCTCGCAGATGTTGTTTACAGGCGTTTCGCACCTCTAGGTAGCGATGATAATTACCTTCCGAGAGAGCGGATACGTAAGTTTGTCAATATCTGGATCGCCTAGTGAGTATTCTGCGCTCCTCAGAGTCAAACCATGGCGGTTTTCCCCCAGTTTATTCCTCACTAAGATTGGGATATGGAGGAGATATCTCACAGAGTAAGGACTTAGATTTGTGCCACGCGATCTGGATAGTATCACTCTCCGATAGGATGCATGGCAATTTTGCAGCCAAGTCGGTCATGGCTTGAAAATCTGCGCGTCATATATTTGGCCAACGGGTAATACATCGTTCACGACCACGACTCATGGCACAATTGAACACTAAGCACACATGGTCACTAGCACCCAAGGGGAGTGGCAAACTAAATCTTACAAAATCCATAGACTTGGGAGGGTTTCGACCCTCCATAAAACTAGTTGGCTTTAGTACAAATTAGGAAAGAGATGTTTGTTAAGGAAGCTCAAGGAGCTCAGTGGAAAAACACCCTTCCGCCATTTTGCAAATGAAATTCCGCCAGTCAACCTCAGGAGCATTAAAATTACCCATAACCAGGCATCTACTTGCCGTATTAGTGCGAATAAAATTAATAAGCCCACTTGACGCACTTTTGTATGCCAACACAATTTTGAGCTGCGTGAGAGATGTACATTCTTCCACCGAAAGAGCCTCAGCAGTTCTATCCTGAGAGTTGAAAATGTATGTTCGCAAAATAGTTAAAGTGGATCTGACGTAAACAGCAACTCCGCCTCCGCGACGGCTTGAATCGCGACCAGATAGTAGTATGGTATAGCCAGGTAGACATGTTTCACTGTCCAGGATGTCGGATAACAGCCACGTCGCAGTGAAAGCAATTGCAAGAGTGCCAACCGCGCACAACTTGTTCCTCAGACTACGCACTTTGCAAAGTACCTTAAGGAAACAGGGATCGGGAGCCGGAGATCGTGGGCCACCAGAACGGGCTCTGGAAGGGCAGAAGTGGATCTCCGACTCACCACTTGAAAACCCACCAAATGGGGACCCTTTTGGCCAGCTTCAGGAAGCGCGTTTAGGTTTTTAACGGCGTCTTTTAATTTCAATCTATCAGCCAAAGGGATGTCAGGTTAAATACGGAGCATGGAACCTTTGAGTTTAAAAGCAAAACGCAGATACTCTTTAGGCTCATCTGGAGTTGAAAGAACAACTCAAGTATACGGAGTCCAATGAACGACAGATCCACCGGCACGGGACTAAGCCTAATGAGATTTCGCTGGATGCTTCTAACCAAAGGCTGGCCAGGCGACGCATAACGCCTAAACAAACCGGGTGCATGTAGTCAATAGGGAAACACAATCATACCCATTCTAAGTTCCGTAAACGGTGATGGGGAGTGTCGCTGGTTTGTACGGATTGATTCGTCCATACGCTTTGAACAATGTGTTTCGGGAAAGGTTACCTTTCCCTCCACATACTCTCCATGCTGCTCACATTTGTGACAGCTATCGTAACCAGTGTGTCCTTTGCTTTTGATAACGCAAGCGCGAGCGGGAGCATCGCATATAACGTCGGAGACGTCGGTATCCAGACTTGTCTGCGCAAGTGGTAACTGCAAACTATGGGTTTGTAATAGACGAATCTCTTCAATGAGCGGCCTCAGAAACAAACATACATCGACCGGATTTCTTGGTGACATACAGCCCAACAAGAAATGGGGGTGACACAAGTGAACGCACACGACACAAAACGGACCACGCACGAGTGGGGGAGGAAGAGAATGGGGAGAACCCATCTATGTGCAGTTGGAATCGAATAATTGCCGATGCTGAAAGCGTATAACCCCCCAAAACGTTACACAGGCCTGCCTGCAGACCAGCATGACCATAAGTCCCAGGTATCACCTCGTCTAAGGGCGTCACTCTTGGCGTACCCGTTAGTGTGCAATTAGTTTTCGGCAGAGATAGTTGGAAAATACACAATGCAGTAAGCAAATCAATGACGCTTGACATGTTTCTTTTCGACCCAATCATGACTGACACCACCCACGGAAACTTTCGGTTCAGGCAACACAACCGCTTCACTTAATGGGGTGATGATTGTATCGTCCAAAATGCGCCAAACGGGCCATTTTCAAAAATGACGCCTGAGATCTTCAAGCTCCTATTTCCTTCTCACGTTCGTCCAATATTGGAATATGGACTATCCGTTTTACATCCTCTTATAAAGTTTAAGTGGGCTTCAATCTAGAAGGTTCAGCGGGCTTGGATTTAAGTCTGTATCAGTGCTGCGTGATGTCTTATTCCCTTCGACTTCAGAGAATGAACTTGTTCGCTTTGGACTGTAGTCGTCGCCGTGGGGATTTGATGTACACAATACGCATCCTAAAAGGAGACTTGGGGACGGAGGTGCAAGAGTTCTTTCAACTCAATGTAGCTAACTCGACACGGGGTCACAGTTGGTAACTGTTTAAACCGCGGAGGCTCCACGTCTGCTCCGACGTCACGTTATCTACCCGAGTCGTGAATCAATGGAACAACCTCCCGGAACATGTTGTCAGTGCCTATTCAGAGAAATTTTTCAAGCATCGTCTGGATAACTAAATGCTGAGAACGCCTGGATTCCACTGTTTTTGCTGCAGCTGTGCTGATCCCTTGGAGAACACAGGTTAGCAATGACACGCGTCATCCAGCCAGTGAATGAGATGTGAAGGAGCTGAGACACGTCTTTTCCGTTCTGCTCTCTACAGCACTATGAAACTATGAAAAAGAACTTTAAGTGCAAAGGACTTGTGATGGATGAGGTGTCGATCACGGTAATATCCCTGTTACGCGAAACCATAAGTCGGTTTAATAGTAATCGAGCACGTCCTTGCACGGTTTGCTCAGAAGGCAGAGCGAAGGCGCAATTCTTAAGCGCCGCTCGGATGCGTATTGATAAATGCTTTTATCAAGCTAGTTAACTACACAATTGTGCTCACTTAGTAAAACCAACGCAGATAGTCACAAAAGTTAAATAAAGTAATGTGGTTTACCTGCGCACAAAGAGCAAGGAAGGACAGTTCAGGGTATGTGACAGCGGAGTGCTGATGCGATGCAGACGAGAGTGGCTAATTGTTCATTGGTGTGTAGAGCAGGAGGAGAGATCCTTGTCAGCTCCGTCGATTCCGATTCAGTACAGGTTAGACGCAACTGGCTGCGAAGCGGCATTCCTCTGGGGATCGTCGACGTTGCAGTAGGAGTAGCAGAGTACTGCCATATTCATCACGTGGCAGCCAAGTAGCCGTTTGAAACTTTCCTGTCTGTGCACCAACAATGATCTCCGACAGGCTGTTTCAATCATTCACTACACGAATTGATAGGGCAGCCTCTGGACGGAGGTGAACTACTCGGCACTTGCACAACTTCCACTTATGGCCTTGTGTCGAGCAGTCCACGCTGAGCTGAAAGTGCATTTGTACCTCGCTCTCAAGTTCTCCTTGTAAGATCCGTCTGGTGCAAATAAGATCTCAACGGCGCCGACGACAGTCCATTGCAAGTATGCTCAGCTTTCGGAATCGAAGCGTAAGCAAGATCTTGAAGCTCCATGACGGATTTCGAGCGACGTCTCTGAACTATAGCAAGTGGCATTCAGATTTCGAGAGGTTAAGTAGCTGGAGGCCCATACTCCAATATCGAGCGGATGTGATGTGAACAGAGGTCTGAAAATTACCGGAGTGATACGGGAGAACAACCTGCGTAAAGCAGTCAGCATCCTGTTTGAGGCCGCGACCTTTCCCAGGGTGCCTTGGGAAGTTCTAAAGTCATGTGATACGATAACCCCCAGATCCTTCTCGTGCATGACATTCTAGAGAAGATATCCGCCAATGTGATAAACGCCGAATGAATACGGGTTACCAATCAGGGGAACAGCACACTTGTCGTAGTTAACGCGCAGTTGCCACTTGACGGACCAATCGTGCAGCTGGTCCAGCGCCGTTTGGAGTCTGTCCGCGTCCTCAAGACTAGCTACTTCTGACTATAGTTTGAGATAATCAGCACAGACTAAGCAGTCGGCTTGAAGAGCTGCAGGGAGGTCATTAATGTAAAGCTTGAAAAGATCCGGCCCAAAGACAGAGCCTTGTGGGACTCCGCCAGTCATGGACACGGGGCCAGGCAGCGTTTGGTTCACGTTCACTTAAAGAGTCCGATCTCTCAAGAAACCCGCAGCCCATGAAAGAACGTTTCCAGTGACACCAATTCTCAGGAGTTTGAGCAGAATTCGTTTGTGTGGGATCTTGTCAAAAGTCTTGCTGAAGTCAATGTAGGTAATATCTAGGTGTCTCCGGCCGTCCACTGCTTTGACTCATGGTTCTCTGGCAACAAGCAGGTTAGAGATGGGGCAGCGAGCCCTGCGGAATCTGTGTGGAGCGGAGGAGATGGCGCAAAGGCTTTCGCCGTGGATGTGTAGGGCGTTCGCAGGCACATGATACGTATCTCTGGGCACCGCTTACCTAGGAGGGCCTTGGTTAGTCTGCCAGGTGTAAGGTGGCGTAAGGCTCGAGGTGGACAGAAATTGACTTGGCAACGGGAAATGAAGTCACTGACGACCAAACTGGGTGCCGTTGGTCCGTCACGCCTTCCGGACTGGAGTCCACCTGACTCGCCTTGTGCTTGGCTCAACAGTTTACAAGACGTGGCTAGCAACCGACACCAGTGGCGTGTCTGCTGCTGTCACCTAATCACATTGTCTGTTTAAAGTGTGTTCGGTGCTCAGTTATCTGTGGGTTAATAGCTGATTAGGACGCGGGAAAATGAAAGCCGCAAAAAAGCTGTCTCGCTGATGCCGCCTTATCTTTGCACGATAGCCAACTGTTTGTAACGGTATGTTGTCTACACAAGGTGTAGGCGCCTTGACCCTAAATTTTTGCTTACAGCATTAGGGTTTTCAGGTAAGTCCCCTTCCTTTCCTCTTATTATTCTTCGTTTCATAGGTCATCATAGTTGCATGGCAGCGAAGCATCAGTTCAAATGGCTGATGTACTGCTGTTGTTGTTGATGATGTGCAGGACGCACTTAACGATCCGTTCCACGATGTCGCAGATCACAGATGTCAAGCATACCGGTCGATAGTGTGCAGGATCGACCAGGTTCTCTGCTTTGCACTTAGGCATTAAAATCCTTACTTTCGAATCAGGTGGTAGGCGCCCCTCTGCAAGAAAACACCGTATACGTTTCACCCCGTAATCCTTGCACTAACCTTCTACCCACTCGCAAAACCCTCTCCAGTTCCATTTTGTCCCTTACAAGACAAGGTGGACAAGCCTGGATACAGTACTCTAAGTGAGGTCGCACGAAAGCTGAGAACAGCTTCACAAAAATATTGGCCGTTAGGACACCGAAGGAGCGGCGAATAAACCACATCATACGGAACCCTCTACAAGCAGCCTTCCTCCAATTGTCCCCAGAGTGAAGCAATGAGGTATGGGTGATACCTAGATCAACCTGCTGAATGACAACAGGGAGTTCACTTCCACCAACTACATAGCGCGTGGGAGGACTAGCACCTCCAATGCGGAGGACAGAACATTTCGCCTGATTCATGGGCATCAACCATAAGGTTGACCAATCCCAGAGCCTATCCAAGGCACTCTGAAGTGCCTCAGAGCCACCAGGGATATCCACAATATTCCAGAGCTTGAGGTCATCAGCAAACAATAGCGACGGTACTCCAAGCTCCTGGGGTAAGTCATTGACATAAATTGCGAAAAGCAACGGCCCTAGAACCGAGCCCTGCGGAACGCCACTAAGAACAGCTTGTCTAAGCGAAAGGCTACGCCCCACGCGTACACACTGTTCTCTGCCCTCTAGGAAAGCAGAAACCCATTTAAGGGTGGCTCCAGATATCCCATACGATCTCAACTTCAATGAGAGTCGTTGATGTGGGACAGTATCAAAGGCTTTCGAGAAGTCAACGAAAAGCACGTCGATGGCGTGACCGTTGTCTACTGCCTCAGCCCAGCTTTCACGAGCTACAAGTAAATTTGTCAGACATGAAAATCCCTTACGGAATCAGTGCTGGGCCGCACTGAGAAGGTTAAACTTAATCAGGTGATTCTCCACCGAATCCCTGACCAATTTTTCAAACAACTTAACTACTACACTTGTTAAGCTGACAGGCCGGTAGTTCGCGGGCAGAACTCTGTCCCCGCCCTTAAAAATCGGACAGATGATTGCCTTCTTCCATTCCGAAGGTAAGGCACAGCTGTCGAGTGATATTGTAAACATGCATGTCAGAGGGCCACTTAGCTCAGCGGCCAATTCATGCATCAGCTTCGGATGAATTGAATCAGGGCCAGAAGCTTTGGAAGGATTTAGCCCTTGCAATAGCCCGAAGAATTGTGTCTCCGTTATGCTGATTTCAGTTAGGCAAGAATCCTCCGGAACTTTTGTGACCAGCTCAACCTGAGGTAGAGAGGCCTCATGAGAAAAGACACCAGTATACTGTTCGCTAAGTATACAGGCATTATCATAGTCGGTATGCCCATGGGTCCCGTCCGCTCGTAGTAAAGCCGGTATAGACGAGTTTGTACCGCTACGTCTCTTTACGTAAGCAAAGAACTTTGGATTTGTTACGGCTGCGTTAGCCAAATCCTCCTCGTACTGAAGACGAAGAGTTCTAAGATGATGCTTACATTTATTTCTAACCGCTCGATAGCTTTCGTAGGTGCTGGTTGATGAAGCCGCTTGGTAAGTTCGCCAGCACTTAGAGCGCTTCCTGAGCAGGTATTTACCTGTATGATCTATCCATGGAGGCTGCGCCCGTGTCACCCTTCTCTTAGTGAGTGGGATGTGGGGAGCAGAGATCTCGGTGAGGTATGCCTTAAATTTCTCCCAGGCTGTCTCAACGGTGTCAGCCACGGTGATCGCACAACGCAAAACTGAAGCTTTGTCTCGCATTGCGTTAAAGTCTGCCCGCCAAATATTTGGACATGCCTCAGCGGTAGCTTGATGACACTTAGTTAGAGCACATCGAAAGGATATGCAGACATGGTCACTGGCTCCTAGAGGACAGTCGTAGGTAATATCACTTACGAAATCGTGTGACTTCGCAAAAATGAGATCCAAGGTAGACGGAATTTGGTTGCGCATATATCTAGTCGGGAGGTCCACGAACTGATGCAAAGGCAGTTGCAATGTTAGCTCAAGGAGATCCGAACCGAAAGTGCCCACCGCCGAACTGCAAGATAGATCAGCCCAGCAGACTTCAGGGAGGTTGAAGTCACCCAGTAGTAGACACCTATTGGCAGCCTGAGTACGAATAAATTCAATAACCTCCCTGGAGATACTTCCAGGACTTCGATATACAACTACAACTGTAAACTGAGCAGAGGAAGTGCACACAATAGTCGAGAGGGCTTCAACAGTTTGATCCGGCGACTGGAACACACAGGTCCTCAACACATCGAGTTTACAACTCACATAAAGAGCGACGCCCCCACCTTGGCGGCCAACGGAGCGATCGCATCTAAGCAGTGCGTAGCCAAGTAAACATACTTCACCGTCTGTGATATCCGGGGACAACGAGGTCTCAGCGAAAGCAAGTATGTCGGGACGAGATTTGTCTACAAGTAGACCCACCTCGTGTACCTTGTTCCTTAGGCTACGCACATTACTAAGCACTACCCGAAGGAACTCGGCACGACCAGCCCTGGGTCGTGCGCTACCAGGAGAGGTTCTGGTAGGGCAGAATTTGACTTCCGGCTGACCACCTGAAAACCCACAAGACGAAGGCCTTGCTCACCAGCCGCCCGCCTGCTCTTGAAGCTTTGATGGCTTCCTTTAACTTCAGTCGATCTGCCAGTGGGAGGTCCGGCTGAACGCTGACATTACTACCCTTGAGTTTGAATGCAAAGCGCATTAACGCTTTGCGTTCCTCCGGGGTTGAGAGGACTACAAGAAGTAGTCGGGGTCGCGGATTTGGCGTGTCTACAGGGACGTTCCGCAATCTGGTTAGTTTCCTGATAGTAATATCGGGGAAACCAGGTGGAAGCATCTTGTTGACGCAGAGCTTGAACCACTGGAGGTCATCCTGCATGCGCTCCTTTGGAAGAGCTGCCGCGGATTCAGCAACGTTACGAAAGATAACGCTACTATCAGTCAAAGAATCACCTCGACGTGGTGTATTCACTCCACGCGTCTTCGACGCGACCCCAGTTTCGACCGGTTTGGCAGATGACACGGCGCGTTACTTCGCCAGTTGAGCTGAAGTAATTGAGGTTGAGGCTTTATTCTCTGCCTCCAACTCCCTCACCGGTCTAGTCTTTTCAGACTTTGCGGGTGTGGCCGAAGTCGACACCGCGCGTTGCTTCGCCAATGGAACTGGGGTGATTGGAGTTGGAGTTTTGCGTTCCACCTCCAATACCTTAATGCTTTTCAAGTTCAAGTTCAGTTGGGACCGGAACGATAGGATAATCCCGTGAATGTTCCTTCTTTTGCGTATCGTTGGATCGGGAATTGACAGGTCTGCTTGAGATGTTGAAAAGCCTAAAACAAAGACCGCATCACACCCTGTCCAACCAATTACTGCCCACATTTTCCTGCCCAGCAGTCCCTGCCAGGCCGGTTTATGTGAAGTAAAAGAGTGAAGGGTAAGCTAAGAAAAGAAGAGGAGGAATGTCAGCTAAATAATGATAATACCAAGGTGAGAAGAAAATTAAAAAGAACGAAGGGAAAGTTGAAGATACAAGTCGGTTAGGAGAAGGGGAAGGTTTGGTACTGCCACCCTAGAGCATCTAACTGACGCTCGAAACCCTCTACCGTAGACTCCCTAACCACGTGCGCCGGAAGCGAGTTCCAACGTTCAATAACTCGACGCGACAAGCGAGTTTCCGTCCTTACCCGGTCAGAACGCTGTTTGTGCAGCTTCAACGGGTGACCTCGGAGACTAGGCAGCTTGGCGGGACTAAATAGCCAGGACAAGTCTGGACCGATCTTACCCGTTAAGATACGGTAAGTGAGAATCAAGTCTCCTCTAATTCTGCGGTAGTGCATTGAGTACATACCCAAGCTAAGCAAACGTTCGGGATACGTTTGCCCCCGTAATCCTTGCACTAACCTTGTACCCACTCGCAAAACCCTCTCCAGTTCCATTTTGTCCCTTACAAGACAAGGTGGACAAGCCTGGATACAGTACTCTAAGTGAGGTCGCACGAAAGCTGAGAACAGCTTCACAAAGATATTGGCCGTTAGGACACCGAAGGAGCGGCGAATAAACCACATCATACGGAACCCTCTACAAGCAGCCTTCCTCCAATTTTCCCCAGAGTGAAGCAATGAGGTATGGGTGATACCTAGATCAACCTGCTGAATGACAACAGGGAGTTCACTTCCACCAACTACATAGCGCGTGGGGGACTAGCACCTCCAATGCGGAGGACAGAACATTTCGCCTGATTTATGGGCATCAACCATAAGGTTGACCAATCCCAGAGCCTATCCAAGCACTCTGAAGTGCCTCAGAGCCACCAGGGATATCCACAATATTCCAGAGCTTGAGGTCATCAGCAAACAATAGCGACGGTACTCCAAGCTCCTGGGGTAGGTCATTGACATAAATTGCGAAAAGCAACGGCCCTAGAACCGAGCCCTGCGGAACGCCACTAAGAACAGCTTGTCTAAGCGAAAGGCTACGCCCCACGCGTACACACTGTTCTCTGCCCTCTAGGAAAGCAGAAACCCATTTAAGGGCGGCTCCAGATATCCCATACGATCTCAACTTCAATGAGAGTCGTTGATGTGGGACAGTATCAAAGGCTTTCGAGAAGTCAACGAAAAGCACGTCGATGGCGTGACCGTTGTCTACTGCCTCAGCCCAGCTTTCACGAGCTACAAGTAAATTTGTCAGACATGAAAATCCCTTACGGAATCCGTGCTGGGCCGCACTGAGAAGGTTAAACTTAATCAGGTGATTCTCCACCGAATCCCTGACCAATTTTTCAAACAACTTAACTACTACACTTGTTAAGCTGACAGGCCGGTAGTTCGCGGGCAGAACTCTGTCCCCGCCCTTAAAAATCGGACAGATGATTGCCTTCTTCCATTCCGAAGGTAAGGCACAGCTGTCGAGTGATATTGTAAACATGCATGTCAGAGGGCCACTTAGCTCAGCGGCCAATTCATGCATCAGCTTCGGATGAATTGAATCAGGGCCAGAAGCTTTGGAAGGATTTAGCCCTTGCAATAGCCCGAAGACTTGTGTCTCCGTTATGCTGATTTCAGTTAGGCAAGAATCCTCCGGAACTTTTGTGACCAGCTCAACTGAGGTAGAGAGGCCTCATGAGAAAAGACACCAGTATACTGTTCGCTAAGTATACAGGCATTATCATAGTCGGTATGCCCATGGGTCCCGTCCGCTCGTAGTAAAGCCGGTATAGACGAGTTTGTACCGCTACGTCTCTTTACGTAAGCAAAGAACTTCTTTGGGTTTGTTACGGCTGCGTTAGCCAAATCCTCCTCGTACTGAAGACGAAGAGTTCTAAGATGATGCTTACATTTATTTCTAACCGCTCGATAGCTTTCGTAGGTGCTGGTTGATGAAGCCGCTTGGTAAGTTCGCCAGCACTTAGAGCGCTTCCTGAGCAGGTATTTACCTGTATGATCTATCCATGGAGGCTGCGCCCGTGTCACCCTTCTCTTAGTGAGTGGGATGTGGGGAGCAGAGATCTCGGTGAGGTATGCCTTAAATTTCTCCCAGGCTGTCTCAACGGTGTCAGCCACGGTGATCGCACAACGCAAAACTGAAGCTTTGTCTCGCATTGCGTTAAAGTCTGCCCGCCAAATATTTGGACATGCCTCAGCGGTAGCTTGATGACACTTAGTTAGAGCACATCGAAAGGATATGCAGACATGGTCACTGGCTCCTAGAGGACAGTCGTAGGTAATATCACTTACGAAATCGTGTGACTTCGCAAAAATGAGATCCAAGGTAGACGGAATTTGGTTGCGCATATATCTAGTCGGGAGGTCCACGAACTGATGCAAAGGCAGTTGCAATGTTAGCTCAAGGAGATCCGAACCGAAAGTGCCCACCGCCGAACTGCAAGATAGATCAGCCCAGCAGACTTCAGGGAGGTTGAAGTCACCCAGTATTAGACACCTATTGGCAGCCTGAGTACGAATAAATTCAATAACCTCCCTGGAGATACTTCCAGGACTTCGATATACCACTACAACTGTAAACTGAGCAGAGGAAGTGCACACAATAGTCGAGAGGGCTTCAACAGTTTGATCCGGCGACTGGAACACACAGGTCCTCAACACATCGAGTTTACAACTCACATAAAGAGCGACGCCCCCACCTTGGCGGCCAACGGAGCGATCGCATCTAAGCAGTGCGTAGCCAGGAAAACATACTTCACCGTCTGTGATATCCGGGGACAGCCACGTTTCGGTGATAGCAAGTATGTCGGGACGAGATTTGTCTACAAGTAGACCCACCTCGTGTACCTTGTTCCTTAGGCTACGCACATTACTAAGCACTACCCGAAGGAACTCGGCACGACCAGCCCTGGGTCGTACGCTACCAGGAGAGGTTCTGGTAGGGCAGAATTTGACTTCCGGCTGACCACCTGAAAACCCACAAGACGAAGGCCTTGCTCACCAGCCGCCCGCCTGCTCTTGAGGCTTTTGATGGCTTCCTTTAACTTCAGTCGATCTGCCAGTGGGAGGTCCGGCTGAACGCTGACATTACTACCCTTGAGTTTGAATGCAAAGCGCATTAACGCTTTGCGTTCCTCCGGGGTTGAGAGGACTACACGAAGTAGTCGGGGTCGCGGATTTGGCGTGTCTACAGGGACGTTCCCCAATCTGGTTAGTTTCCTGATAGTGACACCGGGGAAACCAGGTGGAAGCATCTTGTTGACGCAGAGCTTGAACCACTGGAGGTCATCCAGCATGCGCTCCTTTGGAAGAGCTGCCGCGGATTCAGCAACGTTACGAAAGATAACGCTACTATCAGTAAAAGAATCACCTCGACGAGGCGTATTCACTCCACGCGTCTTCGACGCGACCTCAGTTTCGACCGGTTTGGCAGATGACACGGCGCGTTTCTTCGCCAAGTGAGCTGGAGTAATTGAGGTTGAGGCTTTATTCTCTGCCTCCAACTCCCTCACCGGTCTAGTCTTTTCAGACTTTGCGGGTGTGGCCGAAGTCGACACCGCGCGTTGCTTCGCCAATGGAACTGGGGTGATTGGAGTTGGAGTTTTGTGTTCCACCTCCAATACCTTAATGCTTTCAGTACCTTCAGGCTTTGAGGCAGCCTTACGGACTTTCTTAGCCCTCTTCCTCTTGCTTTTATTGGGCCCAGGGGCAATAAGTTCGGTCACGCTTTGGACGGCTTCCAGTACGACATCAGAGGCCCCTTTAGAGGCATTCTGGACCGCTGGGACACACGACACGGTAGACATCACCTCAGTCGGATTTCCATCGACAGCAATTGAGGTTAGTTGCGTGTCTTCCTTCAATGAGCCGACATCAATAGAGACTCCCATATTTCTCATCAGTAACTCCACTTTCCGATCAAGAGATATGAGGAAAGACCACAACTGCTGGTTACCCAGCCCGATGTTGCTCGATGTCTCCTCAGTGACCTCAAGACGCGTAGATCGACGGCGACGGCATAGAAGACAATTGAACAGCATGCTATCGCTAGTCGAAAGCATTGCGTACTGATCAGGGCTCAAATCGGTGCAGGTCTCATGGTACCAGCAGTTGCATACATAGCACTGCATGCCACCAGACTCGTCCGTCACGGGCTTTGAGCAGCTCCCGCTGCCACATACAGCATTAGATTCGCTGATCAATGCAGCCGAAGATACATTAGCGTTGGTATTCAGTGAATCCGACATGACGCTTTCAAAGAGTGTGAAACAAGTATCAAAACGTAAAACCGACAAGCTGTTACCTGCAGGGCAGTCAACAGAAACAGTTATGGGTTAAACAAGGTGCAAAACGGATTACAAAACACAAAAATACCGGAAAAATAGCCAGAGGCTGAACCCGAAAAAGATGGACGACGTTGGTAAGTACCCGAAAACGGGTACGACGTAATCCGGGGAAAACGATGATCCAAAATTCTTTGGATCAAGCGAAATTTGACAAAAGTCAAATTTTTTGCACGACACTTGTAAACACTGTTCCGGAACTGTCCTTTGAAAGTAAAACCTCAAAAAGACAGCACGCTCAAAAATTTCAATTTTGAGTACCTTCAGGCTTTGAGGGGGCCTTACGGACTTTCTTAGCCCTCTTCCTCTTGCGTTTATTGGGCCCAGGGGCCAAAAGTTCGGTCTCGCTTTGGACGGTTTCCAGTACGATATCAGAGACTTCTTTAGAGGCATTCTGGCTTCTCACTTGATGAGTAAACTGGGACCTTGCTTCTTCCAATATAGCTGTTACGGCCTCTTGTGGAATACCGTCTCGTAGCGACTCACGGCATCCACGCAATGATCGGGAAGTGAAGGAGCTGACAAAGCGCTTTCCTTCTGCTCTCTACAATCCAACGATTCAATGAAGTGGCGTACCAAATTTTCGGTCAGGCTCACCAGTTATAGCGGAATCGCTCGGTCAGGTCAGGTCAGGTCAAAATCCGTGGACGATACAGGCTTCCGCCTAACGAGCGTCCAGCTTCTTGTACCGGTAAGCGAACCAGAGCCCCCGGCACTTCGACTTTTGATCGCCTCTCCTTGCCTCTGCAAGAAGAAATGAAGCAAAAGCGAGAGCAATCTTTGCTTTTACAAGGATCAACATCGGATATCAATGCGAATAAATTGGATAGGTCAGCTTCGTCCCGCCTAAAGAAAAAGTCGGAAAAAGACGGAGATATGAGCGAGATAGACGTTTATTGTCAAAGCGTACAATCCACCTAGCTAGAATTATTTTACTGTGCCTTCGAAGGCACAGCTGATCAGCTAGCGGGATTGTGCGTTTCGACAAGAAACGTCCAGCTCGCCCATATATCAGTCTTCTGGCGACTTTTCCTTAAGGCGGGACGAACCTGTCATATAGCGACCGAACGATTCCGCTATAAGGTACAGAATAAGAAAGTGCAGTTGAAATAAGAAAATAATACCAATACGTGAAGTAGAGAAAAGAAAATCGAATTATGAAGATGCGAGTTAGTCAGGAAAAGGGAAAGGTTTCGTGTTACCACCTAAGGAGAGCGTCCTATCCGCCACTTGGAAATAACGCTGCTTCGGCAGTTATTCCGGTACAGATTCAGATTCAGATGGACTGGAACGATAAGAAAATCCCTTGAGTGTTCCTTCTTGAGCAAATCGTTGAGCCAGGAAATGATAAGGTGTTAGTTCTTGATAGATCTAAAACGAAACACCCGAAACACACCCTGATCAACCAATTACGGGCCATGTTCCCTGCACTAGCAGTCCGCGCTGTGTAGGTTACGTGAAGTAAGAAAGAAGTAGAAAGTAAGTGGAAGATAAAGGGGAATGAAAGTCATTAAAATGAAGGATAATACCAAAGAGTGAAGATAATGACAGAATAAGAACTGAAAGTTTGAAGATGGACATGGTCAGGAGAAGGGAAAGGTTTCGTGTTGCCACCCAAGAGCGTCTAACTGACTCTCGAAGCCCTTAACCGTAGGTTCACTGACTACATTTTCTGGAAGCGAGTTCCAGCGCTCGATAACTCTACGCGATAACCGAGTTTCCGCCCTGATCCCGTCAGAACGCGGCTTGTGTAGCTTCATGAGATGACCGCGAAGACAAAGCAACCTACCCGGGCTAAATAGCCAGCGCAAATCCGGCCCAACCTTCCCTGTTAAAATGCGGTAAGTAAGGATTAGGTCTCCTCGAAGCCGTCGGTGGTGCATTGAATACATACCCAAAGAAAGTAGACGCTCAGGGTACGATTGCTCCCGTAACCCCTCGACCAATTTGGTACCTACTCTCAAAACCCTCTCAAGCTCCATTTTGTCCCGAACAAGGCAGGGCGAGCAAGCCTGGATACCGTATTCAAGATGGGGCCGAACGAAAGCTGAGAACATCTACACAAATATGTCGGCAGTTAAGACCCCGAAAGAACGGCGTATTAACCACAACATTCTGAAACCCCTACTAGCGGCCTTCTTCCAGTTGTCACCAGAATGCAAAGACGAGGAATGAACGACACCTAGGTCTATCTGGTTGGAGACAAGGGAGAGTTCGACCCCACCGAGTAAGTAGCTCGAAGGCGGGAAAGTTGCTCCTATACGAAGGACGGAACACTTAGTCTGGTTAGTGGGCAGTAGCAACAAAGTAGACCAGTCCCAGAGTCTGTCCAGTGCATGCTGTATGGCCTCAGAACCCCCAGGAACATTTACAACATTCCATAGCTTAAGGTCATCAGCAAACAATAGGGATGATACCCCAAGCTCTCCAGGGAGATCGTTTACGTAGATGGAGAACAGCATCGGTCCAAGGACCGAGCCCTGTGTGACACCGCTAAGGACCGCTTGCTCAAAGGATAAGCTGCGACCCACACGTACACACTGCTCTCTTCCCTGCAAAAACGCAGATACCCAGTGAAGGGCGCGGCCAGATACGCCGTAGGACCTCAGCTTATGTGATAGCCTCAAGTGGGGTACCTTATCAAATGCTTTCGAGAAGTCTACGAAAAGAACATCCACCACGTGGCCATTGTCCACTGCCTCGGCCCAAGCTTCACCAGTAACCAACATAATCGTCAATCACGGAAATCCCTTCCGGAATCCATGTTGTGCACTACTGAGCAGATTAAATCTATTCAGGTGACATTCCAACGAATCTCTCACCAGCTTTTCAAGCAGTTTGACCACGACGCTAGTCAGACTAACTGGCCTATAATTGGCTGACAGACTCCTGTCGCCATTTTTGAAGACAGGACAGATGACAGCCTCCTTCCATTCGGAAGGTAATGTATAGCTGTCAACTGATTTCTGAAACACCATCGTCAGCGGTCCACTTAGTTCCCCCGCCAACTCATGCAGAAGCTTCGGGTGAATTGAATCAGGTCCAGCTGCTTTGGAAGGGTTCAGTTCTTGCAGCAGTTTAAGGACTTGCGTTTCCACCACAGTAAACTCAGCTAAATAAGAACCATCAGGTACTCTGGGGACAAGTTCAACGCTAGTCAACGCGGCCTCACGTACAAAAGCCCCTGCATACTGTTCCCCAAGTACACGAGCCTTATCTGAGTCCGCATACGCACGAGTTCCATCGGCCCTCATCAAAGTTGGGATTACCGAAGTTGAACCACAGCGTCTCTTAACATAAGCGAAGAACTTCTTCGGATTTTCCGAAGCTCCGTCAGCCAATTCCTTTTCGTACACCAGCCGAGCTTTCCTTAAGTGTTGTTTACACCTATTTCTAGCCTCGCGGTACCTAGCATAGGTGCTAGTTGATGGAGCCGCACGGTAGGTCCTCCAGCACCTAGAACGCTTCTGGAGCAGGTGCTTGCCAGTGGTATCTATCCACGGCGGCCGCGCCCGTGTCTCCTTTCTCCTCGCAAGCGGGATGTAGGAAGCGGACACTTCCGTGAGATAAGATTTAAATTTATCCCAGGCCGCCTGAATCGTATCAACCACCTAGATTTCGCAACGCATCCCAGCAGCCTTGGTACGCATTGCCTGATAGTTAGCACGCCATATGTTTGGAAATGGCTTAGCAATGCTCTGGTGACGCCTGGTCAGACTACACCTGAACGATAAACAAACATGATCACTAGCACCTAAGGGAGAGCTGTAAGTGATGTCCCCTACGAAGACTAGTGACTTGACAAACACTAGATCCAAAATAGACGGGAGTTGGGCGTCCATGTACCTAGTGGGGAGGTCCACGAACTGATACAATGGTACTTGTAGCGTAAGCTCAAGTAGGTCTGCCCCGAAAGTACCTTCTGCCGAGTTGCAAGAAAGATCCGCCCAGCAAACTTCTGGTAGATTGAAATCCCCGAGTATCAAACACCTGTTTGCGGATTGGGAGCGAATAAAGTCAAGCACCACTTTGGACGCACTTCCAGGGCTTCTATACACAAGTACGACTGTAAGTTGAGCTGAGGAGGTGTTAATCACTACCGACAGCGCTTCGACAGTTTTATCTGCCGCCTGAAACATGTAGGTGCGTGAAACGTCAAGTTCACACCTAACGTAAAGCGCAACGCCCCCGCCTTGTCGGCCAACGAAGCGATCACATCTAAATAGTGCGTAGCCAGGCAGATGTACTTCACCGTCCGTGATGTCTTGAGACAGCCACGTTTCAGTGAATGCAAGTATATCGGGATGAGACCCAGCTACAAGCAGACCTATCTCGCACATCTTATTCCTTAGGCTCCGCACATTGCTTAGCACTATCTGAAGATACTCGTAATGTCCAGCCCTGGGTCGTGCGCTACCAGTACTGGCACTGGTAGGGCGGAAACAGACTGCCGGCTGACCACCCGAAAACCCACCAACCGGAGACCTTGTTCACCGGCCGCTCGCCTGATTTTGAGGTCCTTAATGGCCTCTTTTAGCTTCAGCCTATCCGCTAATGGGAGGTCTGGCTGAACGCTAACATTAGTACCCTTCAATTTGAAGGCAAACCGCAACAGCGCGTTGTGTTCCTCCGGGGTAGATAGGACTACCCGAAGTAAGCGCGGTCGAGGGTTTGGGGCGTTAACTGGGATGTTACCCAATCTAGTCAGTTTCCTGACAGTAACACCGGGAAACCCAGGCGGAAGAAGTTTGGTTACGCACATCTTAAACCACTGTAGGTCGTCTAATGTACGTTCGGCAGAAAGTGCAGCAGTGGATTCCACTGCGTTACGGAATATCACGCTGCTATCCATGAAAGAATCACCTCGACGGGGTGTATTTACCCCACGGGTTTTGGAATTTACATGAACCGCAACCGGCTTAGCTGCGGGAAACGAGACTGGGCGCAAGTTATCAGACGATGAGGAAGCAACTGTAGCGTACGTCTTACGCTCCAGGTTGTTTGTCCCGTTATTCTTGACGCTTTTTGTACCTGCCTGAAGAGTAGGGGCAGTTCTGTTCCTATTTTTCTTTCGTCCTGCAGGCGAAAAAGCCCCTGGCTCAACGTCTATGCCCGCCTCCACGACCTGTACCCCTGGAACACAGGATGAGGTGTTTGGAGTAGGCACCGCTACTTGAGTAGCACGCGATGTGGACATCTGGGGTTTTTTACCCCCTGCCTGCACAACCTTAGGTGAAACTGAGGGAGTCGCATCACCAGGTGGTGTTTCCCGCTCAGGTGGTTGCATCTTGAGCGTCTTCTCACCTCTCGGTTTGGGTGCGGAGGGTTTGCGCACTTTTCTTGCCCTCTTTCGCCCTTTCTCTTCTGGCCCAGGAACCCGTGACTCACACTCCATTTGTGGAGGGTCAACAATGCCATCCGAGGCATATGAGTCATCTATCTCAATGTGTACTGGAGCGTCCGGTAAGATGAACGACCCATCAAGGGATGGACTGTCAGCAGGGGGACAGTTCGCTACAGAGTCCTCCTTTGCAATACTCAGGTGATTCATAATCAAGTCCACTTTAGAGTTGAGCGAGGCAAGCCCGACTAACGCCTTCTCAACCAATGTGAACCTGGATGCCAGTGCCTTAAATTCGGCACAGATGATAGCCGGGCACTTCGCTTTCTGAGTGCAGCAACCAGCACATCTAAACAGGAGGTTTTCACTGGATAATAGCATAGCGTACTGGTTCGCTCGGAGGCCGGTGCAACCTTTGTGATACCAGCGGAAGCAAACATCACACTGCATATCCCCAGATGAATCCGTAACTGGTCTCGAGCAGGCAGAATTGCCGCAAACTGCAGTGGACTCATCAATCGAGGACCCAAAGATTTCATCCGCCTCGGTTTTTAGTAAGACGACCATGCTTAAAGTGGAAAACTGAGCAGAATTGAAAAACACGTATACAACCGTAAAACGACCACAAAAAGGCAAAACAGGGTGTGAAACGGGATTAAAAAGGGGAACAACCGCAAAAATTACCAGTAAGCGTCAAGGAGACGCTATGTCCAGTAGCACTTTAGTCGATCCAAGGTCTCTTGGATCAGAGAAAATTTGACAATAGTCAAATTTCGCTTCACGTGTTTATTCAAACACCGTTTTTCACAATATTGCTTTTCGCAATTTATGTCAATGACCTACCGCAGGAGCTTGGAGTACCGTCGCTATTGTTTGCTGATGACCTCAAGCTCTGGAATATTGTGGATATCCCTGGTGGCTCTGAGGCACTTCAGAGTGCTTTGCATAGGCTCTGGGATTGGTCAACCTTATGGTTGATGCCCATAAATCAGGCGAAATGTTTTGTCCTCCGCATTGGAGGTGCTAGTCCCCCCACGCGCTATGTAGTTGGTGGAAGTGAACTCCCTGTTGTCATTCAGCAGGTTGATCTAAGTATCACTCATACCTCCTTGCTTCACTCTGGGGAAAATTGGAGGAAGGCTGCTTGTAGAGGGTTCCGTATGATGTGGTTTATTCGCCGCTCCTTCGGTGTCCTAACGGCCAATATCTTTGTGAAGCTGTTCTCAGCTTTCGTGCGACCTCACTTAGAGTACTGTATCCAGGCTTGTCCACCTTGTCTTGTAAGGGACAAAATGGAACTGGAGAGGGTTTTGCGAGTGGGTACAAGGTTAGTGCAAGAATTACGGGGGCCAACGTATCCCGAACGTTTGCTTAGCTTGGGTATGTACTCAATGCACTACCGCAGAATTAGAGGAGACTTGATTCTCACTTACCGTATCTTAACGGGTAAGATCGGTCCAGGCTTGTCCTGGCTATTTAGTCCCGCCAAGCTGCCTAGTCTCCGAGGTCACCCGTTGAAGCTGCACAAACAGCGTTCTGACCGGGTAAGGACGGAAACTCGCTTGTCGCGTCGAGTTATTGAACGTTGGAACTCGCTTCCAGCGCACGTGGTTAGGGAGTCTACGGTAGAGGGTTTCGAGCGTCAATTAGATGCTCTAGGGTGGCAGTACCAAACCTTCCCCTTCTCCTAACCGACTTGTATCTCCAACTTTCCCTTCGTTCTTTTTTAATCTTCTTCTCACCTTGGTATTATCATTATTTAGCTGACATTCCTCCTTTTCTTTTCTTAACTTACCCTTCACTCTTTTACCTCACATAGACCGGCCCGGCAGGGACTGCTGGGCAGGAAAATGTGGGCAGTAATTGGTTGGACAGGGTGTGATGCGGTCTTTGTTTTAGGCTTTTCAACATCTCAAGCAGACCTGTCAATTCCCGATCCAACGATACGCAAAAGAAGGAACATTCACGGGATTATCCTATCGTTCCGGTCCCAACTGAACTTGAACTTGAACTTGATCAGTATGGCACGCCAAAAAACCGAGTTACCGCGTAGAACTCACAGTACGGGTTTCATTGGGTTCATTGGGGTAGTAGAGGGCAGGAGGGGAAATCCCTTGTCAGCTCCATCGCTTCCCGATCATTGCTGGGATGCTCGTCATTGCGCAACGGGAACTCCGGAGAGGCCGTCGCACTCGTAGCTGAAGCAACACGATCCCGGCATATTCAACAGGTGTGTATCAAGCAGTCGTTTGAAGCAATCCTCTGTCTGTGCATCAACGACTGTCGGCGGTAACCGGTTCCAATTATTCACAACTCGAGTGGATAGAGCAAGAATGGACCGTACTTTGAGCCTCCGTGGCTTGAATAGTTTCCATTGGTGGCCTCTAGTCGAACTCCCGATGTTGAGGTGGAAGAATTCCTGCAACTCTCTCCCCAGTTCTCCCCTGAGGATACGACGGGTAAAGATCAAGTCCCCACGCCGACGGCGGTAATCCATAGAAAACATATTCAAATGCCGAAGCCGAAGGGGATACGGCAGGTCACGTAACTCGGAGACAAACTTCGATCCACGCCGTTGGACCTTTTCGATCATGTCGCGTTCAGATTTGGAAAGCGGGTAGGCAGCAGGGAGGCCGTATTCCAAAATCGGGCGCACATGCGAGGTGAACAAAAGTCTAAAGAGTTCCGGTGTCAAGCGACAGAAAGCTCTTCGGATGGCATGAAACATTCTGTAGGCAGCGGCAACCCTCTTCATGGTGTCCTGAGTGGATCTTTCTCTGGCGACGGAGGTGTTGAATTATCATGGCTATTTCATTCGAGCAGTTGCAGTCCCTCCTTCAGCAGCAGTTTGAAAAATCACAGCGGCAGTTAATTCAGTTGTTATCAGAAAAACTCAACATTCAAGTGGAATGGGTACCGGAACCGAGGTTAACAGCCCAGGAAGTTGTATCTGAATACCACAAGCTGCTCAGTTTGAATCATGACCCGGAAATGATTGCAACTTCAGATCACAGAGAAGAACCCCAGCCCTGTCATACAATCACTAGTGTCCAAAATGTGAATGGAAATGTGCCGAACCAGAAGCCCCCGACTGCAGTATGGAACGGTGATGGGAGACATTCTGCGAAAAATTGCGCTCACAAAAATCATCATTGTCAAAAGGCGCACCAATTCAGATGCGCGTATACTCCAAGGTTGCAAGCGAGTTCAAAATTCAAAAGAAACAGGTATCTCGGCACAGTGAGAAAGACGGCTTTTGTAGTATTTCGCACAGACTTTCCAGAGAAAAGAAAATACCCTACAGTGAAACACAACAATATTCTGTTATCGCTGCGACCAGAAACGATGCATACTGGAAAGACAATTTCTCCATCAACCCAGCCAGGACTTGGCACATCGGCAGTCAAACAAAAATTGCATGCGGTTCAAAATGTTTTGGAAGCGAAAGGAATTCAGAAGTTCTACTTGCTCAGTAAGCCAATGAATCGTATCATGTCTTGCACTAATGGGGATACATATCCCGAATACTTTTGTTCTGACAACGTACTCGAACGAACGACATTGCATAATTGGCCTGAGCCCGAACTACCTTGGTGTTGGATGCATGTAGACCCAGGCGGATACTCTTGTGTGAAGTTATATTGTCCTCTGTATACTCACTTTTTTAAAGGGGGAGAGGTGTTATAGCGGAGGTAAGAATACTCCACCACTCCCCGTGATTTTGTGAGTTTTATTCCACTCACCCCTATTCACCCCGTCCTCTTTTACGGTTCCCCATATACGTTTCTATTACTTCACTTTGGTGACTAGCTTGGGTTGACACTGAATCTTATGCTTAATGGTTTTTCCCTTACTCTGTACATTTCGCTCGTTCGTGAGACATCGTATCGATTCTTCGCCCCGGGAATGACTAGCTTTGATTGATCGATTGTCAGCCTTTCTGCATAGCCTGTGTACATGCCCTAATTTGAATCGTGTGATTGAGTTGCACACACAGACGTTTGGTGGCCGGTTGGGCGTGCGGCGTGAACATTGTTTTTTACCCGGTCGTTCGTGTTCTCACTACCGTTAGTGGGTGGAAGCAATCGTGGGGTTCCGACACAACAGATCTTAAGTCCTGGGAGACAATCACGCCCAGATCTCTTTCTGATGTAACATTTTTTAGCAAGAAACCACCTATGTGGTACGCGCCGAGTGGTTCAGGAGCGCTAATAGGCAGGACGGAACATTTGTCTTGATTAATGGGTAAATGCCACTGAATCGACCAAGTGTGCAGGAGATCGAGCGTCTCTTGTAGTCGATCAGCATCCTCTAGAGAGGATACCTCCTTCCATATCTTTAGATCGTCCGCATAAATCAAGCAATCCGATTGAAGCTCCGACGGTAGATCGTTGATGAAGATGTTGAAGAGTTCGGGGCCGAGGACGGAGCCCTGTGGAACACCGCTGGTCATATGAACAGGATCGGAATACGTTTCGTTCACTCTCACCAGCATGGAACGAGTGTGTAGGAAATCAGAAATCCAGGAGAGAAAGTTTCCAGAGATACCGATTCCTCTGAGTTTGTAGAGAAGCTGTTCATGAGGGACTTTATCAAAAGCTTTACTGAAGTCCACGAACACAACATCCATGCGTTTGCCAACATCCAATGAATTTGCCCACTTTTCTCTAGCCAGAAGCAAGTTGGTAGAGCAGGAGCGAGCTTTGCGAAAACCATGTTGGGCACTGGATATCAGATCCAACCGCTCGAGATGAAGTCGAAGCGCCTGTTTCAGGACCCGTTCCATGATTTTGCACACTATCGATGTAAGGCAGATGGGCCGGTAGCTAGCTGGGTCTTGTCGGTTCCCTCCTTTGTATATGGGCTTGATGATGCCCATCTTCCAAGCGGTCGGGAGAAGTCCAGACTGAAACGATCGACGGAAAACCTGCGTGACAGGTGAAGCAATGTACTGAGCCACAGTCTTGAGGAACAAAGGGTGCAAGTCGTCAGGACCAGGCGATGAGTAAGGATCCAACGCACAGAGAAGTTTCAACACGACGTCAGTGTTAATATCGACGTGCTCTAACAGAGAAGGGGGAGTGCACACTGTTCTGTCAGTAAACGACGCTGAGGTTGAATACACTGAGGAGTATTGCCGAGCCAGGAGGCTGGCTTTGTCGGTGTCTTCGTGAACTGGATCCTCATGTTCGGAAGAACACAGGGCGGGGATACCACTTCCCGCTCTAGTGCTCCGTTTGAGGTAGGAGAAAAGCGTCTTAGGAGTGTTTCTAGAAAGTGTGGCTAGAGGGAGTTCATACTGTTGACGTTTCTCACGTTTTTGCAGGGTACAGGTATTCCTAACCGTTTTGTAACTGATGTAGTCATGCTCTGACCGCGTGATCCTAAAGCGGTCCCACAACTTACGTCTTCTGTTCATTAGGGATCTCAGATCACGATCGATCCATGGAGGGCCTCTAGAGAGCGGTCGCTTTTTGGAAATGGGGACAACTTGCTCAATGAGTGATGTCAGCTTGGCGTACAGAAGATTCCAGGCACCGTCCACATTGAGGTGTTCGGGAATATACCAATCCATACTGCTTGCAGCCGTTTTAAGACGAAGGGCATCGGTACGCCAGAAATTTCGGCGAACGGTACATGAGTTGTGAACGGTAAAGCGACGAGTCCATTGGAATAAAATAGTACAATGATCGCTTTTACCAATAGGTTGGAAGACTGTTAGGTCCATGACGTCTGACTGCGCTGGGGAGAGCACAAGATCCAGGATATGAGGCGACTGGCCGGCGAGAATGCGAGTAGGCATAGACACATGTTGATACAGGCTGCAGTCAAGAATGGTATCAAGGAAAGCGGCATCAAAGGAATCAGGTGGACGATTGCAAAGAAAGAAGTCCCAGTCGATATTAGGAGCATTGAAATCTCCCAGAATAAGACAATCCTTTCCAGCACCGTGCTTCTTGATCAGTTCCAACAGGCGAGCTCCCGCGCCCAGTGGCGCTCTGTAGATGACACCAATCAAAGAAGATCTGCACCCGTCATGAATGCGACACCAGAGGGCATCAAAATCGCTGTCATTGTCACATGAGACCTCAACTAGATAGGACTTCAGATCCGCTCTCCAGTATAGTATTACGCCGCCTCCCGACTTTCTCCCATGACGATCGGCCCGAGAAAGGTGGTATCCAGGGATAGATACTTCAGAGTCAATGATGTCAGGGAATAACCATGTTTCAGTGAAGGCCATTAAATCAGGACAAACATCTGCGGCAAGCGTCTGGATCTCATCAAGTTTATTTCGCAGAATACGAACATTAGCGAACAGCACACGCAGTCCGTTCTTTTGCGTTACTGTCCTGGGGTGAAAACAATCGGTCTCCAACGGGTTCTTGGAGTTCTCCGAACTACGTGAAAATCCGCGATATGAAGGTCCGTTTCACCATTCGCCCGACGGGTCCTCAGCTCATCAACGGCTTTTTTCATTTTGATCCGATCTTCCGGGGAGAGATCTCTCAACACATAAAACGGCTTGCCTTTGAGCCGTGAGGTCCGTAGGAGAATGCGCCGACATTCTTCCTCGTTTTGGAACACAACCTTTAGGGGGCGAGGCTTGGGGGAATCCTCCTGTTTCTTACCTAAGCGGAAAGCCGAGATAATGTTGATTCCCTGTTCGCCTTCGTCGAATAACACAGAGATAAGTCGTTCCAGGAACACTTGGTCGTCTAACATCCGTCCGGCTGGGGCATCTTTGGTCGACTCAGGCGCATTCATAATGATGAGACACCGGTCACGGGACGGTGGTAGGGTACGCCTGGTGGTTTGCGGTTGGGAAGGATTTGCGCTGTCTCTGATCAGCGATTCCAAATGGTTAATCTTGTCAAGGACAGATTTGAACTGCGACTGAGAAGAGGAAGGCTTGGATTTAGACTTCGACTTAGTCTTGGCGTTATACATATCGCCAGATGCGGTGGTATTTTCCTTTACAACCGATGCGTATGTCTTTGTCTTGGTCTCGCTGTGATGGACGTAATCCAACGGCTGAGGGAAAGAGTCAGACCGCCCGCGACTTCGTTTACCTGTGGGAGAGGCTGGTGCGGAGGCAGAAGCGGGAGAATGGGGAGTAATTAGGGGGACCAGGGTATCGGGAGCCTTGGGTGTCGTTGGAATGCGATGAGGGCTGATCGAGGAGAGCCCATTCACGAGACGCCTGTTGTTTAAGGAAGTACGGCAGACATCACAAAAGAAAACAATGGCTGGAGAAGTCATCAGCTGTAGTGCTTCATACTGATCAGGACCGATGCCACAGCAAGCAATATGCATCCAGCCGTCACATCCAGAGCACTGTACGGCTTTGGAACGAGAAGTCACTCCTTTAGCGCAAGACAAGCATTTGGACGCCATAGAAAATGTAGTCCAAATATGTCGTGATTCTCCGGAAACAAGCTAGAATCGCTTTTCTTCACTAAAAAGACTTCAGTGGACGGAAATGCACAGTGGGACGACGCTATTCGCAGGTGGTAGATAAATTTTCACGGGTTTCACGGGTTTGCGCAGAACGAGTAAGCGTACCTTTTCGGTGGTTCTGCCTCGGGATCTTACGGCAAGGTCCTGATCTCGTCGGTAGGTACTGTAGAGGACCGTTACCTACTGAGTTCTAGTGATGGGGCAAAATGCAATCTTAAGCAAGAACACAAAATAGAGGAAAATCAATGCACTTGCGTGATAGTTCCTTCTTCAATCGATGATAGTCCGATGCCGACCAGAGATGCTAACATATAATCCGAGTAATGGATAGACGCGGCAGCAGCACAATCATAAGCAGCAGCAAAACCGAAAGCAGCACGACGCGAGCGCGTAGAAAAAGTTATATTCAAAAGTTGTGAATTTAAACAAATGGTACAAGGTGATCGGTAACGGAAATGATAAAAACAAAGATAGATTACCGTGTAATCACAACCACTACAGAACTCCCCCCCTAGAGCTTGCGCTGGTAGGCAAAGCTCGATATGTCGTTCATGGAACGTATTGTGCTAGTTTAGAGGGGAATGAAACAACACGACCTGAACGTGTGTGGATAGGATCGCTTGTTGGGGGGCACAGGGATTCCGGGGTTTGGGAATCGGTTATGCGTTTGTCATTGGGCAACGGCCCAGTTACAGGAGGGTTGTGAGTAGTAGTGGTTGATTCTGTACCATCTGATGTTGGCTCGACGTATGCGGGTTTAAGACGGTCGATGCTCACAGACTCCTTGGATCCATTCTTATCCAGGACGAAGTATTCCGGTTTCCGCGACAAAACCTTGAATGGACCTTCATAAGGCGGTGTCAAAGGTCTTCGAACCGCATCGATTCGGATAAAGACGAATGGACAAGTGTGTAGGTCTGGATGTATACGCTGCTCGCGCGTGCTTAGTCGAGGTGGAGTCGGTTTAATGGATCGGAAATGGTGCTTAAGGCGTTCAGCGTAGGACGTAGGATTCAGTTCACCGGTGATTCGGGAGTCTAGTATCATCTCGCCTGGGAGTCTGAGCGTTGCGCCAAAGACAAGTTCGGCTGGGCGGCATCCGATATCTTCTTTGACTGTATTGCGAATACCAAGAAGAATAGCTGGAAGGCGTTCAGACCAACGAGCATCAGGCGAACTAGCTGTAATGGCAGCTTTTAGTTGTCGATGAAATCGTTCGACAAGGCCATTGGCAGCAGGATGATATGCAGTCGTCTGGAAATGAGTACAACCGAGCATTCGACTCAAATCACGGAAAAGCGTGGAACTGAATTGAGATCCTCTGTCAGTAGTGACAGTGGCTGGTACACCAAAGAAGGAAATCCACGATTCAACGAAAGCACGTGCAACAGTTTCAGAGGATATATCGCGTAAGGGAATTGCTTGGGGAAAACGAGTAAATCTATCAACACAAGTCAACAGATAAGTGAAACCGTTAGAAGCTGGTAACGGTCCTACTACATCAAGATGTATGTGTTTGAAACGGGCTTCGGGGAGTGAAAAAGTACCGGGAGTTGTAACAGTGTGTCTGTGAATCTTGCTTGTTTGACAACTAAGACAGGTTTTGGCCCATTGTCGGATGTCTGTGCGCATATTGGGCCAGAGGTAACGGTCGGTAATTAGCTTCACCGTAGATCGAATACTGGGGTGCGATAATCCATGAAGATGGTCAAAGACCACTCGCCGGTAGGACTGTGGAACAAACGGTCTAGGTTTACCGGTGGAAATATCGCAGTAGATTCTGGCGTCAGCATTGAGCACAGGTAATTGCACGAGTTTTAACGTAGTGTTTGATCGAAGCTGTGTTAATTCTGGGTCATTGGCTTGGGCAACAGACATTTGTTCTAGATCAATGGGTGAGCGTGAAAACTGATGGATGTGAGCACGGGATAGTGCGTCGGCGACAAGGTTGTTAGGACCGTCAATATAGCGAATATCAACACAAAATTGGGATAGATAATCAAGATGTCGAGTCTCTCTAGGAGAGTAACGGTCAGAAGTTGCACGAAAAGCATACACAAGTGGCTTATGATCTGTCAAGAGGATAAAACGTCGACCCTCAAGAATGTGACGAAAATGCTTTACGGCCAGGTACATGGCAAGGAGCTCTCTACCGAACGTACTGTACCTGGTCTGGGCAGGTTGAAGCTTCCGTGAGAAGAAAGACAAGGGTTGAATTTCCTTATCCACTAGCTGCTGCAATACGGCACCAACGGCGGATTGTGAAGCGTCTGTCTTGAGAATGAGAGTGGCGCTGTCGTCCGTTCTCAAGTAAGCGAGTGAAGTAACTTGGCTCAGCTTTTGCTTGACGGCGTTAAACGCTGCTTCGGCATCTGGAGTGAAGGTGAACTTTTTTGGATTACCTTTGAGCAAATCGGTTAAAGGCTGAAGGATTGCAGCACAGCCATGTATAAACCGCCCGTAGTAGTTAACCATGCCGAGAAAACGGCGTAGGCTTTTAACGGATTGTGGTAATGGATAATCCAGTATGGCTTGCGTTTTATCCGTCAAGGGGCTAATCCCGTTGGCGTCAATTCTGTGACCTAGGAAGTCGATGGAAGCTTGGCCAAATACGCATTTGTCAGGATTAATGGTGATGCCATGATGTGCAAAACGTTCGAAAAGTGTTCGTAGATGAATTAAGTGTTCGTCGGCAGAATCACTTGCAACTAAAACGTCATCAATGTAAACAAAGACGAAGTCAAGCCCACGGAGAACTTGGTCCATGAAGCGTTGGAAGGATTGCGCGGCATTTCGGAGACCGAATGGCATACGGAGGGGAGCTGGGCTCTAACCAAGGGCGGAATTTTGGTTACGGGCCGAGGTTAAATGGAACAGCAGGTATCAATTTGACAATGGCGAGCGTTAAGAAATAATTAAAGAGGTTTCAATAATAAAATGAAATGCACTTAGTATATTTATAGGGAGGTAAAGTCAAGTGAAGTTACGTAAATTTTGTACCGAGTTCGAGTAACCACTGACCGCTTATAAAAGGCCGTCGCAGTAGCCTGCTGAAATTTCTTCACATCCTGATCCATGTCCGCAAATGTTCGCGACTATATAATTTCACCAAACGATTAACTGAAGGAAGATCGTCCACCATGATGGCAGCTTCCAACGACGCGCCGCGGCTCATAACTGCATTTCGTTAGGTACTTGAACAACAACAGTGTTAAAATCTACAAACTTTAATATTACCACGCACCATAAATGCTCCTGAAACTCTTTATTATACACCACACAACATCAATAAGCAACATAGTCCACATGTAGCATGGCGTACCAAACCATCCGCACCAAATTATCAGCAAAATACTTTGGTTAGAATCCCGGTCCGGTTTTGATGCTGTGTAGCCGGTCCGCGGGCGTCACGGTGCTAAACTTCCAGCGTTGGCTTCAAGGTTGGCAGATGTTGAGTTGGCGATAGCTAAACTCGCCTCTATTGCGTCGCTCGATACGAAAATGGATTTAATTTTAAAATCCCTAAATATTTCGTTTGAAGACACAGCAATAGCCGGCAACATTGCTGACGATCCATCCACTGGAGTCTCTCACTCGATCATAAAGTCGCACATCCTACCGGCCAATCCAGGTAGCATTGCTGGCGGTCCTCATGATCCGATCAAAGGGAAGAAAAATAGGGTGCGGAAATACCTAAAGCCCTCTGCTAAACCCAGAGAAATAGTTGCCACGGCATCAAACGAGATGCCGTCTTTGACAGTCGTAAAGTCGTCTGAAGATTGCACACAGAACTTTCCACAGACGCTGACTGTCTCGGCCGCCAGTGAACCAGCCTGTTCTGACGAAATGCTGGTAACTGCCCAATGCGATACAAAGTCAACAGCCCCTGCTCCAGTGAGCCAAAAGAAGAAGCGGACAAGATCTGCTCGTAAAACTTCGAAGGGGCTTGAAGACCCTGGAACCAGTAAGACGCCGGCAATAGAGCGGAAAACCTACGCTACCGTTGCTTCGGCGTCGTTTGGGAAGCCAGCGACAGTCCCACCACCAGTGGTGAAAACAGCTGGTATAGGTGTCGAATCAAAGGCACGTGGGGTAAACACTCCCCGTCGTGCCGACTCTTTCACGGATAGTAGCGTTATATTCCGTAACGTTACTGAATCTGAGGCTGTTCTCCCAAGGGAACGCATCTTGGATGACATCAAGTGGCTGAAACTGTGTGTCAGCAAGCTGCTTCCACCTGGTTTCCCTGGTGTCACTGTCAGAAAGCTGACCAGATTGGGGAACGTTCCTATCGCTACGCCAAATCCACGACCCCGACTACTTCGCGTAGTCCTTTCTACCCCGGAGGAACGCAAATCGTTACTGCGATTTGCATTCAAACTTAAGGGTAGTGGTGTCAGCGTTCAGCCGGACCTCCCACTGGCAGATAGGTTGAAGTTAAAGGAGGCTATCAAAGACCTCAAAACTAGACGGGCGGCTGGTGAACAAGGCCTTCGTCTGGTGGGTTTTCAGGTGGTCAGCCGGAAATTACTTTCCGCCCTATCAGAACCAATCCTGATGGCGCACGACCCAGGGATGGTCGTGCCGACTTCCTTGAGGTAGTACTTAGCAACGTGCGTAGCCTAAGGAACAAGGTGCACGAGTTGGGTCTACTTGTAGACAAATCTCGTCCCGACATACTTGCTTTCACTGAGACGTGGTTGTCTCCGGATATCACGGACGGTGAGGTATATTTACCTGGCTACGCGCTGCTTAGAACTGATCGCTCCGTTGGTCGCCAAGGCGGAGGCGTTGTACTGTATGTGAGCTGTAACTTAGATGTGTTGAGGACTTGCACATTCCAGTCGTCGGATCAGACTGTTGAAGCCCTATCGGCTGTTTTGTGCACTTCCTCTACCCAGTTTACAGTTATAGTGGTATACAGAAGTCCTGGAAGTTCCTCCAGGGGGATACTTGACTTTATTCGCACTCAGTCTGCGAATAAGTGTTTAGTTCTAGGGGATTTCAACCTCCCGGAAGTCTGTTGGGCCGATCTTTCTTGCAATTCGACATTAGGGACATTCGGTGCAGACTTCCTTGAACTGACTCTCCAAGTGCCTTTGCACCAGTTCGTTGACTTTCCCACTAGGTATATGGATAACCAAATGCCATCTACTTTGGATTTGGTTTTCGCTAAGTCCCTGGACTTCGTGACTGACGTTTCATGCGGTGCACCTCTAGGGTCCAGCGATCACGCATGCATATCCTTTCGATGTGCTCTTTCAAAGCACCAAGAGACCGCTGCTGAATTACTTCCGAATATTTGGCGGGCGGACTTTAGTGCAATGCGAACTAAGGCTTCAGTTCTGAACTGTGAGATTTCGATGGCTGACTCTGTCCAGTTAGCCTGGGATAAATTTAAGGCATACCTTACGGAGGTTTCCGCACCCTATATTCCACTCATTAGGAAAAGAGGGTTAAGAGCACAGCCTCCATGGATAGATACCACAGGCAAGTACTTACTCAAGAAACGGTCTAGATGCTGGCGTACCTACCAAGCAGCTCCATCAGCCAGTACCTATGATAGTTATCGAGAGAATAGAAATAAATGTAAGCAACATCTCAGAACTGCTCGTCTCCAATACGAGCAGGGTTTAGCGGACTCGGCCGCAGCTAATCCCAAGAAGCTTTTTGCTTACGTTAAAAGACGCAGCGGGGCAAAATTGTCTATACCAGCTTTATTGCGAGCAGACGGGACCCCTGCGCAAACTGACTATGACAAGGCTTGTATACTGAGTGATCAGTATACTGCGGTCTTTGCTCGGGAGACCTCTTTACCGCAGGTTGAATTGGTTTCAAGAGTTCCAGAGGATTCTTGCTTAGCTGAATTTAGCATAACGGAGACTCAGGTCTTCGAGCTACTGCAAGGCATTAATCCCTCTAAAGCTTCCGGTCCTGATTCAATTCATCCGAAGCTGTTGCATGAACTGGCCACTGAGCTGAGTGGTCCGCTCACGTGCGTATTTTCAATATCGCTGGACAGCTGCAGCCTACCTTCGGAATGGAAGGAGGCAATCATCTGTCCGATTTTTAAGGGCGGTGACAGCACTCTACCCGCGAACTACCGGCCTGTCAGTTTGACAAGCGTAGTAGTCAAGTTGTTCGAGAAGCTAATAAGGGATTCAGTGGAGAACCACCTGAATCGATTCAACCTTCTCAGTGTTGCACAACATGGATTCCGCAAAGGATTTTCATGTCAGACTAATTTACTTGTAGCTCGTGAAAGCTGGGCCGAAGCGGTAGACAGTGGCCACGCTGTAGACGTGCTATTCGTAGATTTTTCGAAAGCTTTTGACACTGTTCCACATCTTCGGCTCTCACTAAAGTTGAGATCTTACGGGATATCTGGTCGCGCCCTTCAATGGGTGTCTGCCTTCCTTGAGGGGAGGGAACAGTGCGTACGGGTGGGGCGTAGCCTTTCGCTCAGGCAAGCTGTCCTTAGTGGCGTTCCGCAGGGCTCGGTATTGGGGCCATTGTTGTTCGCGATCTATGTAAATGACTTGCCGGGAGAGCTAGGGGTGTCATCATTAATGTTTGCTGACGACCTTAAGCTCTGGAATATTGTGGATATCCCGGGGGGTCCTGAGGCAATTCAGCGTGCCTTGGATAGACTCTGGGAATGGTCTATCTTATGGTTGACGCCCATAAATAGGGCCAAGTGCTCTGTTCTCCGAATCGGAGCTGCAAATCCTCCCACCCGATATGTCCTCGGCGGTGGTGAACTCCCTGTTGTCACTCAGCAGGTTGATTTAGGAGTCGTACACGCATCAGCACTTCATTCTGGAGACAACTGGAAGAAGGCTGCTTGTCGAGGGTTTCGTATGATGTGGTTTATCCGCCGCTCTTTCGGAATCTTAACGGCCAAGTTGTTTGTGAAGCTATTTTCGGCATTCGTCCGACCCCACCTGGAATATTGTATTCAGGCTTGTCCACCATGTCTTAACCGAGACAAAATGGACTTGGAGAGGGTGTTACGAGTGGGCACTCGGTTAGTGCAGGGTCTACGGGGACAGACGTATCCTGAACGCTTGCTCAGTTTGGGTATGTACTCCATGCACTACCGAAGGATAAGAGGGGACCTGATTCTCACTTATCGTATTTTGACGGGTAAGATTGGCCCGGACTTGTCAGGGCTTTTTAGTCCCGCTACGTTACCTAGTCTCCGCGGTCACCCACTGAAACTGCATAAACCACGGTCTGATAGGATTAGGACGGAAACTCGTCTATCGCGCCGAGTTATAGATCGCTGGAATTCTCTTCCAGATCACGTGGTTAGGGAACCTACGGTTAAGGGTTTTGCGCGCCAGCTCGATGCTCTTGGGTGGCAACAGCAAACCTTTCCTTTTTCCTAGCTGACTCACCTTCATTTTTCAGTTCTTTTTTATTGACTCAAATATCTTGGTATTCCACTTGCTTAGCTCTTACCACTTTCTCTTTTGCCTCCTGCGTTTACTTTTTTCTCTTTCTTACTTCACGTAACCGACCCAGCAGGGACTGCTAGGGCAGGATACGTGGGCATTAATTGGTTGGACAGGGTGTGATGCGGTCTTTGTTTTAGGTCCATCAGTATTTCAAAGTTCGCCAACTCCTGGTTCAACGACCCGCCGAAGAAGGAACACTCACGGGATCTATCCTATCGTTCCAGTCCCGCTTGAACTTGAACTTGAACTAGGTAAGAGGTCGATCGGTTTTGTTTCCTGTTATCATTACTCTCATATTCCTCTCCGGCACTCTTCCTTCCCTCTTTCGTGCTTCCTTTACGTCGGCCTCTTACTAGGCGGCTCGAGCGTACAGCCGTCTACGAGGTATTTATTTTGCATTGCAGCTTGTCACACTACTTGGACAAGGAAGAGTCCAGAACGCCGGACCGAAGGAATATTACATATTTGGCGACCCTGCCAGTTCATGACAGCAGTCCACCCTAGCTAGATTGTAGCCCTGGAGGCAACAGTTAACTTTCTACTATCGTGCTGCTTGTCGTTGTATCTCCCGAGCCTAATATACCGCGCTCAATGCCTCTTGAAGGTACATAAATTGATGCCGGTGTGGGCCATTATGGGCGCTGAGGACAGCGCCTGCTAAGAGGGGGGGATAATGTAGCCGGTCCGCGGGCGTCACGGTAACACGTTAACAGGTAAGAGGTCGATCGGTTTTGTTTCCTGTTATCATTACTCTCATATTCCTCTCCGGCACTCTTCCTTCCCTCTTTCGTGCTTCCTTTACGTCGGCCTCTTACTAGGCGGCTCGAGCGTACAGCCGTCTACGAGGTATTTATTTTGCATTGCAGCTTGTCACACTACTTGGACAAGGAAGAGTCCAGAACGCCGGACCGAAGGAATATTACAGCTGCTTATGATTGTGCTGCTGCCGCGTCTATCCATTACTCGGATTATATGTTAGCATCTCTGGTCGGCATCGGACTATCATCGATTGAAGAAGGAACTATCACGCAAGTGCATTGATTTTCCTCTATTTTGTGTTCTTGCTTAAGATTGCATTTTGCCCCATCACTAGAACTCAGTAGGTAACGGTCCTGTACATAATTGGTGACCCCGTATTTTTTTGAATACCTTTTTTTTCTTCATTATGTATGTTCAACCTTTTTGTGAACAGCTATCCGAAAACTCCGTTACATTTTCCTTGCCATCCTTCGATGTGTCGAACCCACGTGTCTGGTTTATTCAAGTTGAATCTATCTTTCGTTTTCGTAAGATTACCTCGCAATCCACAATGTTTTCTTACGTTACTGCTCATTTACCTACACACGTGGCTTCAGAGGTCATTGATATCCTCGATCCTATGCCGACTGACTCACCTTATGATATACTTAAGGCAGCCATCTTAAAACGCACTACCTCATCCGACGAGTCACGCCTCCAACAGCTACTTTCCGGCGTTGAGCTTGGTGATCGTACACCGTCTCAGCTCCTGCGACACATGCGATCACTAGTCGGTTCAGCAACCTTGGATGATTCCATCCTTCGCCAACTCTGGCTTAAGTGTCTTCCCGCAAACACGACGGCGATACTAGCTGTAATGGCTGAGGACGTTCCACTGACTAAGCTGGCGGAAGCGGCCGACAAGGTACAAGAAAATTTCTTTAAAAACGCCGTGAATCAAGTGGTTGAGGCGTCCACGACGAGCACTTCAGGGACTGCCACACTCGACTCCCTTAGCGAGAGGCTCTCCAAGTTAGAACTCAGCATTTCACACCTAGCCCGCGCTCGAACACCGTACCAAAGATCCTCTTCCACAAGCAGGCCTCGCAGCAACTCTCGCAGACGATCATCGCGCGCCTATTGCTACTTCCATAACCGGTTTGGTAATGCTGCACGAAACTGCCGCCCAGGGTGCACTCACCCAAAGGCTTTTGCTACTTCCAAATCGGGAAACGTCGAAGCCAGCCAGTAATGGCGACGGCTGCCGCTGGCCAACTTATCAGTCGCCTCCTGTACGTATTTGATTCCACGACTAAACTTCACTTTTTGGTCGATACGGGCGCAGAAATCAGCGTTATACCACGATCTTTGGAAAAACGCCCTCTGCAACAAGCCGGACTTACGTTACAGGCGGCTAACCAGACTAAGATCGCAACCTACGGCCAGAAGCTTTTGCACCTAAGCCTTGGGTTACGGCGCGTATTTCCTTTTATCTTCACCATCGCAGACGTCCAGAAACCCATAATTGGCATCGACTTCCTTAGCAAATTCGGCCTTGTCGTCGATCTACGTTGCAGGAAGTTACGGGATGACAACACTTCGCTCACTGTCCCTTGCCATCTTGCCCCAGTCACTTCTGTTGGACTTCGCGTACTCATACCAGGCACTACACCATATTCAGCATTGCTTCAGCAATTCCCTGCTTTGGTTCATTCTAATACCGACTCTACAGAGCCTAAACACGAGGTTCGTCACCATATCGTCACCACAGGTCCACCTGTATCTGCCAAACCGAGACGTCTTCCACCCGACAAGCTCCAAGCGGCTAAACGTGAATTCGAGCACATGCTGAACCTCGGAATCATTCGCCCATCCAATAGTTGTTGGGCCTCCCCGCTTCATCTGGTAGCCAAAAAGTCCGGTGATTGGCGTCCATGCGGTGACTACCGGGCACTTAACGCCGTTACGATTCCTGACAGGTACCCTATCCCTCATATTCATGACTTTTCACTGGGATTGTTCGGGAAATCCATCTTTTCTAAGATTGACCTTGTCAGAGCGTATCATCAAATTCCCATGGCCTCGGAAGATATTGCAAAAACGGCAGTGACCACCCCTTTTGGCTTGTATGAGTTTCTCCGTATGCGGACCGGGATTCTAACCAAAGTATTTTGCTGATAATTTGGTGCGGATGGTTTGGTACGCCATGCTACATGTGGACTATGTTGCTTATTGATGTTGTGTGGTGTATAATAAAGAGTTTCAGGAGCATTTATGGTGCGTGGTAATATTAAAGTTTGTAGATTTTAACACTGTTGTTGTTCAAGTACCTAACGAAATGCAGTTATGAGCCGCGGCGCGTCGTTGGAAGCTGCCATCATGGTGGACGATCTTCCTTCAGTTAATCGTTTGGTGAAATTATATAGTCGCGAACATTTGCGGACATGGATCAGGATGTGAAGAAATTTCAGCAGGCTACTGCGACGGCCTTTTATAAGCGGTCAGTGGTTACTCGAACTCGGTACAAAATTTACGTAACTTAACTTGACTTTACCTCCCTATAAATATACTAAGTGCATTTCATTTTATTATTGAAACCTCTTTAATTATTTCTTAACGCTCGCCATTGTCAAATTGATACCTGCTGTTCCATTTAACCTCGGCCCGTAACCAAAATTCCGCCCTTGGTTAGAGCCCAGCTCCCCATCAAAACCGAAAGCAGCACGACGCGAGCGCGTAGAAAAAGTTATATTCAAAAGTTGTGAATTTAAACAAATGGTACAAGGTGATCGGTAACGGAAATGATAAAAACAAAGATAGATTACCGTGTAATCACAACCACTACAGTACCAGATGTTGTGGGTCTCGACGCAGTAGTGGTGTTCAGCACAAGTATTCAGCGAGTTGACTGTGGGAACGTGGATACCTGGAACAAGAGAGTGGTGTAGGTAAATTCGCAATGTTGGATAGAAGCAAAATGATACACAGGGTTGCAGGTGATGTGAGGCAGATTTGGGGACATTGAACCCATAGTGTTGTTTATTAATGATTGAGGATGCTTGCTGAAATCCTACGACCTCAATTGGTAATCAATTTACTAAGGGGTTTAAATGCGTTACGATGGTTAATCATTTTCCCGCCTCACGCGTAGCAGCCATGGTGGATGACTCGCTTGTATTCTGACGTATGCTTAAGGGTCCTTATCTGGACTTCTCATCGGTGAACAAGGATCTGAAAGTGTTTCAGATTGAAACGGCGACATCGTTTGTTCGTCGGAACGTGCAAACTGCGAAGGCGTACGAAAGGGAGACTGGACAGGTGCTACCGGAAGGATGCCCATACCGGTATATTTTGTTTGTATGTGTGCATGGGAGGCGCAGCAATGTTACTGGAAAGCGGTAAGTGCATTGCAATTGCCTCATGATAATATTACTATAGGTGCCGATGTTACGATTGCCCTGCGCGTTTTTCTGTGACGTATAAGTCCCATAAACGATAAATGACGTGGGATTAACAATCATTTCACAAAAGCTCACCTGACCTGTTTGAAAGTTTCGACCATGAGATAATTACGGCGAATTATATCAACACCGTAGGATGACTAGTAAACCAGGAAGCTTAACACCAGAGACGGGGAGGAGAAAGTACGAAAATTAATGTGACCTGATATTTCTGATAAAAGGTGTTCATTACGCTGTCTTTCAAAGAAGAACAAAATGATAAAAATTTCAGAGGCTGATTCCTCCAATCCATAAAGAGGTATCGGTGCGAGGCTGAGATATTACTATTACACCCAACCAGCAGGTAGTTGCGGCATGAATCCAGATTAGAACTTCCTTCGAAGTTACCGCCTTCTGAGTTTACCACCTCGAGTGCACCTACTTTAGCTTAGACCTTTACTGAACTGCGTGGCGGCTACTGACTAGGAGTATGGCGTATATTCCTGGAGACTTAGTTTGAGCTAGCTTAAGGTACTTGCCAGTTCGAATGCCCGACACCTGCTCGCTTGCGCTGCGTGCGAAAACTTTCGGACTCCTTTAAGTTCATCAACAAACAAATCACTCCAACCTTGCGCCGGTTTTCTGAGTCTTTCTCCATCTGTTGTCTGACGCTCAACCAATGCAGACAACATGGCCACACCCAACTTACCTTTGCTCTGGCTAGGCGCAGGTTCGTTCACATGAGGCTATAACCCTACTCATTGAAAGTTCCAATTGCCTGTTGTTGGCAATCATGTCCTATTCTAGCGAACAACTGAGAATACACGAAACATATCGAAATCGGCCTGTTTCGCAAAATGCCGATTGATTTTTCTACCCTGAAATACTTAAAGTTAAATGGTGCGTCAAAGATCAAAATGGTCTTGAACGAAAACTTTTTTGTGACCCGAGCATTTACTCCCCAGGTGTTTTGTTATCCTCAATAAATTTTGTGACACGCGATACAGGTCTGTGAAGCTACTAGACAGGAACAGTCTGTATGCAAAAAAGCAGTCCCGGAAGCACTGAACCCTGAATAAATGAGAAAAGCTGGTGTACGGTATCCGTAGTTAGAAGTCTTGATGTTATTACGTACACTCTGAACAACTTAATTTTTAAGATACTGAGAACGCTGGTTCAGATCAAATAAACTGTGCGTTGAAAGTGTAGTTGGAGTACTAAATCGTTTGTCATAAGGTTAGTAAAAGCACAAACAGTCTAGCGTCCATCAACCATGCGGAAAGAACATCTTAAAGAAGCAAACATAGTTTTAGTTAAAACAAACAAACCCCAAAAAGAAAAATAAGGAATGTGGGGTTTTATTACAACAAACAGAAACATTCAGGGTGATACTGTTTTTATTCTAACTTTTCAGCAGTTGTGCGTAGGTATATGTTTGAATCAAGTAGGGTGTAATGACTCGGGGTTTAAAACAAGCATTAGCATTTATTTAACCGATATAACTGCGCCCTTGACAATATTCGTAAAGCTCTGTGATTCGGTGTAAGCACCATCGCCGATAATGAAGTATCCTTACCAGACAGTCTAGGATCTACAGTCGTATTGGTACTGTATCTAATGTACCAAACAAATTAGCCAACCCGGTATTGCATTAGATCGGGCGGATGCGTGGGGAAACAGCACTCTGCACGGAAATTTTGCCAAGTCATATCAAGCATTAGTTGGGTGACCATAAAGAAAATCTAAACCAGGGAATCAGGGCCGATATTTAAGTACCTTGTCCTGTAAGATCAGGAAAATCAGCATCCAGTGGTATCAGCAACGCAATCCCAAAACCTTCGCTTAATGGCAAATTGTCTTGATGAGCTCTATTCATTTAAGACCCTCTCAGAATCTCAGAACAACCCAATCACGAGGTGCAGATATTCCATCGGTACGAAAGCTTTGTCAGCTGTTTTAAATCACACGGGTTACTAAATCTATAGGATTTGCCAGCGCGGACTAAGTGCAAACCATTTAGCTTGAAAATATTGTATTGTTAATTTCATAAATTGCCCTCAGATTTTATCTCAAATCGTATTCTGATTGACGTTTGATATGAACACTAATTGCTTTACCATTATCTGGTTGATGACTTCACCCGTTGCCGTAATCTCAAGGGACAATGTCTAGTTTACCTTGGTCAATAAGTTCATGTCAGTGACTGTCTGAATGTCGAGTTCCCGCAAGTTGTCTACTGCCTCAACCAAAGTCGCTTTCTGTCGTGACATCGAGCAGGACAATACACGTGTCGCAATTCTAAGTTGTTAAGTAAAACCTTGCACAGGTGACTATAGAATTCTCCTGTAAGTTGCGGTTTAATTCATAATCACTCTTGATGCACCTTAAGAATAGGTACAATTGTGGCAACCGAACCGGACCTAAGCTAGTCCTTGTTTGAACTGACAGAATACCACAACGCCGAAATGAAAACTATTAACTGCTTTGTTGACCGCTCATAGGTAATGGACAAGCCATAGATTTTCTATTTACAGATATCCCCAAATATTCTTTCCCCTGTTCTACTACAGTTCTTAACCGAGCCAAGTTCCTTCACTTGCTTTTCATTCGACAGATGATCAAAGAAATCTGTCGGTAGGCCTTAGCCAATCTAACTGGGAATATGTCGTGTTAACGGTCCTTTAACCATAACTTCCAATACTTCAGTCCGACGAATCTAATGCCGTTCCCACTTTCACTTATTATTGTTTATAATTCTTTTTCTTTTTACTACTATTCGTATGGCCACTAACAAGACAGTAGAAAACCAATACCCTCGCACTATTCCGATATTAAGTCAATAGGATCAAGTTTATTCAAATCAACCGTTCTTGTCAGAAGAAAATGGCTAGACCTTAAAACAACGCAAGTTATGTTTGGTACAGTTGACTTAGTAAGCTTGTGTTGTGCAGCATGTTCTGTAGCAAATGAAGATACAAGCCGCTACGAGAAAATTACACAAACGTGACAAGGACTAACAAATAACGTAAAATAGCTACGTACCTACAACTCTATGTAAATTTTTAGTGGTGAAACACAGCAGGCTACAGTAACTGGCCAGTTGGTCCAAAGCTAAACTAAACGCGTTTGCGCAAAACAGATCTCTAAGTAAGGGGATGATTTTGGTAATGTAATCAACAAAGCAATAGATACACACCGTCGTCTAAGAATGCTTAAACGGTTGGTGGACAACAACAGCAGCACTATAGTACTTTGAACAGATTTTTCGCCTTCACACAGCGGACTAAGATACTGAATTTGCATGGAATTCTGAACACGCTCGTGATTACGAACCAGAGAGGCGTTTGGACCGGCGTGTGAAATGCAACCAGCGTGCAGTGCGTCCGTTACAAATTCGGGCACGTCGGTTTTATCGCATTGCCTCTCACTCCACAGGGAAGTGTGTGACCAAGAAACGAAGTGGTCGCATTCATCCGTCTAACTAGGGTGCGTAACCGGCCAGTCGGAAAAGTACGCAAAGTTAACTAGCTTGCTGTATAAGTTAGCAAGACTATGCCGAGTAGCAGAAAGCAGGTAGATGTAAAAGCAAAAGAGCTCCAGTCGAAGGAAGTATGCGGGTCCCCGGAATGTAACCGATTAGTGCAATTTGATTTACCTTGCTCACACTGTTTCAAATGGTATAATCCAATATGTGCAAAGCAATTAAAACGAAAAGTGTGAGATTGAAACATCTTCCAAGTCGATGTCTGATTGTGTACTGCTGCGCTCGACCATCCCAGTAGACAGATGCATACTTCTCCTAGTCCAAAATTGCCAACGGTTAGCAGAAAAAGTTGAACAACGAACGAACGCTAAGATTACATCACTGGAAGGGAGTATGCAACATGAAAACAGTGGCTTCAAAACGAAGCAATGGTGCCAAATGTACTTCGCTCGAACCACGATTGACAAGGTCCCCATTGCCGCCAGCTGTTTCAATTTTGGAAGAACGAGAGGGGAAAACAGACCGCAGCTCTGATAGCCAAACGGTACTCAGGACTCCGAAAATAAGACATCATTCGAAATGTGTGATCGATCAAATTCAGCCTAACTTGACAACTTGTATCCTTAACAAGGATGGAACAGACGAACCTGAATCTACTGCATCTGCAACCCAAGGCTCCCTGGTCGAGTTCAAATCCTGCGAGATACCATTCACTTATGCATAGATGGAGGCAAAAGTCCCTCGGGATGCTAACTTTAGTGTTTCCTCTGTTGCAAACACAGCTAACGCCAATAGAGCGACAAACAGTAGGTCATCATCACTTGGCATAAAATTAGGTCCAAAGATCACCCGACCTTGCAGTTCAACAAATAGGGGTCCTACAATAACAGCCTGACTGTCGTGTGCACAAAATCCCCGAATCTACTGCCATCACATTGCGGGGTAAGTTGTCTGGCGACCAAGACCAGTGAAACTCACTGTGCATTTTGATGAACGTAAAAGCCAAACCCACCAAGATAGTTAGAATCGGTCAGCATTACTCTACATCGAAACAAATAACCGTCGTCTTCCAGGGAAGTGACCTCCGACCTCTACTTGTCCTAATCTACGTAAACAACACATGTGACCCGATCAAACACAGACGTCCATTTCTGTTTACAGATGACGGCAAACTGGTCTACTCATTCCATCCCTACCAACTACAGATGTGCCTGGGAAGCATCTGTGAAGACCTATCCGCACTCATTATGGCAAGTGAACGCTTGTTAATGAAGTTCTTCGCAGTGAAATCCCAAGTACTTAGGTACAGACGCCGCATCCCTGAAGGCTCCATCACACTTGCCGGAAAAGTGATCTCAACCTCTGATGTAGTTCGGCACTTAGGAATTAAGTACTCCAAATCTTTCAGTTTATCCGGAAATATGCTTTATCAGGTTGCAAAATCAAGGCAGCTATGTGGATATATCACCAGAAATTTCTCCCTGCCTGAAGCACGACTTGAGTCATTCAGGTTAATTGTACGACCGTCTCTGGAATACTGTACTATCGTTTACAGCCAATTGAGAAAGACAGAACAGCTCTGGAAATTGTCCAACGATCATTTACCAGGCTGGTCATGTGGCGTTGCTCAACCCTGAGATATTATGATCGCTGTGGAAAACTCCAAAGGCATCCACTTTGGCTGAGACCCTCAAAGAACAACCTTGTTCTCTTCTACAAGTTTAGTAACCAACGAATTTGCGCAGACACCACCGCACTTGAAGTACGGAAGACTGCAGTCTAACCCACACGTAATGGCAGCTACTTGGTATGCACAAAGCTTGCAACTCATAAAACTCGATCGAATTTCTTCTTAGTGGGATACATTGATCTGTGGAACAAACTACCACCTACACATACGCATGAATGCAAGCTATGTCACATTTCGAAATGCTCTACAGACGTTCCTACTATAACAAATTTGTTGAAGATCATTAACTCCCAACAAACTCTAGAACCGTTGACGGAAGCTGGTATAAAAAGCATAGGAGCAACTAGTTGCTCACAACCAGCTATCCACTCCATGTCATTACCATCAAAACCAAATCCTGTGTCTGTGTAATCCATTATCCCCTCCCTTTTATTTTATACTCCTGAGCCCCACAAACTAGAAAATGGTGGTACAAATATCGGTACATTTTACGTATTAAGTGTTCGGGTCTAGGACCCGAGGCAAAATCATGCTCCGAAAGTCTAATATTTAAATTTACTTCACTATTATGGATTTAGGTGGCATAAACCACGAAACCGATTCTCTATACAAATGATGGATCCCGCTTTTGAGGCTGTGTACTGCTTGTCGGTAATTATACAAATTTATTCACTTTTTTCACTTAGGTACTCGTCACATAAACTCTGCAGACTATGGCGAACCTAGAATTATTAGTGTAACACTGGAATCGACCACTGATGTTGAAAACGTTTTACTCTCTACAAGTGCACTACAACGCGGGCCGTAAGGCCTCGTAAGGTACGCATCTAACCTGAGGCCCCTTGAAGCATGCGTCAGTCGAAAAGAAACATCTCTGATAGACGTGATAAGCTGGATTTTCTAAGCACAATCTTTATTTATGGCGTGATAGAACTACCTTCCCACAATAGTCATGAGGCCCTTAATCACAATTTGGAACAGTGGCACTTCATTCGGGAAACACTTTCCTTGGACAGCGTTTTGGCGCGATCGCTCAAAAGGCTACCACACTCAGCAAATTATAGAGGGAGCGTACCAATAATCCTAAGACTCCTGGTTCAGTCAGAGCAGACAGCAGCGGAAGTGTTAGAAGGTTGGCTGAGACAACGAAAAAGCCTTCCATCTGCATTCTGTTATAAGCTGCTGGAACGTTGCAACGACATGAGCGTACTTGAAAAAGCAAAATTATCGGCGATTACGCATTAGTATCAATTTACCGCTCGGTCACACGATTTTGCAGCAGTATGTCCGTACGAAGAATGGGACGTACCCTGGCCAAATCAGTTTGCGAACGATGTGTCATCATCCTCCCAACGAATAACAGCCGATTTCGCATCTGTCGGCATTCCGCCACAATTGACTGCTTTGGCTTCATGTGGGCTCCTAGAGACCGAGGAACCATCCTGCCTTTATACAAATGCTTAAGGCCTTTTCAAGAAGCTGGCCGAACTGAAAGATCATCAAAGTTCGAAGCCATGCGATATCATCGGTGACTCGGAGATATGGTTGCAGATTGGAATGACAGACACTGAAGTCTGGCTGTCGGGCATGTCACTTATAAGAAAGGATAGGCTCACGAAAAGGGAAGGGCTAATCCGTTATTACCGAAGCGACCTACAGTGAGTGGCCGTTGAGGATTCAGGCTAACATTTCGCCGATTCTCCTTGGTGCCGACTGCAATTACATGGCAGAGACACCTGACTCATAGCTTTGGTGTACCGCCCCCAAAACTCAACACCCGAAATGGACTGCCACCTTGTGACAGCTTTCAGATGCAGTCTAAACCGAAAGCGCACTCATATCCTGTTCATGGGTGATTTCAACGTACTTTGTTTAGAAACACCTGCTACGATCGGAGAACCACTCAAAGCAGATCTACAAGAGCTTATAACAAGTGTTCCAGTTTGCAACCACGTCGTTATACGCACTAGTTTTAGAGCAGGTAATAGGCCATCTTTGCTGGATCTTGTGTACACCAACGAGGAACATATGATTGATATATTGATCCTAGAATGCCCTTTGGGACGCAATATTCATGCCGTCATCAGTATCGACTTCAACTGCTATGCGGATTATCGTCACCAGAACACTGAGGTGGTGCGCACAGTTACACTCTACGACCGCTTAGCCCAGCTCGTCAGTGCCACAACCTGGTCGTTCCTCGCTGAAGGCCATTCGGAAGTCGCTTGGCTTGAATTCGTCAGCAAATTCAATCAACTGGTTACGCGTGCTTCAGAGACAAGGGTTTTCAACCGTTCTTTTCGTGAGGAGCAGAAATAGAACATAGATGGCTGTACAGAACGCAGCCTGGCGAGAGTACAGATTATCACCAATACCAGATAATTGAGACGACTACGTGGCATATCGTAGCTATTGACACAACTTCTCAGAGATGACAAAGTGGAACATCAGCAGAATACGGCGAAAACTTTCATCGCTAACACCAAACTGCTGTACAAGTATGTCAGTGACCATCGTTAGGTGAGGCGATGAACTCCTCCGCCCCGGACGATTGATGGTCCAATTGGAAGAGCTACCAAAGCAACAAACGCTTTGCGGACGCAATATGCTCCCACATACGAAATGGTCTTACCATCAAGCCATCTTCCAACCTTTGTTTTCCAGCCTCCAGGACTCATAAGCAAATGTTTTACCGCCGAAGCTGTATTGCAGAATCTAATGTCTCTGCGCAACCACAGCCCCCCCCCGGAGTGGACACCATTCGCCCAGAGGCACTGGGAGCAGCAGCAAGACAATTGGCAAGACTTTCGACCCAGTTCTTTCAGCGCTGTTAAGAAAAGAACCAGATTCCTACGATGTAGAAGGTTGGAATGATAACTAAAATTCACAAAGGCGGAAGCAGGATTGAGTCTTCAAACTACCGCCCAGTGTCCCTTCTCCCTGTATTGTCCAAGATCATAGAATCAATCGTTGCCGATGTATTGGTGTGGTAGCTAAACAATTGTAACATTATTGCTCCTGAGCAACACGGCTTTCGTCGACAGCGATTGTGCACAACAAATTTATTAATCGCACGGAGTAGTTGGACTGAGCCAGCAGACGCTGGAGAGGCTGTTGATGTGATCTACTTGGATTTGTCGACGGCATTCGATCGTTTAGGTCATCTGATTCTTCTTTCCAAGCTCAAATATTACGGGATCGGTGACCCTCTCTTGAGCTAGATCGGTAACTTTCCCCTGAAACGATAATTAGTGGTCAGAGTGCGGAGTCCCTTATCTGACTCCATACCAGTCTAATCTGGTGAGCCCCAAGGCTCAGTTCTATACCAACGATTGTTTTTGATATTCATCAATGACCTTGCACGGAAAATTGCTTCAAATTTCCTGCCGCTTGACAGGATTGTTGTGTGCTCCGAGTGAAGTAATTTTGTTGCCGACGTTTTGTTTCCAAACTAGGCAACATCCGCAGTGCGGCTATAGAGGTCTGATTTGCAGGGTCTCGTAAGCCTCTGTTAGATCCAAGTGACTATTGCTCGTCTCGTGCTTTGATTGTGTCTCTCATCCACATCCCGAGCTATAGGTATTCTTAATTATTTTCTGCTATTTGCTGACGATATCAACATATGGCGCAGGATTCAGGCGCATGCCGATCAGAATATACTTCAGTGTGACCTAGATATGATACATGATTGGTCAACCCGAAATCTGCTGCAGTTCAACGTGAGCAGATGCAAGGTACTCTCCATACAACACCAGAGTACCTATACCTACAAGCTAGAAACGTAAGTACAGCAGCGGTCATCCGTAGAACACGACCTTGAGTGCTTGTTCAGGATAACTTGGGTTGTTCCAAGCAATCCGCAGAGGCATCTCAAACTGGTAACCAGTATGTAGGCTTGCTACGACGGGCTTTCGTACAACTAGACACAATTAGTTTCAGACAGATGCTGAATGCGTATGTTCGTCCCCATGTAGAATACGCAATCCAAGCCTGAGACCCATGGCTGAAGCACGACCTTACTGCACTGGACGAATCTCGACGTCGGACTTCTAAATACGTCATTGGAATGCGTCATCTTCCATATGAGCAGAGACTGAAACTAGTGGAGTATTTAGCGAGCGGTATCGCCGGCTACGAGGAGACTTGATTATGGCGTATTTACTTGTACACAATGCAAATCATGTGTGTCGCTCTTTAGTGCAACTCAGCAGTGACAACAAACTTAAAGGCCACTCCTTGAAATTAGTAACACAGTATAGCCGCCTGGCGTGCCGTAGCAATTTCCTTCCCTTTCATGTCTGTCACACATGGAACGTGCTCCCCTAATCGTTGTTTCTGCACCCACGCTAGCTATATTCCAAAGTCTGTTAAATGACGCACTCCGCCACTCACATTTTGCTACTTGACACTACTCTACATCTTACTGCCTGGAAATAGCTTGACTTTATGTCAGTTTGACTATTAAGGCTATGGAAGCACTCGGAGTGCAGGGCACTGCGTTACATACGAGGTCCATTCATTTGGCAGTAGAACTAGTAACTGCAATTTTTTCGTCAAAGTTTTTCAATAACCCACCAGACTGCTCAACGGGGCTGGTAAAGCGGTGCTTTTTAACCTGTATGCAACATTGTTCATTTTTCATAGGTTGAATGTTGGACGTCTGAGCCACCAGCCCAATTATCCGCAGTCCGAAAAACAGTAGCGTGATTACTTTGTAAAGCTTGAGTTTGGATAAGTCAGGCAATGTTATGGAAGTTGCGAGCTCTGTCCAAAATTCGTGCATTATCTGTAATGTTTAATTTGAATGAGCAAATTCGTTTCACTGATTAGATGATGGCACAGCTCTGAGAATTGCTTTTTCAACTTATGGAAATCAAGTCGTCATATTGAGCAATCTACTGGTTTAGTAAAATATCGCAGGTCTGTTTGTTAGCCACCAGGCTAGGACCATAAGCCTATTGCTTGCTGCAGCATCCTTTATTAAATCGTGGGTAAACGAATATACCATGAGTAAATTTAATACGTATTTCAGTTCCAGAAGCTCATTGACAAGACCAAGACCTATATAAAGAGCAAAGTTCGTTAACTGATTCGCTGCGCTACTTTCGATTTAGGCAGTTGTCATATAAAATTTTTAACAATGTAGCCAGAGGAATCAATCAGCGTCTCTACACCGAAACACTCGTGACGTTGTCAGTACGCAACTTATGGCATTATCCAGATTTGAGCTTAACACAGCGTTCACAATCCCCAGTTTGTTTATTGATACAAAAGTAAAAATATATGCGGTAGGACAACCATACAGCTCAGTTATTTACGGTTGCACATGTACTGTTGTAACCCGTTAGACATGTATAACATTTGTCGTAGCACTTCTTTGGACATTGAAATTACGGCCATTAATCAATCTAAATTGGGGAATTATTTGTAATGTTATAATCAGTAAGGATAGCTAAATCACCGCGAACACCTAAGTTGATGATTTTACATATCGTACTTTTGTCCCTCCCTAGACATGATAACGAATAAAGTCATCAAAAGACTTTGCAGGAACATGAAGGATTGCTTAATGAAGCACAAATTTGCGTAGCACACAGTATACAATAATGAAGAGCTATAGAATGCTGGTGTCTCAGAAACCTCGAGCAGAAAGTGCATAACCAAGAATGCAGTATTGAAGGCACGGTGTGATGTTACTATCAGATCCGAGTGAGCAGATGAACCAACCGAGCGAGCCAAACAGCCAATGGCAGGCGGACATGACAGATTCGATCACTGGACTCGAATTGGACGATATTCGTGTGAGTGATTCACCCTTTGTTTAACTGAAGCGAAGGAGGAATCTCATCGACTCAGAAGGGTCGTTAGTTATGGAGTTGAACCCGTAATTTTATATCGAGGAGTTTGGCTTTCTAAACGGGTTGTAATTTCACTTAGCTGTCTTTGCCGAATAAATGCTTTTCCCTGAAGGACTGAGTTTTGCAACATGGCGTCAGAGAAGGCAAAGACAAATCCCACCGGCGGAGCGCGGATGCTTTTTGGATCACCACCGTCTATGTAGATGCCTGCCCCAGTGAACATGAATGAAGGGAACTTGGCGAGTAATTGGCCTCTATCGAATAGCAAGTGGGAGGATTTCTGCACCTTAGTACGTTTGGACAAACAACCGATGGCGTATCGCTTGACTATGTCTCGACACGCAGCCGGGGATGACGCGCGCCGTGTTCTAGAGACTTTACACTACGACAAAGGAGAAAATCACAATAATTTGGAGACTGTCATTAGAAAGTTCAGTGCATTTCGTGAAGGACAAACCAAAGAGACCTACCAGCGCTGTCTTCTTTTCGCACAACAGAGGCCCAAACCAATCAGTCGACGCGTACATCACTGATTTGAAGATATTGGCTTGATCCTGAAATTTCTGTAAATGTTTGGGCGACAGCCTCATACGCACTCGGATCGTTCTAGGAAACAATGATGAAAGTACGTCAAAGCGGCTTTCGCGACAACGCAACTTATCGCTCCAGCAGTGCATTGATATCTGCAACATTGAGTCCGCAAACATCCATAAATACCAACAAATGAAGCTCGCAACAGATGCAGAATTGTGTGCCGTTTCTGAAGGCGAAGAAGTGAAGTCTACGACCGTGAGACCGGAGAACTGCAAATTTTACGCTGCGCGACATCCGATCACCCTCGAACAGTGCGTGGCCTGGGGACGAAAATGCACCAGATGTGGAAAACTGAACTACTTTGCTCGTTGCTGCCAATCAACCAATGTGAGTGCGGTCGTTCGTGACAAGTCCTCCGCAGATGCAGAACATTCAATTGGCAACGTGTCTTGGAGGGTTTTGCAACAATGTGTCTACGCAAGTCTTTTGATCGAAGTCAAAGCCCTACGATCCCAGTTAGAGACGGATACTACCGTCAACATACTACCAAGGAAGCACTGTCCCTGAGTAGGCATTCGATCCGATTAAGATTGCCTGCATATGCGGAATGGTTCCAAACTTTATCCGAAGGTCTCAGCTATAATCGAAGTCGTTAGCCCAAGAGAAAGAGCCTCACATCGACTGCAGTTTGTGATCGTGGAGGAGGAGCTCCCGCCGCTTCTCGGCATTGAATCGATCCAGTATCTCGGTTTTGTTGTTTTTAATCATGATCGTTTTGTGCAAGTTTGCCAAGGGGAAACCTATATTAGTGACCCGTATCCGTTTGTGTTTAGCCCAGGTTTGAAAAAGTTTGAGGGAAGCGCTCACTTTTCCATAGATCCTTTGATAAGACCGACAGCGCTACCAGCTGCGAGAGTTCCATTTGCACTGCGTGACAGGTTCTCCGCTGAATTGAGCGAATTAGTGCGAGAGGGTGTGATTGCCAAAGTCGAGGAGCCAACCGACTTGGTTAGTCAGGTCGCAATCATTACAAGGAAGATGCTCGAACTGCGTGTGTGTATTGATCCAAAACGGTTGAATGCCTTGCGTAGAGAGCATTACGCGCTACCTACCTTAGGAGATATTTGCCGCTTTTGGCCAAAGCAAAGTGTTTCACGAAGGTAGACCTTTCTTCGGCATTCTGGCACGTAGTTTTAGATGATGAACCCAGTTTCCTTACTACATTTGCAACACCGTTCGGGCGTTAGGGTTGGCTGCGTTTACCGTTTGGCTTGAAGGTGCCGAGGAAAATTTTTCAAAAGAGAGTGGTGCAAGCGGTAGACGATTTTGGTGGTGTAACATGCGTGTCAGACGATGTTTTGACCTATGGTTCGACAGAAGAAGAGCATGACGCTAATCTCCACCGTTTCTTACAGCGTTGTGTGCAAAAGTTCATCAAGCTTAAACGTGAAAAATTGAAATTCGGAAGGACCAGGTGATTTTCCTTGGGCATTTGCTAACAACACAAAGGATCAGGGTCGATGCAGGAAAGATTAAGGCAATTCGAAAGATGCCGCCACCTAATGACGTGAAGGGAATCCATCGCTTAAACACTATGGTGAATTAGTTGAGCCGTTTTATGCCAAGACTCGCTGATCTTATGACGCCGATCAGGAAATTACCTCACAAAGGAGTAAAGTGGAGTTGGGGAAAAGAAGAGGAAACCGCATTCGAAACGATTAAGCACCTCATCAACAACGCGCCTGTGTTCGGGTATTACGATCCAGCGCAGCCTTTGAAGGTACGGTGTGACAGTAGCCAAGACGGAATAGCTGCTGTTCTCTTACAGAATTGAAAACCTTTGCATTTCCGCAGCCGAGCGCTCACCATGACCGAGCATCGCTATCCACAGATTGAGAAGGAGGTGCTCGCGGCGTTTCAACGATTAAACTTTCGGAATAAAGACAACGTTGTCCACCGACCGCAAGCCGCTTGTTTCAATAGCCAGGAAACTGCTGCACATCGTTCCTCGTTGCCTTCAACGTACACTTACCCGGCTTTAAAAGTACGACGTGGATATTGTGCATATAACTGGTGCACAGAAGATCATCGCGAATACACTTTCAAGAGCTCATCTGCCGGTACCCGAGCATAATCAGGAAGAGGTCGCAGCAGTATACTAAGTGCAGCGGCTGGAAGTGACAGAAGGTCGGCTGGGATAAATAAAGAACCACACAGAGGAAGATGCACTGCTTCCAGCTTTGCGAGACGTTATACTAAATGGATGGCCAAAGACAAAGAAGCAGCTACCGAAGGAACTTACCTAGTATTTCAATTTTCGGGATAAACTCTCTGTCTATGATGTTTCGCTGTTCAAGGGAAGCCGTATTTTGATTCCGTCATCGCTCGGAGGAGAAATGCTGAAGTACCTTCATCGCGCTCACCTTGGTGCCAATTAGACCATTAACCGAGCAAGAGCAATGATCTTTTGGCCAGGAATGACGTGTCAAATCAAAGAGCATGTGTCGAATTGTGAGGAGTGCCGTTCACACGAATTCTGGCAGAAGAGGGAACCAATGATGCTTCATGATATCCCTGATCGACCATAGCAGAAGGTGGCGATGTATTTATTCATTGATAACGGGAAAGCATACTTACTCAAGGTGGATTACTGTAGTGATTATTTTGAAATCGATCTAATCACCACTACGACCACAGAGAGAGTAATCGACAAGTTCAGATGTCAGTTCACGCGACACGGTATACCGAAGGAGCTGATCTTCGACAATGGGCCCCATTTTACCAGCGGTGCGTACCAGGCGTTCGCAAGCACGTGGGAATTCGTGCACCAGCATACCAGCCCATATAACAGTCAAACGAATGGAAACGAGGAGTCGGCAGTGAAGGAGGCAGTGAAGCGACTGTTATCAAAGGCTAGAGCAAATGGCAAGGACCTGCAACTCTTGCTACCGAAGGATCACAACACTCCTGCAGCGAATGGCGGTTTGAACCCAGTGCAGCGCCTATACAGCCGAAGGACTAGTAATCTGATCCAGGCAACTGCCACATTTTTGCGTCCATTTTGCCACAGCACGAACGATTACAGAACAATCTGAGACAACGAATGACCACTCAGAAATGGTACTATGACCACGGTGCACTGGTACTGTCTGAGCTAACAGTGGGAGAGGAAGTGTGGGTTCAATTATTACCCGATAGTCAAGAGTGGTGGAAGGAAGGTGTGGTGAGTGCGTGGGTCAGTGCTAGGTCAAAGGAAATAAACTTTGGAGGGAAAACGTTCAGAAGAAATGGAGTGCATTTGAGTCGAGCGCGGAGACCACAATGTGGATTGGGAGTGGAGTTGCAGATGACGCCGGGCAAGGAGACCATGGCCGCAGATACAGCGAAGACGACGAGGAGTGGTAAATTGTCCGGGGTGGATAGCAATATGAAGGCGCAAAAACAAGAAAAATGGGAGGATGTGATGGTAGTATCAGATCCGAGTGAGCAGATGAACCAACCGAGCTAGCCAAACAGCCGATGGGAGGCGGACATGACATATTCGATCACTGGACTCGAATTGGACGATATTCGTGTGAGTGATTCACCCTTTGTTTAACTGAAGCAAAGGAGGAATCTCATCGACGCAGAAGGGTCGTTAGTTATGGAGTTGAACCTGTAATTTATATCGAGGAGTTTGACATGCTAAGCGGGTTGTAATTTTCACTTAGCTGTCTTTGCCGAATAAACGCTTTTCCCTGAACGACTAAGTTCTGCAACATGCCGTACCTTTATTCTTTTCTGTCACGGACAACTCCCGTTTATTACTGAACTCCAGATCATCATAAGGTGCTTATTGGCTTGAGTGCCCTGAAAATGACTGCGGTTATTTATTTCTAGATTCGTCATTCCCGAAATGATACGTAAAGCTATTTAAGTGGCCCGTTGGAAAATTATGGTAAATGGAATGAGTGCATCAGAAGTTTTGGTAAAATGCAAGAAAATTAATTAGTTCGTGAGCATAAAATTAACAGCCATGCGATACTTAAAATTGGGCAACCAAGCATATCGTGAACTGCGTTATGTTGAATTAACTACTTAGCTCAGCTTGCGGTCCAGTTTCAGTAGCACACAAGCTGGAACCAACACAGTCGAGCTCTACCTGTATGAGGCAATTTTGTTTTCGTATTGCTAACGCCAACAACAATAGGATATACTGCTTAATGTTCACCCGATCTTAAGTATGATGTGGTAACTTCACATCCAGTATAGCGTACATGTAACTATTGGATGAGACAAACCGCCGCTGATTACGCATTGCAGACGTGCATTTCACAGTCCAAGCTTTGGGCATGAAGAGAAATTTCTTTGGGAAACTGGTTCCTGTCCGATCACCACCTCGGTGATACTATTACGCGCAATTTCCTCCTTTGTATGCAATCTTAAAACTCTTGTCCATCTCACCAGTTAGTTGCTCAAAAGTACACATGCGCGGAGCAAGTTGCGACAACCGCTATGTGAGCTTAAATACATTATATTTGAGTTTATCCGGATTCAACGGACTAAAATTGACTCATTTGAATAATTGCTCTCAGGCCTTAGAAGAATGGCCGACGCCACATCGCTCGCCTTAAGATCATATCCGTTAGGTTCACACTAAGTATACGACGTAAATGCCTAGGATGCTCATGTCAATGCAAGGTTTATGAATTTGACTGCAACAATCTTGTTACGGATATTTCACCGTTTCAAGCATGTCGCTGTTCTCTTCACTACTCTGTCTTATGTTCCTGACCCAACCTTCTAGTCGAAATAAATTTATCGCACTCTTGCAAACCGCCTTTGAGCCCAGCCATATGCCCATTGTCATACATAATGTAAACCCTCTTTCACCGATATATATTCTCACAAGTTGAAGTAGAGCGAAGATAATTACCGATGCCTTTATGTATTTCCGCGCCGTGGATTACCTTTTTACCACATGCTGACATATATTAAGTACGGTCGCCAATTCTGTCGGTCGCTTTGATTAAATGGCATCTGATTGGAGCTGTCCTAGTTGGCTGTGCGACGGGTTATACTTTAATCAGTCATCCACATCCGTGACATGCGTGCGTCTGGTCCATTTGGAGTATTTCTCTCTATCCCCTCTCCATCTTCTCGCAGTGTTGTAACTGTACGCCCATTCGAACTGGATTTACCAGCGCTACACGGAGATCCATCATGTGTGGAAATATCTTCTACGAATAAAGTCCGTGCCATCACTAACCGTTTTCACTGGCAGCCGTGATTAAGCGCAAGCGAATAAATCAATCACATTGAGCAGATTGCCTTTCTGTGTGACACAGTATAACTGCTTAGAGTGCCACAGAAATTTCTTTTCCATTCGTGTCTGTCACGCGCGGAATGCTCTCCCAGAATCGGTCCTATCCTCACTGACACTAACAGGATTTAAAAGACTGTTGGATGATGCATTCATCCAATTACATTTTGTCACAGCACCACGTCTCTATCCTACACCTGGAGTATACCATGGAATTATTTGTTGTTAACTGTGGGTGCTGTGAATCTAAGCGGATTGCAGGACTACAGCGGAGCAAACGATAAGTCCTTGTTTTCATATTTAAAGTACTAACTGTTTTACTATGATTAGTATCATTATTGTTAGGTCTATATCCCCACCAACTATCTACCGGGACTTGTAAAGCAACGCTTCCCAACCCGTATAAATTAATTGTGCATTGTTCATTTTATTCGACAGCTGCCTCTGTTTGGCCACGCCTGATTGTCGTTAGCATGTTAAGAACCGAATGGTTGCACAATTTGTTGTCTGGAAATTGTTGAGGTCAGTTTCTGAATTGTTGCCCTGAGCTATTTTAAGATAACACAGCTCACTTAAGGCTTTTACTTTCGAAACGGCTAGGGAATCATACGAGCCCTTCAACTCCACTTCCGATAATTCGGCAACAAATCTGAGCGGAAAATGCGGAAATTGACACTGATAATTGCAATATTTTATGAGAGATAAAGCCAGCTCTGTTTTTTGTAATACTTGTGCTGATTCCTTGAGCTAGTGACAATTAGACCACTTGCCAAAAGGTTGGTTATTACCGACTTCTTACGTAGTATTTAACATGATACGCGTCCACGGCTATTCTGTTACCGGCACTTACTAGAGCCAAAATGAAATGAACGATGGTATGGTTTTCAACTACATGAATTACAGTAAATATAAAATAGTTTGTTGGTTCGTACGAATCATCAACTGTGCGATTGGAGTACGACAAGCAATATCAACCTGGATTGTGCCTTACTTTGAAGTTAGTCTCGATCATCTTGTACACTAAATATTCAATTGTGGCAACAAGTGGAAATTTAAACCTGCCCAATTCCATTGCAGTATAATAACAAATCTATACAAGTAGCTGCCACCGTTGCTAATTCAATCGTTCTTCAAATCCTTGTGTAGCACATGAATGTCTGACTTACAGTTTCAATGGGCTCACAAATGTAAGATGTCATTGCTGATATGCGATTGTTCTCTTAATACAATGGTGGTGAAATGCAAATCCAGCAAAGTTTTAGAACTGCTGCACGTATTTATTCTCCATAACTTTGTTCTGGCAGATTGTTCCAAACATTTACCACCCTCCAATGGAAGCGCAGGTGTGGCAATTGAACAATGAACAATGAATTTATACGGGATAAGGAGCGTTGCATTACAAATCCCGTTGGATAGTCGGTGGGGATACAGACATAACTATAATGATAATAATCATAGTAAAACAGTTAGTACTATAAAGATGAAAATGAGGACTTATCGTTTGCTCCGCTGTAGTCCTGCAATCCGCTTAGATTCACAGTACCCACAGTTAACATCAAGTAATTCCATGGTAAACTCCAGGTGTAGGATGGAGACGTAATGCTAAGTGACAAAATGTAAGTGGATGAGTGCGTCATTCAACCGTCTTTTAAATACTGTTAGTGTCAGTGCAGAGAGGACCGATTCTGGGAGAGCATTCTGCGCGTGACAGACACGAATGGAAAAAATATCTGCGGTGCGATCGGCGGCTATACTGTACAGCAACTTTCATCGAACGGCCCCTCAGGGTTCCATTGCTTCTGAGTTGCAATAAACGGCGGTATGCATGCTGTGGATCTCGCAGAATCGAGTATGTCATACTCAGGTCGCCTCGTAGTCTGCGATAGCTTCCACTGAATACCCCCAATGTTGCAGCCTCACCTGGCATGAAAGATTGCACATTCCAATTACGTGCTTAGATGCCCGACTTTGTGGCTGCTCCAGTGCAGTAAGGTCGTCATTCCGCCATGGATGCCAGGCTTGAATTGCGTATTCGACATGGGAGCGAACATACGCACTGAGCATTTGTCGAAATATGGAGCTGTTCATTTGTCCAAACGCCCGCCTCAACAGCCAGACGTGTTGGTTCCCGACCTTTTCGGATTGCCTGGAGCAACCCAAGTCATCTTGAACCAGAACACCCAAATCACCTTCGACAGTTGATTGTTGTAGTATATTCGTTCCTAGCCGGTATGAGTAGCTGCTCTGATGTCGGATGGAAAGCACCTTGCATTTACTGACGTTGAAATGCAGTAAGTTTTGGGTTGACCATTGATACACCGTATCTAGGTCACTCTGAAGCAGATGCTGGTCGGCGTTTGCCTGGATCCTGCGCCAGATCTTGATATCGTCGGTAAACATTAGGAAGTTTGAAGCGATTCCCTGTGCAAGGTCATTAATAAACACCAAAAACCAACGTGGACCTAGAACTGAGCCTTGAGGCACACCACACATGACTTGTATGCGGTCCGATAAAGAGCTCCGAACTCTGACCAATAATTGCCGTTGCAGTAGAAAGTTGACAATCCAGCTTAATAGAGGGTCGCCGATCCCGTAATACTGCAGCTTGGATAGTAGTATCCGATGGTCTAGACTATCAAAAGCCTTGGAAAATCCAGGTAGATCACATCAACACCTTCTCCAGCGTCAGCTGACTATGTTCAACTACTGCGTGCGATTAGTAAATTCGTTGTATATGACCGCTGTCGACGGAAACCGTGCTGGTCAGGCGTAATGATGTTGCAGTTTTCCAGATAGCACACCAGTGCATCGGCAACTATGGATTCCATGACCTTGGAGATTATAGGAAAAAGGGATACTGGGCGGTAGTTGGAGGGATCAGTTCTGGTTCCACCTTTGTGAATCGGGGTTATAATCCCATACTTGCACCTAGTGGGCACTTGATTCTGGTCTATGCAGCGCTGGAAAAGCTGAGCTGTTATTCCTGCCAGTTGGCTTGTTGCTGCTTCTAGTGACTCTGGACGAATGATGTCGACACCCGGTGAGCTGTGTTTACGTAGAGGCATCAGATTTTGCAATACAGCCTCCTCGGTAAAAGTGATGCGGGTTATTCCTGGCGAGGAGACGGCAAAGTTTGGAAGGTCGCTTGGTGAAAAGATCCTATGAAACGTGGGGGCATATTGCATCCGCAGCGCGTTTTCTGCTTCCACAGCCGCTATTTTGGGCCATCAACCATCCTGAGTAAAGGAAATCTTTGCCTCAACTTCCGTAAACTATTGACGTGCTTCTGCAGCAGTTTATGGTTAGCACTGAAGGTTTTTCCCATTTTGTGTTGTTGTGCGCCTTTGTCTTCTCCTAGCAATCGAGTGCAGTGGTTACGTTGAACTACGTAGTTGTCCCAACTTTCTGGTACTGGAGCTTCTCTGTACACTCGCCATGCTGCGTTGCGTACTGTCATCCATTTATGAGTTCTGCTCCTAACGAAAGCAACTGATGTACACTGATTGCAAACGGTTATCTCTGAAGGCTCTGGAATCGGCTGACTGAATTTTTTGGCTTACTCGAGCCAGGCGAGTTCCGGGGGTTTTTCGGCAAGGAACAACCAAGTTGTGGCGCTGACGTGCTGGGCTAAGCGACCGTAGTTTGTGGTCTTTCGCATAGTTCCATCGTTCTCATTCCGATATTCCGCATAGAAGACGAAGTTGAAACTGATCACTGCGTGATCACTGAGACCCAACGGGCAATCTACAAGCAACACATCAATCATATGCTCCTCGTTGGTAAGCACCAAATCCAACACATTTGGCCCGTTACCTGTTCTGAACTGAGTGTGCAAAATGATGTGATTGTATAGAGGAACAATGGATAGGAGATCTTTTAGATTGGCTTCGAATTGTTCTCCGATCGTGGCAGGAGTTTCTACACTATGTACATTGAAAGCACCCATGATAAGTATGTGGGTGCACTTTCGTTGTAAACTGCCTCTTAAATCATCCACTACGTGTTAGTGGTTTTCAGGTGTAGAGTAAGGGGAGGGGTACACCAAGACAATAAGGCAAACTTCCCTGACTTTTAACTGCAACTTTCACGAAAGATTCTCGGGGTACTGCGAGTTTGAATCCGCCGCGGCTTCGCACTGTAGGTCGCTTCGGTAATACAGGATTACCCCTCCTCCTTTTGTGAGCCTGTCGTTCCGGATCAGTGACAAGCCCGGTAGCGAAGATGCAGTGTCTGTCCTTCCCGTATGCAACCACGTCTCGGTGATACCTATGGCATTATATTAGCCGGAAGCTTGGCGATCTTTCTGTTCGGCCAGTCTATTAAAAAATTTCCTTAGCATTCGTATACAAATATGCCAGTTTCTCGGTCTCCAGGTACTCAGAGAGCTGAAAGGGTCAAGTGTGGAAGAATGTCGACCGATAAGAGGTCGGCAGTTTATCTTTTTGATGGGATAATGATAGGTCGTTTGAACCTTGATTCGGCCAAGGTGCGTCCCAATTTTCGTTTAGACCATCGTCAGAGATAGTTAAAGCAGCAGTCAAGTTACCCTTCTGTACATTTGTCGGTGTACTTGCTGCTTCAAGTGCTTTAATATTTGAGCTGTGCAATGTTTCTGCGACCTATAACCGAAGTTCAGAAGGAAGAAGTTTCCGATTTCTCCGCCATCGGTCAAAACATCCCTTGCTTGTTGCTCTGACTGAACGACATGTTTTAGGATTCTAGGGCCGCATGCTCTATAGTTTGGTGAGAGAGGTATCCTGTTGAGCGATAGCGCTACAAGATTATCCAGAGAAAGTGTTGCACTGATGAACCGCCACTGTACTAAATCGTGCTTTCCGGTCTCTTGAACATCGTTAGAAGGATTTTCTGGCACGCCATGTATGAAGATTGCGTTTAGGCGGTCTTGCTTGCTTTGTGCTTCTTCGGTGCTTATTTTTATTGCTGCGCGCTCCAAGGGACATCAGGATAGATGTGTATCCCACAGGATCTGTGTTTTAGCTCGCTTACGGAGAGCAAAACGTTTTCTACGTCGGTAGAGGATTCTAGTGTTACTCGAATAAGTCTGGGTTCTCCATGGTGTAACGAATTCGGATGCCGAGTAATTCGCAATAGGTTTATGTGCTTGGTTTTGACAATCATCAGGGCGCACTATGAGTTCTATTGGTCTTGGTCGTCTTGTAAGTTATCCCGCATTATGATGGCAGTAGGTTAAGGGACAGTAAAGCATTCAACAGTCCGGACCCTATTGCTGGATCCCATTTTCGTTGATCAACAAGGTAGGGTACTCGTTTGTCCTAACCTGCTGGCAAGTGTTGATGGTTTACTATTTGTCCCTCTATTCGCGTTAACGGTGTTTACAACAGAAGAGGCCGCCGTTGCGGCCTCCCGGTGGACCTTTGTTTTGTATCCCACATCAAAAGCGTGTACCCGTGTCCGCTTGTGCTGCATGGCGCACACACGCGAAGCTGAGACCACAACAAGGGAAACACCGAGATGTAATACGTAATAGGTTATGATGAGATCGACTAACACTCAACGATAGGACAAGGTGTAGAGTGCAGGTTCTTGCACCAGTCTTCGTACGGTATTCCTCTCAAACACGGAATGAGCTTGGTAGTATCCTGTTGAATCAGTTCGATCTTTGGTGATCCTCCTCCGGTGGTTAGGCAGTATGAAGATGAACCGCACTGTAGTTTTAGTGGTATGCCGGAAGAGAAGCGGCAAGTGGTGACCTCTTCCGACCAAGTATGGAAGCTGCATTTACTCGCCCATTGCATGCGCAGTACGTTACGATATTGTTCGTGTTATCCACGGACATCAAGTCGCAGTACGACAGAACACCGAGGTCCTTTATAAAAGGTGTGGGATGTAGCGGCTGGCGGTAAATGATGTGGTTTTGGCCTATATCACCCTTTCTCAGGCTTATGAATACCGATTTGATTGTGTTGATTGGAAGGTGGAATACTGTAGAACGCATTCAAAGGCGTCAGAGCTCTTGCCATAGTAAGCTGCAGTGGTCTGAAGTGCTAATCTCTCTTCAGATCTTCAGCTCATCCGCAAACAGGGTATAAAGAGAATGATGAGGCTGAGACAGGTCGATGATGCTAATTAGGAACATAGTGAGCCCCAGCACCGTGCATTGAAGTATGCCACTAGTAGAGAGATACCGGTTGATATGATTGTCACCGACCTGTACCCTCCACTTTCATCCAACGAGAAATTCCTGGATCCAGTGGCGCAATGATCTACCAACCCCACAGACACTCAGCTTGCTTTGCTAAAAAAAGGCAAATTACGTCAACAGACTTCTCTTGGTCAGTGCCTGCAACCATTCACGAGCAAGATCGTAATGCATTAGCAGCCTAGCATAAAACTGTGCTGTGCGGGCGTCAAAATATCTACTGAAGGACTTGACCTTCCTTCACTACATTTCCGGCAACCTTGGTCAAAATAGATGTTGGACAAATAGCATGTGATTGTCCAATTTGGTGAGCTCACAACCTTCTAGAATCGGCTTTGTCGCTGGGCATTCCAGTCGCTGAGCAACGAACCTTTGGACGCTGACCTCTCGAGCATGTCAGTCACAACAAGTTAAATGATGACCGACAGAGATTTGAGAATTAGTGGGTGGCATCCATCAGGGTCGGCAGGGTTGGTGCAGTCAAGGTTGGGGAGGGGGTGGTGCACCTCTTCAACACCGCAAGCCAAACTGTCGAGTTCGTTAAGCGTGGCACACGTCGAACTCGGTACAGACTCCTGACCATTTGTCAACGCCGAATCGATGTGTGCCGCCAAAGCAGGCGCGATCAATGTAGAAAATTAGGTGCTGTCAGTCCGAGCACTCTAGTACTGGCAGCTCTCCTATCGGGTTGAGGCACGGCTTCACAGAAGGAAAAATGCTGTTCCAGGCGACCTTTGTGCGCTGCCCTTTGGAATGTCGGCGCTTACTTCTTTTTACATTGTTTCAAATATCTCGTTTCTTCTCATAAACTTCCTAGTCATTGGAAGAGCCGCACAAGAGAGAGACTTGTCTCAACATTGTCACTCATGCTCCTTGTCGAAGTAATGCGGCTTAACTTGTCCAACTTTCCGATACTTCATGGGTATAAACCGAAAACACGGTACTGATAATTACTATCATAACATTCTGACAGTCTTCCTTAGAGGTAGATTGCGGTAAAGGCCTGTCTACTTGGCTCGTGGCTCGAGTTAGACCTTCAGCGTCGGTTTGACAGTAATTGTAAGCTGGCTGCAGCGGACGCGAACACTGTACATATTGATGCCCACTGGCTATGAGCACTAAGTGCTCGCTTGCTGCTAGGGGCTCTAGGACTAAGACGCCATACACCAGTTCACAGCTAGTTGCCACCAAGTATAAGCACGATGGAGTTGAACGCTGCGTTACTCGTGTCAACTGGCATATATGTTGCGTTGCTCCACTTGCAACTACTAAGTCTACGAATTTTGCTTCGACTTCGTAATGTTCGGGCATGAGTTCAATTTAAGGGCCAGCGTACTCGAGAAAATTTGATGGCACCAAAGAGTAGAAAATAGGGAAGACTCATGCGTTTGCAAAGATGCAGCAGTCTATCCAAACAACGGTTCAGCGGACTGCGATAAAATGCACTCACGAAAAACTCTGCACGCCTGAGGTGGCTAAAGCAATACAGATGTACACACAGGCCCTCATCGCTTTTGTAGACAAAATCTCCCATACAGGGAAGATTAGCTGTGATGTGAGACACCACCGAGCGCAGTCGTTAGTCTATCGCAGCGGAAGCATGAGTAGCCAATAAGTTAGATTTCCTGAGCAGTCAACTCGGGATTCAGCCACCTTTCTGCGAGTTCCGATACGTCTGGCCGCTCAGAAGCAACGGAACGACAATTCATCTCGCTTGTTCATAAGATCACAGACGTTAGTAAAGGATACTCGCAGGCCACAACAGGAACCATCGGGAGAGCTAGAAATATGAGCGACCAGTTTATCTCGCTTCCTGAAGTCTTGTAAATTGCCTGAAAATTTACGATACATAAATATTTTACCCATCGCTACTTCGTCTCTTCAGCTCAATGATAGTTGACTTAAGCCGTTGTCGATCTAGTGGACCCAAATCTGGACGAACACGGATCTCTAAACCTTTCAGCCTATTTAAGCGGGACAAGATCAGCCGCGAACTGACTTCGTCCACAAAGGTTATCCTCTTTCGTTGATTTTGACGATCAACTTTCTTTCCAAAAGGGTGGGGGTTGTTTAACTTTCAACCGGTCCTCACTCCTGTCGAGAAGTCTATAAAGTAGGCTCCGTCATGATATTGGGGCATCTGGGTAGTTGGATCCCTTGGCTCACGCGGGTGGAAGACCATGAACTTAAAACTCCTCTGATAGGCTAAGGTTGAGGTTACAAGGTGAGGACTTTACCGCACTTCACGTGGTCTGATTCGTAGCAGTTGGTCTCTTTTCATGTTAATGCCATATCTTTCTCCGTACTTTTCACGTGTCTTCAGTACACAAACCTTCACACACCGAGGTATCTGTGCCTGTAGGATGCAACACAGAACAAAATGCTTGTCAGGTGATATTGGGCGACGGAACTTCGTGTCCGTGTATGCGCTGGCCGAACAGAAAGGCATACCTGGAACCTGGAGACCCTTCGGGCCTTTTTGTTAAGCCAAGCACACCGAGCTTTTGCAACGGAATGATTCACCCTACAAGACCACTTGCGACTCTGCTCTATTTTCTCTGCTTGAATCTTGTTTCGGCAATTCTTAGAAGAAATTTGAACGAAGTCCTGCTGGATTTCAAGAAAGTGTCGAAAATGCTCAATCGTTAGTCAGCTGCATGAAATGGGGTATTTAACTTGACACGCAACACATGTGAGTGCATTTGCTCGAATTCTGACAAGGTTGGCACTTGAACCGCAAGGTGATTGCTCGGCATTATAAAACATCCAATACCAAGATGGCGATCAATGGTGGAGCACATAGTGGTAGTATAAGCTCCGAAACTAAAAAGAAAAAACATGCATTTATAGTCAAATAATCCGGAATCAAAGACGAAACTGAATTATATTGTAGTTTCAACGAAATACTTCTAATGTACAGCGAAGCTAACAAGAAATACACTTCGAAGTTGAATTTGGAAAACTAATCTTGTTAACACAGCCAGCAACAAACCAATCGGAGCTCGCTCCCATCAGATAGACCGTAGTTGAAGCAGACAAATATTCTGCATTCGAGTTGGTTCGTCGCAATTAGATTCCAAGCCGCATAGGTAAGCTACCAATCCGGAAAAGCACCAGAAGCGCGTTTCGCTCCACTGAGGCTCGTCAGTGTTACGCATCTATCGGTCCCCTACTGGGGATCAAGCCCAAACATCGCGCTCCGTTTCCTTCTTTTGGCTGGGGGAGAATGCTGGTTGTGGTATAAAGCGCTAATTACAGGGCTGGTCATTACGGGAATTTGGGAATGACATGGCGGCTAGCGAGTGGGCAGACGCGTTTCATCCAGTTGAGATGCTGTACTTTCTTGCATTTTACATAAACGTTGCCGGACGCACTATCGGTAGACAACCAGAGTAAGCTCTTGTTATATGGACACATGTACAATCAGTGCCAGAAAGAAGATTCCTTTTACTCATGGTTTCTTACGCGCTGTGAAGCGAATGACCTTACTTTTTTAGACAATTATGGATTGGCTGGGTCTGGTAAGATTACTTTTTTCAGTCACATTGTCCGTCAGTCAGTAGTCGCTGCAATCAAATAGCATTCTGGAATACATAGTGAATGGGGCTATTCCTTCGAATCTGTGATGGATAGATAAGTGGAGTTTGACACTGGTTTCCTTTGTGCAAAGCATTTAGCCATCATATACGAAATTTAACAGCACATGATAATGTGCGCAAACAGTATAACATAAATCCAAGTATATGTACCACCAAACTTAAGATGTTGTTTTCCAAACCTTAACTACTGCAAGCGCCTCACAACAAGCTAGCCAAGACACGCCTACGATTCCCTTCGGCAGTATTTTGCTCTTCTGCGAGAAAATGTTCACGGCAAGACCATATAATAATTTTGTAAGTTTTATTTAACGACAAGACACAAATAAGCCACTTTAGTTGCTGAAGCTTATTGGAGTCATCCAGTATCGAAAACTTTATTACCATCCCAAGATTTACATTGCCATAATTTTACTATGGATAATTAAAATGGTCTACTGCAGCCGTAGTTTACCAGCTGTTTAATAGAGGTTTTTGAAGCAACCCCCGACGCAATGGAAAATTGCACTTCCTCATCCATTGCACATCTAGGTACGTTCCTGCCATATAATTGTCCTCTGCTTTGATTCACACAGCCAACCGAGAACGTACACACGCTCTGCACTGCAATTATTGACCAGCTCGAGCGAAATACCAGCAAGCGAGACTTTCCGACAGTGTGGTGATATTTGTTTTGTGATTGTTAACATCCTAGGGTGTAAGAAGTTCCTAGTAGATGTAAATGTTCTGGCTGCACAGAGTTCCCCTTTGGAAGTTCGGTGATGGATATGGAGAACAACATAATCATTACTTGTTTTCAAACTCCAAAAGAAAGTTTAGAAGTCAGGGTAAACAAACATGTTTTCGATAATTCACTTACTTGCTTATTCAGTTATATGCAAATGGAAATGGTTGGACAAACCTTACAAGTCATAACTCCAGGAGCGATTTAATCGGATACTTACAGGGCCTGACCGTTGGGTTAAGACAACCAACTTTCTATAATCTCGCGTGTCACAATTCACCAGCCGCTTGGGCCGAAATAGTCCCAAACCTCTAGTTAGCTTGTTCTGAACACAAAGTTCTGGTGGGTACGGCCGGATCGCTACTGCCTCACTAGATTCTAGTAATCGGTTGGTCGGGGTCTTATAGATGAAGTTGAGAGTTAGCTGATTCGTTGGCATGCCTTCTATCAGCGAGACGCACGGCTATGGAGAAGCTGGTTGTTTTCTTGCTTCCAATTCCAAGCCAGGCCGCGTGGTGTTCCTTTATTCTATCGGACAGATGTATTGTAGTACGACTAATGTATTCTGTTCCACAGCATAAAATTATGCATATTGCGTGGTGCGAACAAGTCTTTTATCTCCTGATTTTACCGTTGCCATAGAAATGTTAATGCATTGGATTTATATTTGCGCTGCTGGATAGGTGTTTCTGAGTGCACACGAAAGAAGCGAGGTCGACGATTCCCCGTAACCTCTTTTTTGTAGGGCAGCTGAAGGTAGATTGGCTGCCGTTCTACTGTCAATATTACAAGCTGTTCCGTCTTTGCTTCGTGTTGGCTTTAAGAAAACGTTCCGGGTAGCTATTCTCTGTTGGAACCAAGTGAATACACTCTAATTCCTTGGAAATAATGTCTTACAGGCAAATTCGTTCAGTTCGACTCACCAGGCTATGCATCTAGTTTCGTTTTAACCTGAGTGGCACAAAGCTGTCTAAATTTTTATAATGTTCATTCCACGTGCACTTCCAGTACATGCGACCCTGCAGCGCATCTTCATCCAGCCTTTTCATAACGGAGTCTCGAAAATGAAAGTGACTGCTTTCTTCCACTTCGTAGATTCTTATTGCTGGCGGCCCTGGTTGAATGTGTTTATTAGCTTCTCGATGCTTCGGTTGGCTAGAAGTAAACCAAATTGTCGTTCACGCACCAGAAATATATGCTAAGGCTGGCAATCGTTAGCTTGCATTTGCCACATTCCCGCTCACACAGCGACATCCGCAAGGAAAGGTCCAAGTGGCGAGTCCGTCGCGACATCATCGCATTGCCAGTATGTTTCGCTATTGAGATGGATAGAAGCACCTCAGAAAACATACAACAGTTCCAATGGAACAAGTTAGCTTTCGCTTATTGCCTAGCCAAATGACTTATATTCCAGTCTGTTGTGAATTCTCCGCCCGCTGCCGATCTTGCTGCAGATGTGTAAACCAAATGATCAGAATAGCGCAAAAAGCTGTATCTCCGGTTGTGTTTATTCACTACCTTTCATTGTATTGAGTGGTGTTCAGTAAAATCCTAGTTCTCGGCAGATTAATACACAAGCTGTACATAACGATTCATAAAAGCCTGATAGTAGGAATTAACTAGCTGATCCTTACCACCGGTCAACTTCGTTTCATAACTTTGGTAGACTCCTTTTGCAGCTACACATTTTATCTAAAATAATTAGACACCAAAAGAATACAGGCTGCGTCTAAATCACCTTAATTAGGGGTTTCCAAACATTTTGCAAGGAGGCCACATTTTGTAAGCCAAAATATGTGGGGTAATATTCAGTCTGATATCAAGATAACAAGCAGAAATGATAAAAATTTCGTGCATGTATTTACTATGAATGAGGAAGCTGAGATATTAACTGCAGTAAACTGGTCACGACCAGCACAATGGCAATAGTTTTGATACGCAAGATATCATGTAGGTGTGAATCACTTAGTCTCGCCCTCACACGGTTCTTTTGAAGGGCAAAATAGCGAATGTCGGGCCAAACAATCCGAGAACTTTCTTAGCAAATGTTCGAATCTCTTGGAATCGGTCCTTATCCAGCTGGAAGTAAAAACCGAGGAGTGTAAGCTGTTGGAGCCGACTATGACATTCAACATCGCTTTGCAACTCAATTAGCTCCACTTGCAGGTGGCTTGGAGCATCATCAGGGTCCATAGAGAAAGACGAAGAAAAGAAACCTGATGTAATTTTCCGTGACTGCAAATTCCCGAAAGTGTCTTGGAAACTCATCAGTCTGGGACACAATATCTGCGACACACTACTGCAGTTGTGCATTGATGTTGTCTTCGGGAAGACTTATCATGATATTTATTATTTACCAAATTTTCTTTCTAGGAGTGTAGAACTGCTGAAGTGCAATCCCTCGGCTGATGCATCTTACATCTTTGTGATACCGAATCTCTCCGTATTCACTCTGGATGTAGAGTAAAACCTACCGAAAGTGAAGAGGAAACAGGACTTTAGAGCGAAGATGGTTGGTAGCATTTATCACTGGCTCCATAATATGTTCACACTGAAGACGTTTGGAAAAATAATTTGCTGGTGAATAATGAAGTGGTGTTTCATGGCTTTTACCTCCTCTTCACTGACTTTGTTACAGACAAGCGCTGCTAATCTACTTTGCTCGCAAGTCATGGCTTAGGCAACGAAAGTAAAAATTCCATATTTGATTTTCTATGATAGTCTAATGTCATTTATTGCAGAAGAAACAGAAGCAAGTAAATCTTTTTCTTTTATTTGGTCCATAAAGATGTACAGGTCAAGTATTTCCTCATTTAGACAAATGTCGTCGTTAGATCTTACAAAAATAAGAAGCTGGGCAGTGTCAGACGCATTAGCGGTTCCATCAAAGCTGTAGAGGAAAGTTAACCTTTGCTCCTTTAGTTTCTAATTGTCTTTTAATATCAGAGATGTTTTCAATTCTGCAAACCTGTGTTGCGTGCCAGACAAACACGGGCAAACTTGTTTTTCTCAGGACAGATATTTTCCACAATTTTCATCATACATTCTTTGACAAAGTCCCATTCATTAAATAGCTGGTACTGTTTCGCTATTAATTTTGCCATCTTATATCTTGCCTGCGTACCACTTTGATTCGACTGGCCGATTTGTGCAAACACATTTCACTGTGAGTTAATTCCACTTTCCAGTTGCTTCGTTTGGTAGTGCCTCTTGATACTAAATTCCTGGAACACAGCCACACTTTCCAAACAAGTCAAGCATACACCCTTGTCCATCCATTAAGTGAAAAAACTCCAGTTTCCACTTTGCTTGGAAGTGAGCCCCTTCGTCATTCCATTTTCTGATTGTTGAACTGTTCACTGAGCTTGACCAATTTGTTGCAAACGTTTCGTCACCAATCGAGGTGACATCATCAGTGCGTAGTTGCGTGGCGTGCAACATAGAGTGCATGGAGTAATGTAGCAGAGCCTCGGTAAGGCACTCTCACCGAGGCTCCTCAACGCTACTCTACGCTATTGCACACCACTCAACTGCGCACTGATGATGTTACCTCGATTGGTGACGAAACGTTTGCAACAAAATTGCCAAGCTCAGCGAACAGTTCAGCAGCCATCCGAACAACCTGAGCTACCAGTCTTCAAATCTATAGCCATTCCATTTTCTTTTTTATCGCATTCTCCATTATAGAATAGAAATAAAAATCACATAAATGAAAAATCAACGAATCACTTTTTAATATTTTTAGTTTGGTCCAAACCACTTTGTCGAATTAGCTGTGAAAGTTAAGTAGAAAAATAGTTTTCAGGATAAAATGATAAATAAGTTGAAGCGGTTGTGTCTAAGAAAATACCTTAAAGTAAATTATAGCATAAGCAAATTTAGATTCGGAGATAACCTATAAAACAAAATCCTGTTCTCAGAACGGGCCAGCTTAAGGTAGTTAAATATATAAAATTTTGACGAACCCTTGATTATTATTTGATTTAATTAAGAGTCCTTTAGTAAAAACAATACATTGACTTTTCTTAGTTCCTTAAAAATAAATAACATCACATCTTTGATTTTGACAGCATCTGAATTATGTCCTTCTAAAGTCCATGGTTCCTGGTATATATATAATGTCGTCTGCATGGAAAAATGCAAGCTTTAATTTATTATTTCATGCTGAATCTGCTGGTCAGTTGAAATGTTAACGCGGGCAGCATATGGCCTGTGGGCCGTACTTTGAATTTCCCAAGCCTAAAGCATCCTACTTGGAATCGCGATAATCCGCTCCAAAAATGCGTTAAAATGAATGAACAATGAACAATGAACACGATATATTGCAGGTAAAAAAGCGATTATTTTACAAGTCCCGTAGGATGGTTGAAGTGAAAGTAAGCATAAGTGTAAATCGTCAATTTAAGCGTCTAGCGATTCAGATGCCCCTTATTCATATAAACACTTTAGAATGTGTACTGAATTGTTACTGTAGAGTAATATGGGAAGTAATATGGGGAAGGTATGTCTTAAGAACAAGAGAAACGACAAAGCTTACTCATGCATAGTTTTCTTGGACTGAGGTAATTGATGAATGCAGTTGTAATATATCCGAAACTATATTCCACAACAGCAGTGTGTAAGTAGTGAAGCACAAAAGCTGAGAAAGAGCATCATTAGTTCGCGTTTGGTTGACATAGACATCTCTGAGTATATAGCGTAATGTAAGTGGATAAGCGAATCATCCAGACATCCTTTGAATACCGTTAGCGTAGGGGAAGAAACAACCTATGTGGGAAGAGCGTTCCAGTGTTGGCACACACGAAGGAAAAAGAACTTCCGGAGACATTCCAACCGGCTGTATTGTATGTCTAGCTTTAGCTGGTGTCCTCTGAGTGTGATATTGCTATTCAGCTTTAGTAAGTGGCGACAAGAATGGTTTGGATTCCTCAGGATCATATAAGTCATTAGCAAGTCGCCACACAGGCGTCGATATTGTCCACTGTAGACCCCGAGGGTTTTCAGCCTCAATCGGTAGAGATGAAACAGGCCCTTTACGTTCTTGATCGGCCTTCGTTGTGGCAGTTCAAGAGCGGTAAGTTCTTGCTTTTGCCATGGCTGCCGGCTGGATGGCGTATTCAGAATGAGGCCGAATGTAGGCGCTGAGCATCTGAGAGGAGATGGAAGGGTCGAAGCACCCGAGTGCCCTCCGCAAAAGGCCAAGGTGTTGGTTAGCTTTTTTGGAGGCTTTCTCGGCCTGACGGGAACAGCCCAGATCTTCCTGCACTATCACGCCTAGATCGCATTCCGATGAAGTGCGCTGCAATATTTGCTCCCCCATTCTGTATTCGCAAGTAGTTTTATGGCGTATGCTCAACACCTTGCGCTTTTCAGCGTTGAACTGGAGCAGATTCTGAGTCGACCATTCGTAGACCCTGTCAAGATCATCATGAAGTGCTGCATTGTCACTGATTGTTCTGATGGCTCGCCATATCTTGAGATCGTCAGCTAAGAGTAAGGAGTTGGAGGTGATTACTGTCGCGAGATCGTTTATGAAAAACAGGAATAGCCGTGGACCAAGTACTGAGCCCTGAGGCACTCCGCACTTAACGTCGATTGGGTCAGAGATGACGCCGCGAACTCTTACATTCAGATGTCGTTGAAGCAAGAAGTTACCTATCCAACCGAGGATTGGGTCACCAATTCCACAACACTGCGGCTTATGAAGAAGGATAGCATGGTTCAGACGGTCGAAAGCCTGTCTAGTTGAAGTTCGCTCGGATTTTCATAGTCCGTTCTAGTCTCAATAAGTTGAAGTGGCTTCATTTTAATGGTTCCACTTCAGCTAAGAAACTTATTTTTATTCGGTTCGTATACTATCTCCTGTTGCGCGAATGACCTCTTTAAGCCTACTCCATCAGGTAAACGCACGACTTAGAGTTGTATTGAAAAACGGTCTTGCCTTGTTTTAGTAAGTGATTGGAAGTAATATTTACCTCGTTAGAAGTAGGCAGGAGCATCCTGGGATAGAAAGTTCGTCACACGCACTAACATGACCATTGATTTAGCGAATCTTAATAGGATATCAGTTAATGAGATTTGCTGCGAAAAGCTATGTGTACACGTGTAGAATCATAGTTTGTGCATAAAAAGTGAACTCGTATCTGGAATTCTTCTTTACTTCTACCATAGCATTAAAGCAGTAAACATTTAAGCTTTCTATGTGTTATCAGCAGTGCAGCATGGCCAACGCTTGTGTGTGTGGGTGAAATTAGCAGTTAGCGTTAAATGCTAATAATTTCAGAAGCACTTTGCACATCAGTGATAAAAACCAGTATAACTGGCGTGCTGTTCTTTTTCCCCGAAGTTCGTGAGAGAAATTAACATTGCATCGCTCATCCACTACCTTAACTTTTTCTCAAGTTAATGCTCCCAGAGAAAAAGTGTCACATTGTCAATCGTGTCAATACGTTGTACTAAACATAGCACAGCGTGATCGCGTGAACGATAAACTATAAATGAATGGCATACTCGAACGTCTGCTCATATTTTGCCTAAGTGCCGGATCCCTAACCCATCGCTATCTCAACGGCATGATTGATTTTAGAGTTAGGTGTTAACTTCAGTAAGAGCACCAGACAAGTATCACATCTAGAAAGAGGTTTGATATTCAGTCTTATTTGGCCATGTCTCAGCGGTATACTATTGCAGTCTACTTCCTTTCTCAGTGAGAGTAGTATATAATGAATAAGAGCGAGATAAGAGTGTATGAAGAGGCAGTGGCAGTGGCCAAATTAGTTGATGGATATAGTAGGAGTGTCAGCTAGGAGTGAAATGATTGTTGTGATTGCAGGCAATGCTGTTGACGGTTATTGTGCAATTTAGAAATTAAGAGAACTCAGGGAGCGGTTTGTTGGTAGTGTACCATGATTACAATAACTGGGGCAGTTTGCGAGTACTTAAAGTAGATGTAAATATGCATTGTTCTCAGAGTTTTCTTTATAATACACAGATGGCATATGTTTTGGCTTTAAAATGCACAGTTCATTTGACTGAGTTCCCATGCGAATTACCACGAAATCAATCGTAACGTAAGCAGTAGATCTTCGGTTACCTAATATATGATAACACCAATAGTCTATTGTGGAGGGTATCAAAGCGAATTTCACCGGTTCGAATCCGCGTAGGGGTGGGCGTCCTCGCGGTATACTCAGCCCGCGCGCGACTAGTGGTGGTCGCGCGGCAGCGAAGCGTCGTTACGGCGTATAAGCTGACACACACACACACACACACACACACACACACAAAGGGTTTAGGCAATACATGAGGCGTGCAAAATGAACGACTTAGCAAGACGTAGGTTATTTACCAACCCTCCTTCGACGCGGTGCGCGATAGCATAGAAACTCTCGGTTGTTATGGTATGCAGTTGCATCCGAAAACAAAATAATTTGCCTATTCGGCGAAATAACAGATTTCCCTTTGAGTATCAACTTAGCTAAATAGTAAAAATAAGTTATAATTCATTACTTGCTTCCTGAAGGGGTAGTTATCATAGAAAAGTTCCTTGTACGAAGCAAAGTTCCTTTTCTATTAGAAAAGTTTTACCGTTACTTAGGTCCTCCAAATTTTTCAACTGCTTTTGCATATTGAGGGATGAGCGTTTTCTTTCTGTTGATACTAGATTTACAATGAAACTGGGAAGCAACCTTTGCTTTTCTCTCCGTTATGTCAGCAGTAATACAAAGCCGAATGTACCGCCACACTTAGTATGAACCTTGACAACAGGAAATAGCAAAAATTGTTTGTTGCCCAAGAAAACTTATTAGCATTTCCACTAATTCTCAGCATCTGTTTAATCAGACATGCTGAAACTAGAGGTGCCTAGGAAAGAAACTAAGGCTGTGCATTAATTAAACGTAATCATTTTAATATTCGGCGCATATTTTTTAAATTTGGCATAAGGTTATTTGGGTGCAACTCATTCAATCTGCCGAAGACGAATGCTTAGATTAAAACGTTGATATATTTTATTCAAATAGTAAGATGAATCAAAGCTTTTTCAGATAAGCAAAACTAGCTTTCGCTGGCTGTGGTTCACCAAGCACAGCAAACTTCAAGTTAGTGCATTTTTACAATTGTTACTGCATACATGCGAAGCATTTAGTCACATAACTTTAAGAATCACTGTTTGGTTATAAATCTTTTGTCGGTGTAGAAAGTTAGAGGGTGCTTAGCGGAAACATCATCCGCGCTGAGAGGAGACAATTTGACAGTAATGGCTCTCAGGTTATTCACCATTTGTGTGAACTATTTGGCGTTACATTTATCATTTGCACATTGCTGTTTGTCTGGTAGAAACTGCCAGCTATCTGAGCTAGAGCTATGTACAGGTATAGGTAAAAATAGTGATTAACTGAATTTGCGATAGAATCTTGTGTCCGTTATTGCTTTGTTTCTTAGAAAAATAACCTTTTGTCTCGCTGCGCTTGTTAAAATGACAAATAAGATTCCGTTTTCAAGCATCCAGTCCGGTCATTTCTGCGCAACACAGGTACGTGTCCGTAAGTAGTTAATTTACAAGCAGTTTCTCCTTGCAATAATTGACAAACAAATTGTCTGAACCAACCCTGATTTATTGATCATCACTTAGGAAAATGTCTTGGTGAATTTTTAACCGATAATGAAATTAGACTTGGTTGATCTTTTGTGCTGTGATTCTTTGCATGCAGACTTTGGGATGTGAGTACGAAAGTCCCTTGGCTCATGAAATCAACCTGCAACGTTAGCTTACACTTGAAACGGACTGTGATTTCTCTGTGCCGTACGTTAATAATTAAGCTGCTGGCATCGCACCGTACCACTTGATGTGAAAAGCATGTATGGCGGAATCAAAATGTTATCCATTTTAACTCTTCAAAAGTTTTCAATGTAACCACTTAGTGTTAGTGTCACAAGCCACAGAGAAAGCGCTCTGTAAATCATTGGATATCAGTATACTTGATTATTTGGGTCTGCATGCAGCAGGGGGTCAGAAGAGTTAAGCGTTTTTGTACACGCGGCTATTCCTATTCTATCTGCTAGGACAATAATTTTAAACTTCGTAGATGTTCTGTTTCCACTCAGTTAACAGAATCATATTTTGTAAGTCCCATGTGAAGCTAGTGATTCCATGTTTAGTGCCATGATATGTAGACATTGCAGTTCTCAAACTGAGGTTAGAATAATTGAACCTGTTTGTGATAAGAATGTCGGACGGCAGTTTTCCGATTTTTTATTATGGTCCTAGAAGTAAAAGACTGAAGAATTTCACATTCTATCTATCAATCTCTTCACAGTGAATTTGAAAATCCTCCAAACACAATTAGTTGCGTCAGCCATAGTCACAAAGGACTAGCTAGGTAACACGCCGTGACATGCGCACCGAAGAGCATTCAATGAAACACTGGTTTTATAGGGGTAATAAAGCTAATACTTAACAGGGCCCTCAGGATGATCGTGATGCAACATCAGAATATAGAAATCTTGCTGGCAAAATTGGGTTTACACCGGTGAAGTCACTGAGGTATACGCAATATAAGCGATAAGTCAAAGGTAAATGCATATGAAATGACAACAAGTGGGAGGTTAGTAAAAATCGTATCTCTTCCTGGTGCACACATAGAGGAGGTTAAACAAGCGGAAGGAAATTTGGAGTTCGACGCTATCGTATTCCACATGTGAACGCATGTATGAGCAGAGAAGTTGCGGAAAAATCGAATGGTCGAATTGTCCGAATGCATGCTTCAAGTGGCCCACGTGTTGGATGCCGCTCCTTGACGCCATTTCAGCCTGATTCGGATATCCCAGGTCCATCTGGACCACGAATCCCAGAGCATTTGCGCCAGAAGAAGTTTGAAGCTTCTGGCTGAAGAGTTGGTAGGAGTACACCAACTTGTGCCATAGGTGCAGCAGTCTACATTTGTCCACATTGAATCGAATTAGATTCTGGATTTAACCCACTTATACCCTATCCAGGTCAGCTTGAAGTACTGTGGTATCACCTGCTGTTCTGATCGTCCTACATAAGTTGCTATCATTGCCATAAAGCAGGCAGTTTGAACGTATGTGGCGTGTGATATCGTTAATATATGTCAAAATTAACCGCGGTCCCAGTATCAATCCAGGTGGTACTCCGCATTCAACTCAGATGGGATCTGACAGCGATTCAGGTAAACGTATTTCCAAGCACCGGTGTAGAAAAATACTTCTGATCCATCCTAAGAGAGAATCAACATTACCAAAAGTCTGGAGTCTGAACAACAGAATGTAATGGTCTAACCGGTCGAACGCTTTTGAGAAGCCAAGAAGGACTACATCAACTCCTGTGCCAAAGTATGCAGCTTCAGTCTAGCTAGATTGTGTTGGTAATCGATTTATAGCGCACAATCGATTTCCTCGGAGGCCATGTTGTTCCTTTGCGGAGTCGTTAAATTCTTCGCTATAGTCCTCTAGCGCATCAGAAAAATTAGCTTCCATGAACCTTGAAAGAACCGGTGGTATAATTATGGGACGGTTGCTGGCCGAATTGGAACGACTACCACCCTTGTGAATAGGAGTACTCCTCCTGTGTTTCCACATGACGGCACATACAGTTCGTCAAAACAGTGTCGGACCAATCGATCCAAAGGCCTAGATAAACGCTCTCCTGCTACCGCTAGCGACGTTGATTGAATATTATCAACTCCAGGGGAGCTGTGGTTAAGCATACTCAACAGCCCCATTGGTACAGCTGCTGCGGTGAAGGATATCTGAGTGAGTTTTGGGGACGAAACAACCCTTGTCGTAGGGTTATGTGACCGGTGATCACAGTGAAATGTTGCAGCATATTGTAGTCGCAGCGTATTCTTCGTCTCCTTAGGTGTCCATGTGGGCCCGTCCGCAGTTTGAAGAGTAGGAATTCCCCGTTTTTTCTTACGTACACTGTTCACCTTTTGATACAGAAGCTCGTGATTTGAAGCCATATGCTGTTACGCCATTCTATCCTCGCGAACAAGCTGAGTACAGCGGTTAATTGGGTTGTATAGCCCATCCAGGTCTTGTGGATCAGTGTCCGGAGAGATTTTGTAGAGATGCCCGATTGAAATTCGCACCAATATACACTTGCGTGTACTGCCTCTCAGAATTGAGACCACGGTTCTCGGGCGACCAGAGAGTTAACCTGGCTGATGAAATGTTCCCATGCACTAGCTGGTACCTCGTCTCCTAAAAAGGCCCAGTTGTTTGTATCAACTATTTGAGCTAATTTGTCGTAGCCTTTAACCCCTTCGTACACAGGCAAGAATTTGAATACAACAAATTGTTGTTTTCCTTATTAATGATCTCCTAGGTTTCTTAACATATTAAATGAAAGCTTGTGATCTTTTATTGTCAAGTATGCAAATGAAAGTGACTATAACTTTGTACGCAAAATTTGAGAATAAATTTTTGTACTTATTTACATATGTACCATTGCGTGCGAAGGGGTTAACCGTATTCGTTGCGTCGATCATTTTCACGAAATATTCTGTATAACATATGTATTCAAAACGTAGGGCTAAACGATCGCTGCGTCTCAATTAGACGTCGACAATCACTCTCTCAACCATCAGTTCTCCGTCGGTGAATAACCGACCCAGTACCGAAGGCTTATCTTTTCTCGGAATCGAACTGGAGCGTTGATGGGGCCATATAGCGAGTAACTGGAGACAAACTCTTGTAGATCGGCCTTAAAATGTTCTCCGAAAGCTACTTGGGATTCCAGAGCCTAGCTGTTGAAGTCGCCAATAATGAGAATGTGGCTGTAAGTTATGTTTATCAACCTGCTTATCGCACATGCCAGATGGAAGTCCACCTCAAGCGTGGAGGAAGAGGGCGGTAACTGACGGCCACTAAGCAAGTGGCGTCGCCTTTTAAACGCAGACGGCACGGTACCGTGCTGACCGGATCCACTATGAGCTCACATTGGAGGTCGTTGCGGAAGTAGACAGCCAGGTCGGTCGTGCTGAACAATGGATATGCCTGGCAGTGCGATCTCCATGTCACTTATGTCAGGGCTTACCCAAGTTTTAGTTATAGCGATGGGTTCGCAGGATTTTTATCATTGACGCAGCCGCATTCCGGAAAGCTTACTCAGTAAGCCTTGCGCGTTGATGTACTTCTCGGATGGCAAAAGGTGTTGACTAGGAGCACAAGAATGAAGTGGATTTGTGTCGACCTTTGAGAGGTCAGCACCTGATACTTTATTGACTGAAATGTCAAATATCGATATGATTGCAATCAATTTTTGGTTTCACTTGCACCTGCCGTATGTAGCTCAATAGTAGTTTTCTTAATAGCTACTTGTCTTAGTGCCAGTTTGCTGAATCGCTGTTGTGGTAAGATTGTGTTGCCGGTGGTGCTTCTTCCGCGAGAACAGCGAGTGGTTGCGGCTCTCTAACTGCTGTCTTTAGTCGTAGTTCCGAAAGAAGTGTTTACGTAGTAACTGCCAGCTACCGAGTAACTTCACCGCCATCTGCTGTGACTGCATCGTTAGCTTCAGTATCCTCGGGTCACTGCCTCTGTAGTTTGGCGACACGGATAACCGTGTAACCGACTGTAGTATGACGTCGCCCGCACAGGGAGCATCACGGAGGTAACGCCACTCTATCAGGTGGGGAGCGTAGGGTTTTCGTTGCTAGATGTCAATTGCTCGAGCACGTCATGAAGGCAAGGAATTATATTGTTGCTCTAAGTGTGGTTGCGTTTGAATTATTTTTGTCTCGCTGGCGTTCGCTCCATGGAACATCCGGGAATATGCATGTTCCACTGTTTACAGTCCGCAGGTGATATGCCGACAAAAGTCCCATCTCGACATCATCTGTTGATCCCAATGTTACTCGCATTAGCCGGGATTTCCCTTAGTGCATGGAGCTTGGATATCTAGTGACGCGCGTTGTATTAGTCTGACTTGCTTGAACTCCGATTTTATCACAAAGGAAAATCCATTGCTTTGAACCATCTAGCCTTTTACCTCTTAAGAATTTTGCCATTTACTCAGGAACGTCGGTGCAAATAAGTGTCATGGCACGGTAGTTCAGCTTAGCCTTTGGTGATGTAGGAATCACGGTTATCGATGGCTTTGGTGATGTCACTGCAGATTACACCTGGTCCTTGACCAGTTTTGCGACTGTAATTGGTGAGGCTACTGAGGTCTCACTTTGATTGTATCTAGCAACAACGGTTGCGCAGGTGGATCGGTCATTAAAGCGCTTAGGATTTCGCTGGTCAATCAGAAATATGGGTTATCGATGTTGCATCAGTCGATACATTGGCTAAGAGGATGTGGGTGTTGGGGCTAGGCATGCTTCTACCGGTCGCGACGACGACTTTATTCGTGGTTTCCATGGTTGCCTGTACTGCGTGTTCATGCGAGTGTCCGGTTCATTTTCTTGGTTTCGTGGTACCGATTAGTGGAGGCGGATTAGGTGCAAGATGCGCTCTTGTCGCCTCGAGTGGAGCAATTTTTGCATCTAAATCATGTTCAGTTTCGGCGATTGGCCTGTCGTACATTTTTGTGGATACTAGTACGCGTTTTACTAGTGGAACCGCCGTGCACTTCGGACAGAACCAAATTGAATCCGAGGTATTGTATTTCTTTATGTCAATTATACAGGCTTTGACGCACTTCGAATTGTACCAGCTAATGCAATTTTTACAAGTCAGCCCTACTTTTAACAAGTTAACACAAGTTGGATTAGTACAAGATACATCGTTTTGGGTTACCAGTGTTGTGGTCGGGATGACCGAATGGGCGCTGCTTCTTTTGCGGTTAATTGTCGCGCCGCCTTCGGCTGGCGTTGGGTCGCCGATCGTCAGGTCAAGGTCAAACGACTGGCTGAGCTTGCTTTGTGTGCAACGTACGTATATTATATGATCACCGGTAAGGCGTTTGGTGTGGATATTTATCGTGCTGGGCAGGTTGGTTGATGTCACTGGTTGAAAGCAGGAGCGTTGAAAATTGGTGGTTTCTTCACTGAGAGGGTTTCACAATGGAAACGTAGTTTGCTCTGCAGCAGTAACACACGGTGATGGAATGAGTTGAATGAAAGTTTGCTCGAAAGCTGGGAGACTTCTCTATCAAAAGAAACCAAAATCTTGGGTGGTGAATATAACTACGGGAACTTTAACGATTGAATAAAATAGAACAAGTGCCCAAATTTTTAAAACCGTTGGAAACAATCTCCGCAGTAAATATTCCATAGAAAATGCTTGCAGTAGATGGACCTCGTCAAACCGAGACGAAAAGGGTCAATCCGCCTAAGTATGACAAAATGTCGCATAGCACATGCAAAAGTGCGTGGAGCATGACATAGAGTGATTGCCTTCATTGACCAAGTCCCGCGTTCTAGTTGGTTGAAATGGCTAAACAATACTATTGGTTTTATATGAGGTTCACCGCAACCAGTATCCAAATCAGATAGTCGTCCACATGCCCGGAAAAGCACTAGACTGCAGATTCAGCCTGTTGGGCATCGTCAGTAGTGCGCATCCATCGGATCCATCAAAATTCGAACCCATGACCACCAGCGACTTGAACCGCCAGTCAGTAGCTTATGCCAATGGGCCACGGGGAAAAGCTTCAGACCGTCATGATTTACAAGCTAACTGCGATATTGCGCGTCTTATCCTCCACTGTCATGTAAGTTACGAACGTTGTAGAAGACATGGTTGGCCCCGAAAGACACGAGGTCCACTAACAGTAGCTATGTACGACATAGCATTTAGAAAATGTCAGGGCAGGTATATTTTGATGTACTCATGAGTAGGGGATTTGGAAACTGGCTGCGAAGAACCTTACATTATTACATAAGAAATCCACTACTCATGAATACATCAAAACAAACCTGCCCTGACATTTTCTAAATGCTATGTCGTACATAGCTACTGTTAGTGGACCTCGTGTCTTTCGGGGCCAACCATGTCCTCTGCAACATTCGTAACTTACATGGCAGTGGAGGATAAGACGCGCAATATCGCAGTTAGCTTGTAAATCATGACGCTGAAGCTTTTCCCCGTGGCCCAGTGGCATAAGCTACTGACTGGCGGTTCAAGTCGCTGGTGGTCATGGGTTCGAATTCTGATGGATCTGATGGATGCGCACTATTGACGATGCCCAACAGGCTGAACCTGCAGTCTAGTGCTTTTCTGGGCATGTAGACGACTATCTGATTTAGAAACTGGCTGCGAAGAACCTCACATAATTACATGAAAAATCCCCTACTCATAAGTACGTCAAAATGCTATTGTTTACGTTTCCATTGCAGTGTTGTTAGCGACATTGAAAATCTCCTACCTTAGTTACTCGATAAGTGAAAAAAGGATAAATATGCTTAGCATATTTGAGTTCCATACCCTACGTACTTTGCAGACAATTTGTCCAGTGCTTAAGCAGTTCTGTGCTTGGATTCACTACGTATCTGCTTTTGAGGCAATTACACTGCATACACGGAAAGTTTCAGGGTGACCAGCATCAGGTTACGTAGGAATAGATTCCAGCTGACAGATTCTTGGGCCAAATCACCACATACCTCAGTCGCTAAAGCATGTAACCACAGATGTGTAAGCTACACTGCTTAGGAAGCCAGGGTGGCAATGGAACTGAAGTTTTCGTTTATCCGATCAGTAAATTATTCAAAATTCAGGATGACGATATTTGGAATGGTGAGTTACTTGCGTATTTTTGTGCAAACCTGTACAGCAAATGAATATTTATGCAACTGATCGTATATACATAGAAAAATTCCTAAATTCTAAGTAACAGTGCTCTGTACATTTTTTAAGTTTTTTGGCTTTCATCCAGCTTTCCACCTAAAATCTTGGTTCGTTACTTAATGCAGCCTAAGTTATTGCTCCGCTTTAGATAGTTATGAATTCATTTAGTTTTACAGATGAAAAGCTTTTTTAGAGGATAAAACACGACCTCGCTTTTCCTTCTTTGTAGCAGTGAAGTGGAATAAAAGACACTTTTAACTTTTGCGCGGAAACTAGCGTTTGGTGCTGTCTCTTTCTACGTTTATATTTATAGAATTACTTATGTTCACCGAGAACCAATCGCATACTTAGATGCTGAATTTACTGTTTCGATATTCCAGTCGTGCGACTAGCAATACGAGACCACACTTCTTGCCGATGCAGACGGTGGACTGTAGGTATGGTTAGTCTAAAAGTGTAATTACTCTCTACACATATAGTTAGCTTTTCGTGGCCTGTGTGTGAGGTTAATATCGCACCCCCAACTGCCTTTTGTACTTGTTATGTTGTTATTCATATTACTTTGAGATTGTCATCATACATAATAACCACGCAAATGACTGCTTGGATGGTTGGCGGCATCCGGATTCGGATTTGCTTGTCACTGTGGCCAGCCACAGGAGGCCTGCGCCGACAGAGGGACCATGGGTGACTTGCGCTGCACTACCCACAGCTCCAACCACACACCCATATCCGGTGTAAAGCCGAAGGAATAAGGCCGGGAGGCATGTGGATGGGAGCCATGTTTCATCAATGGAGCCGGTCCCCACACTCCTTCACAGGCAAACACAAGCACGCTGTATTTGGGAATCAAGCACACAAAAGGCGGTGGCTGGGCCATAGTCCGCTCCACACTGAGTGCATGGAACCACTCTTTGAGCTTAGCACGACCACTAGGACGGTACACCCCGTCCTCTCCAGCAACGACCAACTGTCTCCTGGAGCCAGTATGGACGAGGTAGTGGGTAATAGACAGGTAAGCATCTTGTCAACAATCAGATCAAGCGCAGCCACACCGGGGATATCAACCAATAGCCAATCACTTGAAATAACACTATCAAATAAAATATATCATTTAAAGCCTACGGGTGTGCAGACATAACTGTTCCTTAAATTTCGTATGAAATAACTTCGTTTGCAACGAGTCAGCGATAAATACAAAATGTTCACAACTTTCATAAAAGATGCTACAAACGCAATAACTTAGCGAAGATAATCACGATTAGCGTGAGCAACGTGCGCAAGTTAATAGAAGATTATTCACATAGGCAGAACAAACTAAATAAGCTGGAATGAAATGTAACTGTAAGTTGGTTAAGCCCATCTGCGGTGAAGAAGCAACATGAATGTAACAGCAGCTTCAGCAAGTATAGTCATAGAGATACGTACATTTTAAATGCCCTACTGTAATTGACAGCCCCAAACAATCAAAAACAGTTGGCTATCAAAAAATTCTGGTGCGGTTTTAGGCATATACTATCCGTAACGTTAAGAAGGGCACGAGATTACAGCTCATTCTGTCATTGTTAAGAGAAAATAAAAGTAAGCTCTTGTGTGTGTCAGACGAATTTTCGTCGACTGGAATTGACGGAAGTCGGCGCAGGGGTAACGTGTATTTTGTTGATTCGTTTGTTGAAATATGCATATGATAAACTCCACAAACCTTTGCATGCTGTGCAAGCCGTGTATATGCGGTGCTTGCAGGCAGTTGTCCATAGTTTATTCATAAGAAGTACTGATTACCAACGGATCCCAGATACTACAGTGGCTATTAACCGGATTATTGCTTACATTGTCTCAGGTAACACTGGTTTTCTTTCTTCTAGACAAGTACATTTACCACACATTACTTCAAATACTTCAAATGACATTAAAAAGCAATTTGTATAACTGTATGCCTTTCCTTTATCCTCCAATACAAGGAACATAAACCAGGATAATATACCGCATTACTCACTGTATATGTCACTCATGCTGTAAAATGTTGGCTAAACCCGATTCATTCGTAAACTATATTGTATGTCACTATCTAGACGAATTGGTTTTCGAAGGCATAGAGTTAGTTGGTTTACAAACAGCACTTATCATAACTCAGCAAAAGCATCTAGCCGTAATTTTGATAATCCGCTTGTCAGAGCAGAAAAGTGAACGAAAACTTTTCGTACCTGAAATTAAGAGGGTGTGTGAAGGAAAAACATTTTTGTTGCAAATTAAGCATGTAGTAAAATATCTATTAATAGTGTGGCAAGAAGTCGGAAATAATTACTGTAAAATTACTTTGTTATTCCTCAAAACAACAGGTCTTTCAATCAAAACACTAATAACGTAAATATTCAAGGTGAAATAAACTGTTTCCCACTCAATGGCTCTGCTTAGTGGCAAAATCTGACTAAATAAACGCCATCATACACAACTCAACAACTTCGAACAGTCTCTTGGGAGTGCGGCCCGCATCAGGCACACAACAGCTCGGAAGTTAATCTGCTCGTTAGGATGCATGAACAATAAAAACTTGAGCACCACATTTAGCACGATATCGTGGACTTGACCGGCCTACGCGTCAATAAATAACGAATGACAGGTCATTCGTGTGTAAAATAAAGCGTTGGGTACACTTAAGCAGCTTAAATTAAGGCCCTTTCTGTAATTCCTCAAGCTGTTGCGTTTTGCCGGCCTTTAAATTGCCTATATGCATAAAGTCAAAACACAAAAGCTGCATCCATTAGGTTTAGTAATCTCGGACAAAGCAGTCCACTGTTCTAAACTTTTAATGAGTCGGTGAAATTTTGGACTTGTTTGTTAAGCGTGGTTTAAAATCGCAAAAGCTACAGCTTTTCAAAGTAATGATAATTTCTTAGGAACCTTGTTGACATCAGAAAAATTGTGTCCTCTCAATATTGGCACCAACAGAGTGGCTTTCATACTGAACCGGCTTATCGTTGAGATTACTGCAAAATTTAGCTTGGATTATTTATCCCGACTAAATACGTCAACTGACTGCGCATCTGCGTATTTTGTATTCTGGTCTCTTAAGTATTTCATCTAGGCTTTATTTGCTGTAACTTGTCCTGATATTTTGTTTACCTGGCATTGGTATTATTAAATATTAAGCGCCTCCCCTCCCTCCGGGAATGATTTATCCTTGTCTGTTGTAACTAAAAGATGAAATCGCCGCACCTCAGGCGGCCAGCGCCTAATCTGTAATGGCAATATCCGTTGCCCAGCCATCCGTCAGCATAATCTCTAAACTGGACTTGAGGAACCTTCCGCGAACTCTTGATTGTCTCAATTCCCAAAGTAGTTCAGCGAACCGCATTTCGAACAGACAGCGAAGGTAATGCAAATGAAGAAAATTGGTCGGTTCGGGTGGACTTTCGGGGGGTGTAGGTGGGTCGGTGGTGTGATACAGCCTAGACCAATTTGCTAAAGCCCGGTCAAGCGTTATAATTTAGTCAGTGACGAGTGAACAACACTGTGTGGTTTATATGTGCGATCTGGCACTCAATTTCAAAAAGTTTATACTCGGTGCCTAACTAAAAATGAGAAGGAAAAGGGTTCATGATTGAGCATGCAAAATCAGTCGTTTGTTTTAGACCGATTTTTTAAACCCACTCGGATGGAAGACGCAGCTGCTCAAGAAATTGAATAATTTACATGCTGAACACCGTAAGGCTAAAGATTCAGTCAAAGCAAATTGTAGTGACATTTTACACCCAAATCTTTCAATGTGGACTTCTCTATTTTCAAATATGTGAACAACGGCGCAGCTATGACGTTTGTATTGCTGGCATTTTTACGTAAACCAGACAAGTGTTGTACAAAAACTATGGGCTCCAACTTATACTTTTGCAACAGAAGCAAACTATGTAATTATTGTAGAATAAAATACCAATTAGTAGTTATTTATAACTACGTTCGAAGCAAATGCGAACTCAAAGTCTAACATTTTAGGTGATGTAATATCCATTTATGAATATCAAGTCACAGTAGGTTTCCAAATGTGTTGGAAGCATTTTTACAGTTTCTTACGGTAATTGTTAAACATCGTTTATCCCAACCGTTGTATGCGGTTTAGCATTGAATGTACTGCATTTCTTTCATTTGCCTCAAAGCTAAGCGTTGGGGCATTGTAAAACAGCAGGTATGCAAAATGTCCTACCGGCGTTGTCAGCTTTGGATTATTCACCATCTTTTTCAAGCTGCAAGCTTCTGTATCGCACGCTGTAGCTGTGTCGTTTGCGTTAAAGTAGGATCGTGGAATGCACTACTGTGCGGAAACTTTGCAGGTGTGAAATTAGTAAATAAATTATCTATGAATTCCACTTCCGCTTAAGTAACCTGTGCTATGTCTTTGCATTCTGCAGTGAAGTTGTTTTCGCAAGCGGGTTGCTTTTCCTAAAAGCTAAGTTAGTTTGATATTCTATTGACCACTTCTTTACTGATTATACACGGAATGAAACGTAATCTCCTCCAAGTGCAAAAGAGTAATTTTGACAAATCCGAATGAACATAGTACGCTTTCGCAACGCTTCATTACAAGACCAGTTTCGTACAGTTATGCACGCCTGAAGCTGAGATAACGTATAAAGAGGTATATTTCAAAATGAGTCTAAAATAAAAAATAATCTCGGCTGGTTTCGATTTCGGAGAAATTTGCTACTACCTTTCATATGTCCGTAGCCTCAGGTGCGCCGACTGATTTCAAATTCCAGCTAGACTCATTTTGTGGTTAATATAATTTGCATAGATTAGGCCTTCTGTAAACTCAGTGATTCCTACTGTAACCAACAATGGTACAAAGTTAATTGACTGACCATAATGATGAATGTCTAAATAAATACTGTCTAAAACTAACAAAAGATAATTGCCGTCAATCACATGCAGTCAGACGGAGACCATAGAATGCATAATGCACTGTCACTTACAGTTGGAAATAGTAAATGTATTTAAGACTGGTATTTGAGAACTTAGTTTTGATAAGTTACTTTATGTCCTGGAGAAATAGTAACTAAACAAGAGGTTTCAAATCCACCGGTCAGCGTAGTGTACTTCATCCCGAATCATTTTTACTATACCAAAAATTGCACTAATTGTTGATCCGTAATTATTGTTTCACCACAAGTTAATTATTTCGTATAAGTAACCGCATTTGCTAACAAATTAACGAAACCTTACAGTCACGTTTTGCTCACCACATCAGATGGTGAATGCTCGTAATGTAGACACTGCGGTAAGAGATCAGAGGCATAAATGGTGACACATAGGGTTTTCGGAGGATAAATTTAGAGGCTTATCATGATTAGTAGAAGAGTTTCTATCCTATTAAAGAAATATAATAAGGGTGGCATCACTTCTGCAAATACATCTTACAACATAAACACACATAGTGGACAATTTCGAAGGATAGTACGCGTGTAGCCAAATGATATACCTCGTCTGTTTTACAAAATGGTTATAACGCCGTAATTTCGGGATATGCCCAACTATAAGCAACCCAATCTGCACCGTGCACCCAAAACATTGGCAGACAAAAAGCAATCTAGGCACATGCTGCCATTTTTATTAATGAAGTCTCTCTACCCTCCAGGTCTGGTCTAACGAGGTACTGTCCATCAACAAGAGGATCAGCAAACAGAACAGGTCGAGACCACAACACCGCGGTAATACATCGTCATAATTCCCTGCAACATCGTACGGTTACTGCAAGTAGGGTTAGGGGGTCAGCAAAAGTTATGCCAGTAGTATTTGTAACATCGAAAGCAGAAATTTACCCAAATATGCTTCCAAAAGAATTACCTGTGGTATTCTAAGCATTGCAGAAAAACACTGTAGACCATCATCGATATTTGAAGGACATTTTAAGATTAATTAAAAGAAGCGATGAAAGGTAAACACTTGCCAGACGTTTTTTACCGTGTACACATAGTATTCTACTATAAATGACTTATCAAGTTCCATGTGATTATCAGTGTGAAAGTTACAAACTTGCAATTAGACATAGTAACGTGATAAAGCCCGTATCGTTGAGCTAACTGTGATATTTTCATAAACATCCTATCTCACTTAGTCGATTTTACAGGATACACCGTTAAATACACCAATAGTTAGACGAACGTTATTTACGGTACTCAAAATAAGTAAGTTAGTGAAGCGTTCAGCCGTTTTTGTATGTCAATGAAGTGCAGGTCAACATGGCATGTCTAAGATGGGTATTCCAATGGGTATTTCGTAGTTATCGAACACAGACAGAAGTACAGAGATAATATTGTACAGAATCCATTCTGATTATGGAGTGGTTGACTTTATTTTTTGCGCACAGCTCTATGACGTTGCTGTATTTAAGTTGTGGCAGCAAACTTCCTTTGTGCTCTTCCGGCTAGGGTACGTCAATGTGAGTCTATCCAGTAATTCATAGTGCTCTCTATTGTAAGTCCACGGGAATGGAAAGCAAAATTGTTGAAAAAGTATAACATGCGCGTCTTGCTATGTTCTGTTGCATATTATTGTATGATACTCTTGCTGAGGTCACCAGATAAGCGTAGGAAGTTTGTTTTGGCCATTAGCATAAAAACCCATACGAAATTCAGAGTTATGATTGGGTTCATTATCGAACACCGTGATTCTCTGCTCTGAAGATCTTTTGAGTCAAACAGAAATTTGCAAATTTGCAATCATTCGGCTCTGAAGGTGATACTTCCGTTTCTGGTAAACAAATACGCTAAGCTAGCTGCTTTGGAGATTGTAAAGAAAATACAAAATGATATATTATATACGTGGCAATCATCAAGTTTAGTCTGAGTAAATATTAATTCGATGAATATTTTGGTGCGAAAGTCTTAATATCACTCTGTACCTGAATAAGAACAGCATGGTGCCTGTTAGAGTATTAATCTTCTAACATAATCGAAATTGAGCATTGCCTAATTATTTGCATTCGTATTGGGTGTCGCCCCAGAAAAACCTGTACTCCAAGACCGGTTCCTAACGTACTTGCTCTCACCAGGTAGATACAGTAATCAATGCAGTTTAGCTAAGAATAACTCGATATGAGCCGCCAATCATTCATATATGTTTAGGTTGATTTAACAAACATATTTCCTTACATGTATGTCCAAAATTCACAGTGCTACAACGAAAGGTGCAATGGCCCCTTAGGATACAAAGGTATTATGTTAACCGAAACACACAGTATCTTTGCTGGGCACTAAAAAAGGCATTCCCAAAGCGAATTTAATTGACATAACGTTAGGTGTTAACAGAAAAGTTAAGCGGCCCGTTAAAGCGAATTAGTTTCATAGAATCCTCATCCGAGCCATAACTGACGAAAGAAATGCGCTGAATTAATATGCCAATGAAAGAGGACTTATTGATTTATCGAGCAGACTAGCACTGACGCTTGAGTATAACACACATTTCAACTTGATCTGCTGTTTAAAGAACTATTACAAACATACAATCCTTGACTAAAAAAGACGATCCACTGCATACCATGGAATAGAAGAATCATTTCAGCTAATATTCAGGTTACTTCCTTCGCGCAAAATCCTAACAATTGGGTCATTTAAATGCCAACAGAAATATTCAACCAAACAGTTAGGTAACTTAACTGTGTGGTAATGCCAATAGGTGAAGAAATCCGAAAACCTTGAAATATTCAACAAGTTTAATGTCCATGACGATTTATCATGAACAATGAAGAATAAATTATGTCGGGTAAAAAGCGTTGCTTGACAAGTCCCGCAGGATGGTGGGGATAAAACTACAATTAACATACGATAGGTGAGTTGTCGCTGAGCGGTAATCTAGCACACACGCCGCTGAATAATTGTAGTGTATGTGGGAATTGAATACGAACAAAGTGGCAACATAGGGACAGTTATAGTGGATGTACTACATATGAAAAGTAAAAACAAGAATACTAACTTCTGTCCCGCAGCCTCAGGTTCACGTAAAATGCTAATCCGGTTTGGTGGGATAATTAATCTATTCCAAAGTTGCACAGTTTAGGCAACGAAGTGATGGGGGCCAAGAGCAAGATCCAATCGTTTGTCGGAAATACCTAAGTTGGGGGAGCAAACAACGAAGTTTGGGAGTGAGTTACAGGGTTGGCAAACCCGAAGAGACAAATAATTTCGCCGGCATTCCAGGCAGCTAAACGGTGCACACGACTTCAGTGAGTTACCTCTGAGATTGGTGTTATGGCTGAGTTTCAGCAAGTGACGGCATACATGATAAGGGTCATACAATATTTGGTATACTAAGATGAGATCGCCGCGCAACCTTCGGTAGCGACCACCGAAAACTCCCAGTGATTTCAGCCTTCGATTGTATGACAGATTTCATAGGCCCTTGACATTCTTTGTGGCCTTGCGTTGAGGTTTCTCTAGTATTTCTAAGTCGCGTATCAACCAAGCTTGCCAAGCTTGGATGGCATATTCAACGTGAGGGCGCACGTATGAAGCGTGCATCATGGGAAAATGGATGGCTCAAATCTTCAGAATACACTCCGTAGCAACAAGCCCACGTGCTGATTTTCCCTCTTCGCAGCCGCCTCTGTTTTAAACAGTTAAGGTCACCTTGTATAAGCACACCAAGGTTGCCTTCTTGGGAAGTGGATCGCAATACATGTGACCCAAGCCTATGCACGTAGTCATGTCTATGGCGCAAGTGAACAACGTGACATTTTTCCAAATTGAGCGGTAAGGTATTCAAAAGTGACCAGGTTGAAATCGTGCTGAGGTCACGCTGGAGCTTTTCGTGATCGTTCGGTTCTTTGACTGCTGGCCATAACTTGATATCCTCCGCGAAGAGTAGGAAATCGGAAGTAATTTTCCTCGCCAGATCGTTTATGAAAATCAAGAATAGACGGGGACTGAGCACAGAGCCTTGTCGTACACCGCACTCCATCTCAATTGCGTCTGACAAGGATTCTCGTGCTCTCAATTCCAACCGACGTTCATGCAGGAAATCGCCTATCCAACGCAGCAGTGTGTCACCAACGCCATAGGGATGAAGTTTATGAGGAGAATTCGGTGTTCTAAGCGATCAAACGCTTTTGAGAAGTCCAAGTAAATGACATCAACTCCTGCTCCACTACTAATTGCTTCAGTCCAGCTGTTGGGTGCAATTAACTAGTTCGTATTGCATGAGCGCTTTTGTTGGATGCAACGTCGCTCTGATGCTATCATTTTGTGAGTTTCCAGATACTGCAGGCGTGCATCAGCTATGATAGACTCCATAACCTTGGTAAGAACAGGGAGTGGCGTTATAGGACGGTAATTGGTTGGGTCAGTGTGGCTACCTCCATAAGGAAGAGGAATGACTACCCCGCGCTTCCATATTGTTGGAAAGTGCTTCTCCTTCATACAGCGCAGATAGAATATAGCCAGAGGTTCCGCAAGATCACTGGCTGCTGCCTGTAAAGTCTTCACTCGAATTTTATCGACACCAGGAGAGCTGTGGATACGCAGGGACAACAGTTTATTTGACACACTTTCTGCAGTAAAAGTATTATTGGATAAACCTGATGGTGGGACAATAGAGACAGGGATAACTGTTGGGCCTGTTACTCTCTGGAACGTTTGTGAGTAATGGAACCGTAAGTGATCGGCTATTTCCGTTGCTGATCGCGTGCATCCGTCAGTCGTGATCAGTGCTGGAATTCCACATTGCACCTTACGAAGGCAATTAACATGCCTGTATAAGAGTTTGCGGTTTGTGCAGAAAATCTCCATTAACTCCGGCTGATGTGCCACCTTGTCCTCGCGGATCAAACTCACACAGAAGTTACGCTGTGCGACATGGGCAGTCCAGATTTCGGAATTCGGGGCGTCCTTGTGTGCTCTCCATGCTAAGTCCCTCAAGGACATGCATTTGCGTATTCTACTCCTCAGAAATGACTTCCTTCTCCTTTGACGGTGGATAGATTTCTATACAGACACAAGCATTACGATTGTGGTGAAGGTCCTGGTAAAAGTGTTCCAGGCGATTTCTGGGGGGGTTTCCGATAAGAAGGTTCAAGCTACCTCCTTAACAAGCGCGGATAACACATTGTAGTGTATGACCCCATATACTTTCTCGTCCTTTTCCTCAGGGTATTCTGCATAACATACATTGTTGAACAGTAGAGTCACATGGTCACTGCGACCCAGTGGTGTGCTTGTAAATATTTCGTCTACCATGAGTTCTTCGTTGGTGAGCACAAAATCGACGGCTTGTTAGCAGTTCGATATTTGATCGGGAGTGTTAACGTGGTTGTACAGAGGGTACCTGAAAATTGTCTCTTGCAAACAGGCTTTGAATTGCATGCTATCGGTCGCCGCTATTTTCACATCGTGCACATTAAAGTCGCCTGCGATGAGAATGTGACTGTATGTCTTGCTCAAAGCAACCTGAAGAACTTCGTTTAGTTTGCAGTCCATTTCATACGAAGAGTTTGGTTGACGGTAAATCACAGCTATAAGACATGTGTCTTTGTTCCGTAACCATAGCTGTCACCCAAGCGAATCTGGGGCAGGGATCTCTGCGTGGGCAATAACTTCACATCGGAGTTTAGCCTTGTAATACAGAATTACGCCACAACATCCTCTAGCTCTGTCATTCTAAAGTAGTGACATACCATGTAAATTGACTTCAGAATCTGCATTCTCAAAGCTTAACCATGTCTCCGTACTCATAATGAGATTCCGCGGTTGTGACGCCTGGCGTTCTCTAAGTACGACCAACTAACTAAAAAACATTGGGCGTAAGTATACAAACATGATAGTGTTTCTGATGTTAGAAATGTGCAGATGCACAAATCCTATTTATTTTTAAGCCAACCGTTCGTCGGTCAGTCGCTAATCGTTTTTGCGTGGGTCTCTGCTTCTTGATTTTCAGTCAAGCTGCATGGTAGCATGGAGTATCCCAGATCGAGATGTTCCCTCGTGTGTCTCCCTGTCTCGTCAAGTGTCGCTAACGCCATGTTGTCTACAAATCTACAAGATTGTGGAGGCAAATATTTTACTGAGGTTGCATGTTTCAATGAAGTGCTGATAACTAGTGGCCGTGCGCCTACTATCTTTAGCCTAATCTCGGTAGGCAACCTGGAGCGATGCTTCAACCAGCTATCCAATAGGACTTCTGTCATTCCATCGGAGTGTAACACCACTTTCAATATTTTTGGACCGCAACCCTTGTAGTTTGGAGATGAAGGACTTCCTTAGTGATTTAGCGATAACGTGGTCCAGAGAGAGTGCTTCGCGGATGTGGCATCACTGTTCTCGGTCATGTATATGCGCTTCGTGCTCAGGAGAGTCCAGTAGTTCAGGAACATCATTCCAAAGAATTTCGGGTAGTATGCGTACACCGGTTGATGAGTTACGAAGATGAACTGCTGAGAGTAGGACTATCTCTGTCTCCCCAGTTGAATTCACGATCACTCGAAGTAATCGGGGCTCGCTGTAGTGCACTGAACTTGGGTGACGCGCTACACGTCGTAGCCCAGTTGACTCAACCCGAATACCAACGGTATCGCAGAGGACATGCCACTGGTTGCGATCCTACACCAACTTGCCCTTTATTGGGCCAGAACTGGACTCAAGTACGTTAGTGCCTACGACCTTCAACGCACTGTGGTTCTGTTTAGTGAATGTTGGTTTGAGTGTTTTGGCTGTTAACCTGGATTGTTTGGCGGGCACTAAACAACGTTGTAAAAACGGCGTTGCATCGCTCGTGCATGGTCCAGAAATCGGACGTGCGGGTGTCTCTACTCATTTGTATCGAAGCGATCGATGCTTATGTTACTTGGCTCTGGACTGTCGGTGTCGGTCTTGTGATCAACTCGTGAGATATGGCGTCTAGGGATGAGCTAATAGCAGTCACGCTGGATGTGTCCTGCTTACTTAAAGGGTTAGTAATTGTTGGAGTGGGTAGTGCAGATTCTGTCGTGCTGTTAGCAGGCCTGACTTTAGCCTTCGACTTGGGGACAGAGCTTTGAGAGCTTTGCTGTAGAAAAAGATCGGTGTTTTTTGGATTCAAATGTCAAAGCCCTGAAGCTCGCCATCTGCTGGACTACTTCAGTCAGTTTTTCACACTTTTATCACGAGTGGTATTACACGTTTGACTATTGGGATTGCTTTGTTTGTTTGGCAAAACCAGAGCGAATCAGTCAGATTGATTTGTCTCTTGAATTGTAGTTGACCTAGGCCAGCACAGACGGGGTGGAACGGAAGGTCGCAACATTCATAAATGATGCCTCCTTTAACTGGGCGTATACACTTCTGCTTGTCACATTTGCGGTTAGGTGGAATCAATTCCATTGAGGGCCGTTGTTGAAAAGGAACGCTGCCCTTTTCTGGCCACGTGAAGTAGAGGGCGAATGACGCTCGCGTTCTTTGGCTGAGTCGCACTGTAGACTTCGTTTGCCGTAGGCGAGTGTGCACGACGAGGACACACGTACACGGAGTTTGTCTAGCTTATTGATCCACGCTGATTCCTGTATGACAAAGCCGTTGGAAGCGGCTTGTAGTGGGTGGCTGACAGCTGAAATTGCCAGCGATGGGCGAATGCAATAGAGATCACAGATTGGGTCATAGCTTCGTTAGAAATGATCCTATGGATGTAGTTTTAGGACCACCAGATAGCGCGGAGAATCCTTGATCTATCACAGCATGGTAATAGTGGAAAATCGTTAAAACAGTTGAGTGAAGCGTCCGGCTAGAATTGCAAAGCGCGCCAAAACAACTAGTGTCGCACAAATCACTTTCCATAGAAAATTCTTCGGTACCACTATGCCTACTGAACACTTGGAGTTATTCCGATTCGAATGAGTGTATGATGACTGCGCTAGGTGAAATGGAAGATGTAAAACTGTGACAGCGGAGAGCACGTTTACTACGCGACCAGTCAGGTGGGACACACCGTCCGATTCAGAGGAGAGTACTTTCCGTCATACTTATTTGCGGCCTAAATAGTATGAGGCGGGAAGTATTGGGGGTATCCAGCAACTGTAGCGTATAAATTGTTCCTAAAAGCACTTATCTATGGTGGTCACATACTAAGACGAAAAACGCTAGAATTTTCACTTCATACAGTGTGGTCAATTATCTTGCTTTTCCCTTTGTGCCTAGAATAGAATTCGCGCTTAAAGAGTAGTTCCGACGGATGGCAGGATGCACAAACAGTAGAATACTACAAAAAGTATTTTCGTAAAATTACATGCTGGATGAATTGAACGACAAACAGTTAGAGTAGATTAGCAACAAATGCCACTTGCAAGTGTCGCATCAGTGAAAAATGATAGCAGTAATCTCTCGCCACGGATTGTAATATGCATAGAGATTTCCATGCGAATTACTGCAGAATTTGTTGGGATGATGGCAGATTTACTCGGCGATAAACATTACACTATGGTCCGGCTGGCCTCAGGTTCCATGAATAGAACACTATGTGACATGGTGCTTGCTTAATGTCAACACATTTACTGTGCTGGCCGGTATGTCTATCTCAACTCCGTAAAGGCCATCAAACACAAAACAAGCCTGTTCAGCAGTGAACGTCGCCAAAACACCATTAATCGTTCAGAAGAATAAGAACGAATGAAGTCCAGCTAAATTCCTCTCCATATTTGCTACAGGTTTACATGTGTACAAGTTCAAACAAAATCGGCAAATGTGTGGTAAGCTCTAAATTAATCAAATATCAAGCTGTTTCCGTTAGTAATTAAACAATTGTATCGCATTGGCTTTCGTTTATATTTGGGCTGAGCCTAATCATGTTTGCATCCGGAGATGAACGGCTAAATATATTAGCAGATTCCATTACTAACGGAGGTTACAATGGATTCCAAATAAGGTGATATGACCATCTTTACGTCCAAGGAAACCAAAAGTTCGCAAATCTGCTACCTTTTATATTTTCACACTTTATAGTTCCGTCTGAACTCCGTTATTGAAGAACAGTGTCGCCCTTAAATGTGGTTAGTCCAAAGGAACACTATAAAGAAAAATAAGGAAAATAGAACCCAGGTAAGCGAGCTTGACGCCAACAGGAAGCCACGTTTGTGTTCAGCTCAGATACGTGATTCCCATAGTTGTGTAATAGGAAAATTCGATGCTTACTAGTTTGCGGTCAATCTGACCGAACTTTACTTCGGTTTTCTTGGTGAAACAGAAGGGTAAATAGAGGCAGATTATCTTAGCCAGTTTGATATTAAATTCTGTATTTTTTCACCCTAGATGGTTCCGAATTCTATCACCTGGCCTAATTCACCAGCATAGTAGTACCTTGAATACCCCAGGTAAATCTACCTCCAAAATATGATTATAATGCTTGCAACAAGTGTAGCACTGTCTTGGATCACATATTTGATTACCATATATAGCTACCAGCCTTATGGCTGCACGAGAAATCACTGCGCAGACGCTGTACTGTCACACATGTTGTAAGTTCCGTACTCCAATGAGAACAGTGAGTTACCACAGATTCTTTTCCTTTATTCTGCTTAAATTTCTTCGGCAGAGTGGTTTTATTTGCAGTCTAGAGATAGCACTCGGTTGCAAAACAAACATATAAATGATATTTGGAGGGTCAAGTTTGGACTACACCTTGTGTGATTGGATTGCGACGCGCAATCACAATGTAATGGACTGTGATTCACATTGAATTGAACCTTAGTCACTGCGATCGCTGGGACCGTACTCAAAGCAGATAGAAATTGGGTGTTGCCCACCCGAAAACACTGCACAACCACGACGCGTTTCGATGTAATTTCATTTCATCAGGTGGAGACAGCAGGCCTCGATCCCTCGACCATCAGAATAGTAGCCAAAACCTCTACCCCTTTGGCCGTTTCGATATAAATGATATATTACTCGACAGCACGAGACGCAAACAAATACTTGTTCTGAGCATTCTGTAAAACAGAGGAGCTTTTGGTGTGTTCCATCAGTTAGAAGTAACAAAGAGAGATAACTTGAGATTAAGAATAAAGGTAGGTAAATGTAGCAATTCTAGTAAAGCATTCCGCCTTACAAGAGCATATCCACAACGCTATTTTGAATACCTAGAGGAGTTTAACAAACATCAGCCTAATATTTATGTTTTGTTTTTCATCTTATTATTCCTGTCTATAACAATTAGGTCAAGTGAAAAATTCCATATCTTGGTTCTAGATTACACATGTTGGAATCCAGCTAGAACTTATCAGACTAAATACTACAATAAGCGTTCAGTCTTTTGTTTTAATAACAAATTAAAACGAACTGAAATTTAGGTCTGTGTCGCTCCTGTACAGTACATCAAATCCACCCGTCCACAAAACATTCTCTGCCGTTCGTAGCTAAACACATGTGTTCAGTAGAAACCAATTCATGTTTCATTTTTAGTCACCTAACTAACAGTAATGGCTGTTTGGTTTTCCATCAGTTTTACGTTGACTAGGACAAGAAAAGCTTTTCTCTAGTAAAGGACGGGGTGTGCAAATCCTAGCAACATTTGTACGAACCCCAACCGGATAACACTGGCTCGTGGATCATAAGAGAACTACGAACTTTAATTCTATGACAATATAAATAAATATAAATAAATAAATAAATATAAATAAATATAAATAAATAAAAAATATAAATAAAAATAAATATAAATAAATTAGTGGCTTAATTTGACGTCACAGCTCTAATGTGTTTGGTAAACTGCAACCGTATTCGTAATTAGTCTCAAACAATACAGAACCACTGGCGCAAAGGAGTATGCCAGTGAGCCCGCTTGATCTATAGGGACAGACCAATCACCGTCTAAAGCATTGCTCCAGAACCATCGCAATCTCAGTGAAAGAGTGTGGTGTATCATGCTCCATCATCTGGTGAATTGAGTTGCCGTGGTTCTGAGTCGAACGGGCCATGACGTGGGAGTAACAGTGTGTGAACGGGGCCCCAATGACATACTTGATCAGTTGACCTAATACTCAAGCCTATGCTCAGACCATGTTAGCAGCAATCATTCAAGCGGTTCGTTTCCTTCTAATACTTGGTGATGTCTAAGTCACTGAATAAAAACAACTCAAATACTTTTGGTTAACAATGGCCTGCTACTACCATTGCTGCTGTTAACCATGAATGTAGAGGAGGAATAAGAATAGTCGACCTTGAAAAGTCCAGTGCCTCCTGTTTATTTGAAGACCTAAGTGTACTGTAGAAATGAGAGCAAACCTCTATTGTCTAGTGTGCAAACTCATCCTCCGAAGTGGGCTGATTTTGAGGTAGCATCACAACTCCATTTGAGCTTGAGTATTGGATGATTACCAATATGGAGGAATCCTTATGTTGCGTCAATGAGGATTTGGTGGAATTCGGACTATAGGTTGTGGACAAATTTCGGCATTGCACAATGCGGTTAACCATGTACGAAGGAACTTCAGTTGATATCCGCTGCACCGAGTTAGACAAAAGGCCAGCTATTCTTTTCTATTGTGCGTGGTAAACGTGGGAATTCATCAACGACTGATGTAGCAGATATTCGTCTATTTTTCTTACCCCTGTAAGCCGGAAAACTAGTAATTTTTACCATTACTACTTATAATCTGAAAACTGTCTTACCTTTTATCAGCAAAATACAATTTATTAATGGCGAAAGCGATGCGAATTATATGGAAAAAGTCAAAAGATTGGCAACAAACATCAGGTTTTTTCACTTCAAACTTATTGCTAAAGTACTAAATATAAGATGTATTTTTCTCAGCCCGTAAAGGAGCTCACCGATGTTGTCAAAATTGAGGCTTCCGCGCTTACCTGATTCCATTCAGCTGATAATCCAATTACAAAATATATCAGCTTCCCACGGATGAGCATTGAAACCCAAGCTAGGGTCCATTGTTATCACGCTCTGTGGAGTGTTTGCACAACCTGATCGGCTGCATTCAAACCGATTATGAGACAGTCAATCTGTTCAAACAACCTCACCATTTGCTGCCGGTGAGTGCAAAATCAAGTGTTGTGGCCTCAGGGCAAAAAGTTATTGGATTCTGATCCAGTCATTTCAACTTTCGAAGCACAAGTTTAAACACACCTCAAGTTTGCATATGTGACTGATTGAAGTTAATCCTGAAATCTTCTCCAGGCCAGCAGAGATCACCACATTTAGCCGAACAAGGTGAAAAATGCAGAATTGATCATTTCCGAGTAAACACTAATGCGTAGATATTCCTTTTGGAGAGGAATATGACAGTAAACTTCGAAGTAAAGTTTTATCATGCGGCTTTGCTGCTATACTTAAAAAGTGATTGGATTAGCTGCTACTGTGAAACATGATGTGGTTGATGCGCAGAGCATTCTAAGCCGATAAAAGGAATTATTTTTCAGAATGTATCAAAAGTAAAAGCGTCGAACCGGGTGAGAGTGGCTTAGTATGAGTGCATCTTTCCACCAAAAGACCTTTCTCTGCTTTTCTGGCTTATATGCATCATTTTCAGTCAGACTAAGAGCAAACTTGCGACCGTTATTATAGAGCTTTTATCCATTTGTTAACCTGTGCCTCTAATGCATGTTCAGGGCATTTGAGCCCAAGTGTTGACTACGCTTAGGAGATTGGCTAGTCTAGCTCAAATATTAATGTACTTGTAAACGAACATAATGCGGTAACAATTGTTTAGTAGTCAAGTTCATTTTCGAAGTGAAGCCTAGCGACTGATGACCCTTCAAGCCGTTTGCCGAAGTATCCGTATGCACTTTAGTTAATAGGCACTGTAGGTAAACATTTGATTGTTGTTGATCCTCGAAGTACCTGCCCTAACCACAGCTGCATCCAAATATTGGAAGTGCTCACCAAACGAAGAGTGCAACTTAGCCCCCAAAACTTCAACATGTTTTTCTTTCCAGAACAGGATGCATCTAAATTTTGCCGGGCGTCTCCAATGAGCCAACTGGGTGTTCGGACGCATTGGAACTGAATAGCAAGTGTACATGTGTGATTTTATCGTCTGAAGTTTCAAAAATCCAATTTTTACTTCGTAATTCGATTTCTTTATCTTATTCACACTCCGCTCACGGTAGAAGTCACAAACACTTGGTCTATCCATGCCAAGCCAGTTACGAGTTAATTATCTTTTCCTCTCCAAAGTGTAATGTAAACTTGATGTACGTGAACAAATCAGCTTCCGGAATTGGCAGCCACATAGAAAGCGGACGTCTGATATCATTATCGCTCATCTTGCCGCTGTATTGGACACAAATATGCCAGCCACGTGATGGGGCGTAATGATTATAATTTTATCGAAAGTGATTAACTTACTGCGGCGATTCTGAAGCAGGCTACGAGTAAGGGGTGTCTGAGTGGTGTTGCAATGATCTGACGAATTGAAGGGTGACTTGCTTGTTTGCATCTTTTCAAGCAGATGAGTGTGTTCTATTAGCTATGTAAATAGTGAATCTGTGAAAAAAGGATTAGTAAGGTAAATTAACTACAAGGAACAGCTTTTAAATAATGGTAACATTTGTAAGCGTCTGCAAAACCTGTTATATTTCACGGAAGTTTAAAAATTTGAGCAAGCAAGCTAATTGGTTGTAACCGCAAGATACATCAGAAAATTTTTACAAGTGTGCTAGGGAGTATGCTAGTAAAATTTGCAAGTTAAGCGCTTGAACCATTTGTTAGTGGTTTTTTGACTCCGTGGACCTGAAAAGCATAATACAGGAACACGGATAAAATTCTAAAAAGAGAATTACACCTATAAAAAGTTGGACAGCAACCGCGCCATCTGAGAAGGATCAGATGGCCCTTTTCATTAATGCACACCCCATGACTACGATTCAGTTCGGCATTTGGAAATTATGTATTATAGCTTCAAAATATTTCGGAAAACTGGCAACTCGGGTTACTAATTCCGTTTCTCGTTAACCGAGCTTGGAAATTTGTTTGCAATAGGTTCACAGCCATGCGAGGCGGCATCATCAGTGCGTTGAGATGTGGAGTTTCGGAACCCCAGCAAACCAAACATAGTCTACGCCAACGACGGAGATACGCGTTGTTTTGCCTTATATGACGAACGTAATCGAAATGGCACCAAGACTATTTAAACATCATCTCATCGTAGCACACAAACCAACTATCACATTGAGGAAAACTCTGCCAAAACCGAAAGCAAAGCTGGAAGCTCATGGGCAAGGTAATGTTACATATAGACTACGTTGTAGAATTTGCGAAAAGGACTTTTTTGGCCAAACAGGTAGCAAATTAGCAACACGAATACAAGAACACAAAAGGGCATGCAAAAAGCACTTTACGTCAACGCTGGTCTCAGCGCACTTGGAGGAAAGAGAACAAAGCTTCGATTGGACCAAAAAAGAAATCCTAGAACGAGGTGAAACAGGAAGAGAAAGGGAGTTACTGGAAGCATGGTTCTCAACGAAAGAGTCAATCAACATGCATTTCGACATTGACCCAGTTTACCAGCCCCTCCGATGGAAAGAACTTAGAGAAATTACGAGACGCCGCTTGAACAGGAACACCCCGAGCGACGACTTCCGCCAAGAGGAAATGGGTAGAGGTCCCGGGACACAGATCGAAGCCGTCACATTCAAAAAGTCACCTGCACCCTGATCACGGATGGACAATTCGATCAGCGAGATTACACTCCACATCTCAACGCAATGATGATGCCGCATCGATTGGCGATGAAACGTCTGCAAACAAATTTCCCAGCTCGGCGAACGAATAGGCAACTGAATGTATTCTAGTTTCTAAATTTTCTTAACATAGACTTAGAAAATGTTCAACGATCATATATCAAGCTAGTCATGGTGCGCTGCTCAACCTTGAGTTACTATGACCTTTGCCGTCACCTCCGAATGGATCCACATTGACTGGGATGATTGAAGAACAACCTTCTATTCAACATTACAAATAAGTAGATTTTTACTGAGAGTAGGGCCGTCGAACTATGAAAATCCGCCATCTATTCCAACCGTAATTGGAGTTATTTTTGCTCCCATAACCTGCGAGTCATAGAATCCAATCAACTTACTTTTTAGGGTGATGTGCTCAACTTTGGAACTAACTTCCACTGCAAGTACGCACGAGTGCTAACCAAGCCACATTCCGAAAGTCTCTAGATAATTCCTTCACTAGCCCCAATGTGTTAAAGACCCTTTGCGTACAACAATCGCCAAAATGATTAACGGGACTGGTCTAAACAACATATGAACAGTCAATAGCTTACAGTCATCTTACGTCTTTTCATTACCCATGAAACTAAGCATATGTCTGTGAAGCATAGTCTTCCCTACTCAACTTATGACTGCACCCGCGCTTCGCTACGTAGAAAAGTTGAAAGTGGGGTAAAAGTATTCGTATGTTTTGCACTTCGAGTGATCGGATCGGCGATCCGAAGAAACCACTAGAATCCGAAATTCTAGTTTTTATCTTTTAAATATATTGTCATGTGAAATGAAAATTATAGTGTTGCTCATTGTCATGTGTTAAACCACATAACCTTAACGCTACTGCTGTGTACAACTGATCGCTCTCGCTTAGGGGCCACATACAGCCTGTCGGTAAATATACAAACTTATTTAGTTAGTAATCTATTTCACAAAGAATGGGGATCCCCGGCTTAAACTACAAGTGAAAAAACGTTTAACGCTATCTCACTGAAGTCATTACCCAAAAGTCTTTGTGTGCATTACCTAGTGTTTAGCACCGTTTCTAGTTTCCGCAGTATGGTAACACGCACTCTTTCTCTAATTCAGCATACCTGGAAAATGACTCGGTCAATAATGACATTTATCCTAAAAATGGTTCACTAACGATCATCCCAGCAGCTAACTGTGACTGTTTGCAACACTGGAAACAATAGTATCTCTTTAAACGCACAATTACCGGCCTAAGCTGTTTACCTAATGTCTCATACAAAACTCAGCTTTATCAAACGACAGATCACTACTGAAGCATCTGTGAAGAAATGCTGATCAATACAGTACAAAAATGTTAGAATGTTTCGAATAACTAGTGCTTTACAAAAATAAATAATGACCATGTTGATTGATAGTCTAGCTCCCGAAGTAATGAACCCCCTCTGTGACAGCTTTCGGGTGGAAAACCAAACTACACAATATAGACAAGTAATTCGTTCTGCTTCAGATGAGAGACTTGAAGGGTCATAATTTTTATCGCTACGATTAAGGGCGCAATGATCTCCGAGATTTTCGGCTTTGGAGCACCCACCGTGTGTCTTGAATTGCGACACGCAATATCAATTTTGCCCTCAGTTGATTTTAAGTCAAACTTGGTCAATACCATCACCGGGACAGTCATCGAAAATTAATTTCAAACCGCTGTGTTAAGCACTGCTCGAGGAGCTCAATGGCTTAGTGCTCATGACGACAGCTGCCAAGCACTATGCGCCGAGTTCCACTACCAGCTCAGCTCTACCCGATGAGTCGAAACCAGGACGAAACCGTCGGCCGTGGCGTGCAGGAAGGGGAGAGAGGCAAACCGAAACTCACTATCTCCGTGATTTCTTTCTACAAAAGCCCAACATATATATTGTTACAGAAGCGTAGTAGGGGGAGTTGAATGGTATAGGTAGAAATTCGTCACGTCTAGACTCACTCAGACAGCCGTCACACGCCCGGAAAAGCACTGTACGCGCTTTTCATCCTTTCGGGAATCATCAGCAGTGCGCATTTCATCGGACCCTTGGTAGGGCTCGAACCCGCATTTCGACTGTTGCCCGTCCGTGATTGAGACCACTGAGCTACGGAGACAAATTGTTGTCGACGTACTCCCGTAGATTTTGCCATAGAATTCAGGTTTCACGAATGGTTCACCTCCTCCGTCACTTCCTTCTAATTGACCATATCACCATGGCTGCGCGAAAGTGAAGTATGAGTTCAAACTACCGCTGTGCTGTTATTGGTAATGATGAGACTGGCAACCCTTATAACGTTTAGGGTCCTTAAATTTCCTCACATTGTTTGTATCACCGAAGCATGGTGCACACTAGCAATATGTGACTTTCAACTGGATATTTTGGGTTATTAATTGTTTCGGAAGGACCGTCTGCACAAACGCGGTGGTAGATGTGCTATCTACATGCACAGTGACAAAACCAACCTCAGCCGACCAGTTAGCGTTCAGTTATTTGAACGATTCCTTATGGTTACTATTCCGGCCTATGACCCACTACTGGGCTGCATTTATAGACCTCCTGATGCCACTCTTCATGAATTGCAGCAGTTAATGTCTGCCATTAACGTGGCCTCCAGCGCTCCAGGCAAGTACAACTTTCTATGCGGAGATTTCAATCTGCCAAATATAAACTGGATGTCGCACAGGACTACAACAAATGAGGAGCTTGCGGAAAGGATACAACATGTCTGGATTAATAGTTAGACTCAATGCGTTAAACAACCTACTAGGTTAGCTAACATTCTAGATCTAATTATCACCATGGGTATTCCATCAGTTTGTATATTAATTGAAGACACATTAATAGGATTTGACTACAATACGGTGGTTTGCAAAACGAATATCAGGCCCTCCATAAAGATCAGAAAAATAATGAAGCCTGGATACCGAATACATCTTATTGATTGGAGCGCATTCGATAATCTGCTTGAGAGCATGTATTAGAACGATTCGCCAACAGCCGCAGTTGAATTCCCGAAAAATATCATCCCAAGTGCGGATATCATAACACCTGCGACGACGGTAAACCCAGCTCATCTTGACCGCTGATATAAAGGCTCATCCAAGATGGCTTCCAAGATAAAAAAAAGTTGGTATCACTGCACTGCAAAAGCAAGATATCGCCACATTAATTCAAATACACGAAACCTTACTAAAACTTGAACACCAGACTCAACAGTTCAGCATTGTCGAGAAACCCCGAGGCATCACGAATACAGAGAAAACTCGTGCTCTGATGCATTTACTCAGAAGAGGAAATCCAAAGGACTTTATGAAATTCCAAGCCTACTTTTAAATGACGGTACGGCAACAGACGATATAGTCGAAACATGCGATTCGATGTATCCTTAGTTTGCCGCCCCGTTCACCGCTGCACTACCTGTGTCCTCTCCTCTCTTTCCAAGGAAAACGGAAACGATAGTATGTACCAGTTCTCTGAATCTATAGGACGTACGGAGGACTATAGCATCCATCAAACCGAATTTCCAAGAGGGACCTGATGGTACTCCAACTGCAGCTATAAGGTTAGGTGGTAAAAGCATACCTCTTCTCGTATTAAACATTTTTACACTCTCATTAAACACTAGTTGCTTCCCTCCTCAGTGGAACATTAGCAGAATTTTAGCGAAATGCTATGACTGTCCAAGAGATAGTATGTTAACTTATCGACCTATAAACCATACCTGCGCCACCTGTATTGCCATAGAGAGAATCGTCAAAACCCAGGTAACACAGTTCCTACCAAGACGAAACCTACTCAGCAGTTCACAACAAGACGTTCTTGATCATGTTCTTGATCACGTTACAGCAACCTTAAATGGCGGCTTGATTATCAGCATCATCCTTCTGGATATGCAAAAAGCCTTTGACTATGTCTCGCACAAATCATTGTTGGCCGGGCTGGAGTCCTGTGGAATCAACAACCCTCTCTTGAGCTGGTTCGAAGCATATCTTAACGGCCGAACACAAGGAGTACATTGGGATCAATATTGTTCTACTTCCAGAACTTGTCACGAGCGGTGTTATTCATGGCAGTGTGTTGGGCCCATTGCTTTTACTCATTTACCTAAAAGATATGTGATTACAATACACACGCGCGTCCATCGCAATGAGGCTGGACCTTACCGTAGTGCGATGGTTTGTGTGTCTCAGTGATCCACTGAGCTATACTGGGTGGTGCATTTTTGCACCTTCAGAGTCACTCATACCAGATTGGTCAATGGTTAGAGGCCAGACAAACTCAACCTCCTGGTCCTCCAGGTTGGGGGTTGGAATGAGGGTGGCTCCTTATTCCTTAAAACCGACTCCTTGTAGTCCAGTGCCAAACCCGCTGCCTTGAGGTCTGGTTTTGAACCAAAGGCTTTGGTTGAGAACCCTAATCGTTCTACTGTCTAGGTCTGGGCAACCTGACAGTATCCTGCCCACGCAATACAATGAATCTTTCCCCAAAGAAATTTCTGATGCTCTGTCCACCGCAGAGGATAATCAACGGTGCCCTGTCTGCTGCATCGAGCAGGGTGGATAGGGGTTTGGATGCTACTGCTCAAGCCTTCCCGTCTCCTTATTCCCCCCTTACGCTTTTTCACCCTTATCGTCCCGTTACAGCTTCACTTTTATCCCCCCCAGTTTTCAACCCCCCAATTCTTGGCCCTCCCAAACCTTGCTTCAATAGTCGAATGTCTCTTAGTTTCAAATAACAGATGAACGCAGAGCATCATTCCTGCACTGCCAATAGGCCCATGTTCAAGCAAGCGGCCCATTCCAATTCATCGGCTTCCATTTGGAGCCCGCGATCCTCCTTCAGATTGGCATGCCTCAACGTTCGCACATTGCTTCAGAACGGTCAACAGGCAGCACTTTCCCGAACATTAGAGACCCTCTCGATCGATATCTGCTGCTTTTTGGAGACCCGCCTGCAAGACTTGAGCTCTGTGCTCACTCTGCGATCCCATTTAAGTGACACTAGCAGCACCTTCTCATTGCGCCTATCCGGTGACGATGCAGCTTCGAGCACTTGCCAAGCCGGTGTTGGTATTGCCCTGAGTCCTCGGGCTGAAACTGCTCTGATTGATTGGATTCCAATCAGTAGCCGGATATGTGCGGTCCGATTGGCTGGCTCGTTCAAAACTTCGAAGTCGCGTTGGACTAACAGGTGTCTATTCATTATCGCTGCCTATGCACGGACAAACTGTAGCGATGACTCGGTAAAAGACGACTTCTATCGTCAACTGAACGAGCTCCTTAGCCACAG
>OX104064.1:10179643-10211558 GCA_944474145.2 Dicrocoelium dendriticum | reverse complement strand
GACTTCCGAATGTATGTCAATACTAGTAGTATCGTCAGAACATACCTCATTAGTATTTCACTAAAAGCTTGTTAGTTTGAATTTCGCGCAGCGACGCTTGGTTGTGACTGAGTGAAACAGGACTAGAGTCCAGTTCTCTAATGAATGTTTGCCAGTATTTTAAATGAGACTGGCATTGACGAAGAATTTCTAAAACTGCACGTATTTCTACATTAGGGCAAATGCAGGCCAATTCAGAGCAATTGCCTTAGTTCTCATTTAGTGGTAGTTTCAATCACATGATAGCTTCGTCCGATTTCATGTCATCTGGTAATAAGAACCCACCCACTCCAGGGCAACATCAGAAAACGAAAACCTACTTACTTACTTCATTTAGTAATGAAAAAGCTTTTCTTAACCAATGGGAACTCGATTCATTATACCAGCGAAGATGGTAGTAGAAATGATGTAAAGCGAAGGTACGCCTGAGCGATATCAACGATTCTGGCACAAATGCGCGGGAAAAAAATAGGTCATCGAACACAGCATTACACGGCTAATGTGACTGACGCAAGCATATGGCCCTTTGCGTGTATCGCAGGCCACAGCTGACGGAATATTAACGGAACCTGCGATCAGCTCAAAACCAAATAAAATGAACGAGCAGTAGTTGACTATTCGTGGGTTTAGGTACAAAAGCTTACGTGAACATATTTTCCAAAATCACGGAACGCTGCAGTCTGAAATGTGGGTAACTAAATATAGAAAATATGATTTAGGTATACAGAACATATTTATTCTTCATTTGTGTCCTTAGACTGACCTTGACAGACTTTTAAGAAGGAATAAATTTGACGTGAACAGTGTTGCCTAGCACAGCAATAAAATGAATATATAGCAGAAATCAAAAGAATATAACCAGGCTTGCTTGGGATCGAAAGCATTAATAAATTGCAGCAGACCGATTGCATTCACTCACCTGTTCGCAACGGAATGCTAAGTCCATATGTCAATGCTGGTTGGTATTTAAACCTGTGATATCTAATACATTGCGAGATCCGGCTTCATGAAATTAACCTGCCATCAAAATAACATGCAAACAGGTTCAATTACTTTCCTACACAACGTCGCTGCAAATGAACAACACTATCTAGGTAATGTTAATTTAATGACCCTTCTTTGTGAATTTTGTTTGAGGATTGCTGTTTGTAAATTTCACGACTCCATTGTTCATATTAAACCTTTCTACCAGAAAGCAGTTTCGTTTATTTTGACATCGTGTCTGAACCAGCTGCCACCAAAGCAATTGTTTCTAGAGCACCTTTCATTACTGAATACCTGACAATTATTACTTCCACACCAGACTTTCCCTGTTACTCATCATCATTAGACACATCAGACGCACTCAAGGAAGTAGAACAGCAAACCAAGTAAAACGTTCCTCCATCAAGTAAATACAAGTTTATTGGCATAGTCTTAATTCTCGATAAAGAAGCTTGTGCAGACCTTTCTGTCAGGAGTGGCAATAAAGCGTTTCCGGTGACTCAAGTTTAGGACTGAATCTGTGAATTTGCTCCAAAGGACTGATACTCAACAGTCACTCCACGAGTTTACCTACCGGTAACTCAAATCAGGTCCAGTTAAGGCATTCGAAAGTCCAGACTGCTCAGATGTTTGCTGTCACTTCTGCAATTGCGAATGAAGCTCAAATTTTATCGCAGATGGACAGCGGGCTTCCGTTTTACTATAATGTTGCATTCATGAAGGGTTGCTAAATTAGCGTCGATAAAATACTCCTGTCATCTAAATCTTGTCTGTACAGATTCCAGGATAAGGAATAAGCCGGCCAACTCCACTTTAATTACTGAACTATTGGTAACCAACCCATGCAGGTTCATAGTGCACTATCTATTTGTGGCTGTTGTGGATCCATGTCAGATTTTGCTGCATACAGAAGTCCACCGAGCAGCCAAACTTTGCCTGATTACGTTAATAAATTCACCAATTATACAGAAGGACATTTATGAGCCTGAGAATGTTTGAATGAAATTTCTCTCGGAAAATGTTAAGTGCAGTGTCGTAATTCCATTAAAGTGTAAATCCAACGGTTTCCATGGATCCCACACTCATGCTTTTTGCCCTATAGAAACGCTATTGAAATCGGTGTAGTGACTGTGCGGATTACTTTAAACGTTATACAAGTAATGGCTATTTCTTCACCCCACAATTGTGTCCACTTATTTGTTAGTAGACCGCTAGAATTAATTGTAACTATAAGTACAATGCCTTACTGCATGTTTACAGTCTGTCGGTGTTCACTCACAATAGCTTCATCTCACATGTTTAATTATGTTGTCTTGTGAAATAGTCCCAACTAGTGTTAAGCTAATCCTTCCAGTCCCGAGATTTCTGTCTTCAGAAATCTTCGAAGTCAAAACACCAAGGATTTTGATACATTAGCGTGAGATCTTAGTTATGGTAAGTGATCATTGGCATTATTTCTGGAGAAGACAGTGAATAGGAACGTCATTTTGTTATCTGATCTAATAGGTAAGTTTATGGATGGCTTTTCTGCTGTGACTACTAGCCTAATCGTAATTCCAACCTAGCGAACGTTTACTTTGAGCACAGTCTCACTTTCATCTGCTTCAGCCACATCGATTTACTCAGTAATGCCTCAAGAAGAATCTTATGTAAAAGGCTGTGGTTGTAGGACGGACTGTATTTATTCTGATATAATGTTGACGGTTTAACGACATTGTGGTTGCCAACCCTGCTGACCTTATGGCTTACCTGGCATAAAAAGTTTAACTGCCATGCGCTGCAGAGTAACCAGGTAACTTACATTTATGATTACAACCGGCTCACTATGGCTATGAACATGAAGTAAACCGTGCAGTTTCGTTCAAACCGTTCACACAATGTGATTTCCTGTTTACCATGTAAGAAATGAATCGGCATTTGTGTCTTGCGTACTCTAGCATTGGGTCAAGCTGTGTAATCAGCACGCCTCTGTGGTCCACTAATATGAGATAAGACTAGCGATAAGGACTTCTCCGCGTTGTTAACCCACTTCGTACACTGATGTGTTGAACGAGTATCCGGGGTACTGGCATTAAGACACACAACACCTGTCTTCTTTCGCAGCGGGAACTGGCTGTCATTGACGATATCTGTGATCACGAAATTTCCTAGTTCAAAGTCTGATCTTAATGTATGATTCAGTTCATGGTACCACACTGCAGTTGGGGAATAAGGTTTGACACTTTTGGTCACTAATTTAAACGGATTTTGACCGACGGCAACGTAGCTTACTAGAAACATAAAGGAAACTTGACACTTGGGTGCTCCTCCACTTCGTGGATATATCCTCAAAAAGTTGCTTATTCTCTAAAGTGTCTCTTAGCGCAAACTCACGGTATTTCAATCGTGCCTGTCGTTTTAAATTGCTAGTTGCACTAGCATGATGAATCACTGATCTGACGTCAAAAACCGATTACATTTTTTGGCATATTTTTAACCATTAAACGGATTATGTCTCACTCACTGACCGATGGCACGAACTGTAGACCCAGTGGTTGTAACATTATGCCGATATGTGATCAAGAAGGAACCGAACCAGTAGCATTAATGGAATGCTACAGCAGTTCTCAGCCAATTGTATCCAAAGCGATAACAAATTCCTCCTTAAGTATATAACTTTTCCATAAATCTCTAAGCGTTGTCCACAACGCTTTCAAATCGCATCCATCAGGTGCAAACGCTCCTAAAACTATGAAAGGTCCGTTGACTGACCAACCATAAATAAGCTTACAGTATAACATATTATACTCACAGTGGGATGCTACTGTCTGATTTGGGAATGGTCACTCAATGAGAAGTGGCATTTATAGGCTTTACACTCGTTGGAGGCAATTTGAAAGCCTTAAGGACCATCAGGAGAGATCTGTGGAGGGACACGATTTCCGTAAAGATGAACTTTAAGGCGCTGTCGAAGCAATTGGCTGAGAAAAGGTTTAGACATCAGGCACATTGACATTCGAGTCTCTAGACTACTGCTGCTCCTCAGTAGCGTTTCGTGCTTTGGTGCACATGCGGTTTATACCCCACCTCGCTTTGTCGCCCAGCTTATCAAAATACAAATTCTTTTCTCATAAATATGCTAAATTTGCATCGTCTAATTGCCCATTGCCGGAATCGTTCCACCGCTTAATTGCCCAGGTGCATAGGCTGTGTTCTTGTAGCCTTATCAAATTTATGCCCCGTTCCTACTCTTTTATTACGATTACCCCACAGCTATCAAGTCCGATCGAGTCAAGAACAAGAAAGATGTCGGCGGCGTTATTGACAGATAAGAAAAGGTTACCTAAGTCATTCAATACATCAGCAAGCTAAATGTACAGACGGCTGTCGGTAAGTATTCGGCCCTACTCACAACTCCAGAAATGAGCGAAGTCGGGTAATCTTTACGCTCCACATTTGTCAGTGCTCTAATGGATACACACAAGTATGACCAGTAACAGAAAGGATTTGTTCTTGAAGGAAAAGTTGGACTTGTTTGAGAAAATTAAAGCTTAACCACCAGGAACCTTACATGCCAAGTTGTCGTTTGATGTGCACATTTCGCGTAGTACCCTAGCCAGGTTGCTTGCCAGCAAAAAGGAAATGCGGCAGGGTTTGTCCAATGTCCCTACAAGCTCTCAGAAAAGAAAGCGATGTGGAAAGCATGAAGAAGTTAAAACTGCTTCGAATGACTGGATGATACCAGTTCGTGAGCCCGGCCAAACGGTTACGGTCCCGACTCTGAAGAAAAAGGCAGAAGACTTCGGGGAAAGACTTGGAAAAATCTTTGCTGCCACAGAAGGATGATTGCAATGATGGAAGAATCGAAAGCAACATATGTATAAACCTGTGCGTTGACGAAAAGAGTTCCGCGGACAGATCAGTCTGTGAAAATTGGCTGAAAGGTTGACTGTCTGAACTTTTAAAGCTATTTGATGATGACAACGCGTACTATGCGGACGAAACAGGCCTATTTAACCGATTAACTCCAGAGAACTCTTTGTGTTTTCCTGCAGACAAGCTCAGCGGACCAAAAAAGAGCTACGGATAAGATCACTCTGCTGTGCTGCGCGTAGGTCAGAAACGGATAGTGGAAAACTGGTTTCAATTGGAAATGGTAAGAAACCACGAATAGTAATGGTGTGACCGTGGACACACTTCGTGTAACTTACAGGGCTAAGAAAAATGTGTGGAAAACGAAAGAACTTTGATCGCGGGAGTCCTCGGATGGGGCAAGAGCTAGACCAAAGTCACCGAAAAAGTTTTGTTGCTCTTGGATAATTGTATAGCGCATCCACAGGCAGAATGCCTGAAGAACCAAATGGATTTTTTCCAGCAAACACGTTCAACATTCTTCAAAGCATGCACCGTGTGATTATAAATCCGAAAATCCGTTACAGAAAGAAAAGCGTGGACTAAATTCGTTAGCAAATCGAAAGCAATATGTTATCTGGCTGAGCCTCGCCGGTGCATGTCAGCGCCAAGATTTCTGTGCTCGATGCAATTCTGTTGGCTTAAAGATGCTGGAAAAGGTGATCGCTGCAACAATAAAAGCTTGCTTTTAGCAGCTTTTAGCAGAGCTTGTCGCTCTGTATGGTGCAATTGTAGTTGTTCTGTCAACTGTTTAACACAATGGAGCCTACCTAACGCTGCGCAACGTTGATACATTTGGTGAAGCTACGTTGTTGTGTATGCAAAAAGCATTTGCCTATCATAAACACGGTCTTAAGTGAAAGCTATAAAGACTATTCCCACAGTTAATTCTGGTGGAAGCTGGATGAAAGTGTTGATAAAAGAAATCGATACTTTATGAGTAAGGATAGACAGTGTTCGCATATACACGATGATGCAGATATCGTGAAGCGACCAAACACGGATAACTCAACATCATTGCATAAACCAGAACACTGTGTGTTCATGAATAATCTGGCTCAGATAAATAAACTCTTTCATGCCACACTGGACCTGCAAAAGTATTGATCGAAATAGGCGCTATACTTAACAAAACCGAAGGCTGAATTGACACCTTCGACATGCCTTAAGTTTGCATAATCAGCTGTTAATTACTTGATCTGGACGGTTCGTAAATTTTGCCATGTAAAGCTCATCTATCAGGATAATATTTGCACTTGGAATTGTTCACCGTCGTCTATATGTGTTATGGTAGCTCAGTAAATCGGAAGCTATACACACCAAAGTTCAAAGCCTTGGACGGCAACTACTGGCAGTATGTGATGATAGATACTTTTCAAATTTGTATTTTCTGTTAATTAAAAGAAAACAAGTTTCACAGCTAAAATCCACGCGCAGCCGGTTCTCTGATAACATAACATTAACTTTGTGATACAGCATAACGGCACATATAACAACTAATCAATCTGAAGAGTAATTTAACTTTTTTTATTTCGCTTGATGTAGTACGTCGTTGTGACAATCTTTAGTCGAGCATTGCGTGAATGCGAAGCGGTCATTTTACCTGTTCCCTCAATCGTAGTAGGAACGGCAAACACACTGGGAAGTCAGACATTGCCGTTACTTATGCTTCGGTCATTTAATCGCACGATCTCAAGTGGGCACACTTAAGGCAAACGAAGCCCTATCCATCTCCTTCAATTCCGTGAAGACGTCAGTTAATTCGCTGAGAGCGAGTTGAAGTGATTCACGGCTGCAGGCGGTAGATGAGTTGTGTGCAAATCATTTGTGAAGGGTGCTCAGACTAAAGAAGAGAGAATAGACTTCATGTGCGGGTGTGCGCTCCGATCTATCCCGATCTATCATTTCTTTGTGTTTTCTGTCCCACAGGATGAAAAAAATCAAGTCCTCACTACTATCATCTGGATGGATTTGGTAAGTCCACTGTGTTACTACCGCTTTGTGGCATCCAGAAAGATTGATTAGTATATAAATATATCCTTATGTAAGTAAACGTCACTGACATACTGGCGGCGCAGGCTAAGAGCTTAGTGGCTTTGAAGGCAAACATTGATAGATACAAGTGAGAATGGTAGTCAGAGATGATGAGTTTCTAGTGAACAACTAAATACTCACTAAAATACTTAATACTTGCAAGGTCAGTGGGAATGAGGCTCAATGACAAATGTTAACTACATGCCACCGCCTCACTTGGTGTTGTTGGTTTATTTCTAACGCAGTATGACCAAGTAGTAAAACTTACTATGCAAAGGCATCTAGCGCCTCCTCAAAGACGTTAGTTACTACTATACTTGAAAGTGACGAGGGAACACTGGTATTCAAGTGCCCGATTATATTAGAAGGAAAGGTTGTGTGATGGAAAGAATTGAAGATCTGGTATATCAGCGATACCGCTTCAAATGACAAACCCTTCCAATTCCAATCATTGAAATATACCATACTTCTGACTCAAATGGGGATAATTTATGAACTTATGATAATGACCATCAACCTTTTAGATTGATGCAAATGGTGTGCATCCTGCCCTAAAAGCGCACTCCGCGACCGGTTTCGAACTTGCATGATCTCACCAGATAGCAGGCGCTCAAACCCGGAGTCGTTGGGGTGTCCGCGAAATTCCCCTAGCCGTCTAGTCACAGCATGCGACACGTGTCACAACGGCTATTGCTTGAATGAAGGGATATGTTGATCAAGATTTACTTCATTGCGAGTTGCGGTCCACAATGAGATTACGCTTCCCAATCCAATCATACAGAGTATGTTTCGAAATGCGCAGCCAAATCAACTCGCAATCGTTTTTTCGGTATTTCAGGTCATGTCAAAAAATATTCCCAAAACCGTTCAAAGATGATGAAGAAAACTTAAACGAACTTAGTTACATGGTTAAAATGTTGATTGGATCATTCTAATGAACGAACTTGGACACCCACGTGTATATTGGGCTTGCTTTAGCGGTCTGCAGAATATGCATGCAATTATACTAAGGACATAACGAAGTGAATTGTCTTGTTCCTCAAAAACATTAATAGTTCAACTCCCATTGACCGAATTGTATATTGTATGCACACACAGTGTGATAGACATCGTCATGTTACCCAATAATACATTCACAGAGAGGCTGCGAGCTCTGCTGGAACCAGTATGAAAGATAACAATAGTTTAAAGATGGCATAAGATGGCATAAGATGGCAACAAAATGCAAGTTCCTAGCACTGAAGACTGACAGATACCGTGTCGTTTGTTGATGACCGTATTCACTAGGGAATTTCGTTAACCGCCCGATTTGGCTTGAAATTAAGGTACGTGGCATTGATTGTGTGGTTTTTGAACCTTGGTTCACCGTAGATAGGCTGAAAACTGTGCCTTGTCGTGCGTCTAACAAGCTTGATTTTATTTAGTAATCTCCTGCATAGATAAAAGAACAGGTCAGTAATGAGTTTACAGTTGAGTTTCCTGTCCGCCAAAACGTTTAGGACTAAACTAGAGACGGACCTGTTGGTTTTATAAATTGGATGAGCTCTCACTTCACAACGGCGATGTTAACAACATTATGCACAAAGCGAATGGTTCTAAGGACTGGGTTGAAATCATGCTAAATTTAATTAGGCTCTGGAAATGTGCTCTTTCCCTGTCAAGCAACAGGTTATAACCATCGTGTTTTGTTAATTTTGTGAACATTCACTTCGGCTAGATGGAAAATGACGATGGTGAAGTAGCCGACAAGCAGCGTGGACTATTCAATGCAAGTAGTATAGTAGTGTTTTGAAGTTTCATCAAATGTTAACCCGTTCCAACCCATTATTCACAAATTGGTGATGACAAACCCAAGAATGCAGCACAGGCGGATTGGCATTAAATCTGCTGTTTTCCATTTTCCTGAGCAACTCCTCCGTTAAATAATGTATTTTTCGCAAGTTTACGTCAGAGGATTCCATTCAGGAAAGTAAATATAAAACATTTCCTTCCTTTTCTTACAAATACCATTGCCGAATATGTTAGTGGGAAAGCAGATTATGCGACAAAACATTTCGCTGCACATATGAAGAATGTCTCCACTTCCAAACCTCAGCTACTCTTATGCCAGTAAGATAGATGACCTATTCCCTTACCTTTATAACAGTTCGTCTGTTATTTCACAAGATATTTCGCAAAATATTTTCCTATACATATTACTTGGCTCCATCTGGCGTGGCTAAGCTATCGGATGAAAAGCGACCTGCGACTGTAATCGCTGCTTACTTAGTGAAAGCTAACAGCATTATTGTTACGAATGAATTTCGTACCCTTAATCGAATAGGTCACTTTTACTATACTCTAAGCGAAAGCAGCTGTACACGAGTAACCATTGGAACCACTGCTGATGGGATAAAATGAATTTCTTAGATGAACGGCGTTTAGTCTGAGGAAGCAAGCATCAAGTGGACACCCACTTCTGTGGTGCCACTATGATGTAGTTTTCGGTAGCACGTGCAAATTCCATTAGTATTGGTTGGTCACCACTAATGAGGAAACACCAAATTTTCGTGATTATTTTTTGGTTTAGTAAAGCAATATTTCAGCGATTATACTTGCTTTCTTCCTTAGGACAAACGTTGGCGGCAACCGCATTGTGCCGCAGTGCTCAGTGGGATGATTTTACACACTAGTACTTTCATACACCTGATTAGACAGATCTTTACACAGTGGAAAGGTTACTGGCTTGACATGGACGTTTTTCAAACACTAACAAACATCCCGGTTTCGTTTATGTAGGTGTCTGATATATCCGTCGAATTTGTTGTCTTTATAGAAAGGGTCTTAATAGAAAGGGGTTTACAAAAGCACCAAATAGGAGCTTGTCATTAATTGCAACCATTCATTGTTCCCTTATCCTTATGGCTATGACTTGCGAGTTCCGATCAAAGCATTTTAGTCTAAAAATGGAAGTGCCGTTTTTGTCGTCGCAACCCAAATACTTTGAGTGGTTTATTTTCCGTCATACCATCAAATACCAAAGTTTTTACAATGCAGTATCCTAGCACACCTGTCGGCTACGACTAGGTCAAGTTTAGTAATTATATACACATCGTGGACGAGAAGATCATTCGCAGCAAATTTCCGTAACCGTTTCGATAAATCAAGCATTATGCAATCAGGCAACTCCGAGCACAACTTAGCTAAAGATAGGTATGTGAGAGGAGATAGCAATGTCGTTTCGTGTACACTAAACTCAAGAGCGATATGCACATTCTTGATAGGATACAGAATGCACGCATGCGTCTGTAAGTTGTAGATTGCGTTACGTGGAATGCAGTTCTATCGTGCTTCCCTAGAGGACGATGAAAAAAGAATGGCAGATTTTGTTTGTCTCCTTCCACCGTGTGGCATGGTATATGGTCGGCCACTCATCTCGTACTGGTTATCAATGTGTATATTTACATGCTAGGAACTGTCAGATGATTGGTCGCTTCTGTTCATAATCACAACATCAATTATCATTTAAAGTTATCGGCTCCATGAAGCAAATTGAAAAAGGATCGGAGTACTTTATAGCAAACGGTGACTCACCAGCTAGACATGCTGGTAATCGTTTTCGCAACGCCATCGAGTCCGCCTTAAGGATCAACCATCTTGATGAAATGTTTTTATCCAAAACATTGGCATTATATATTGGAAATCGCGCAGATTCGCTCCATATTCACACGTAGTGAACTAGTTAAGTAGACTACATTTTCAGCTGACGGTCCAAATCTGTATCGCTTGATTATTTTCGCTACCCCGACTATGGTTGATATTAGGGAGAAATTCTAACAACGGTTGATTGTGTCTCATGCGGAACATTTATTGTTTAAAAGCAGCTTCAAAAGATCTAAAATCATGATGCTCACAGTAACAACTATTTTCGGTTCTCCTGCAAGTGGAATAGACTACTAATGATGACTTGCAGACTACATCTTTCATCTCCTCTCCGCATGGCGAAGAATACTGCCATCATGATTGTTACTGGTGATTTGAATGCCCGATTGCGTTGTCTTTCAGATGTTGAATAGCACCTGGGAGACCGCTTCGGAGTCGATGCACGCTGAACAGACATTGGTGATCGCTTCCTGTAACTGTGCGCCGACCGCCATCTTTATATTGGTAGCACTAAATTCAAACAGAAATCTTGACACTGCGTCACCTGGTGCCCACCGAATTCCTCAATGACCTGGACCCAAATTGACCATATTGCCACCAGCTGCAGGTGGTGTACATCAGTCCAAGACTGTCAGTCAATTTGGAGCACATTCCTGAATTCCAACCATGCTCTAGTGCGCGCACACTTGGCGCTCACCCTTCCCAATTAAATGGTGCGTTTATCCCCTAAGCCTCTTGCCTTTAACTTGAACTCGCAGCTTACGGTGTAACGATATCATGACAAACGGTCCCACCAATTTTCAGTGATGAATAAAGTTGGTGAGCCAAACGCTGAATGGAATGCTCTACAATGTGCCATGAAGAATGACTTTGACGCTTGCTGTGCACCATAGTTACGCCGTCGTGACTGTAACTGGACCCGCGAAGTATCGATGATCTTGACTGAAGCGCGTAACGGGTTCCGATGGGCAATGAGTTTCAGCGTATCCGTAACTCTGAAACGACGTATAAAAAGAAACCTTCAGATAGACTGGGAACGCAGGCACATGAGATGGAGAAAGACATCGCTACTGGAAACAACCGAGTGTCAATCCAGCTCATTCGGAACACGAGACAAGAGCTGAGAAAGATGTACAGTTGATCCATTCTCAAGGTCGTCGACTACGCGTTGAGTGAAACATTTTAAGGAGCAGTTCAGCATGCCTGCTGCAACACTGCCATTTGCCAAATCCCCTGAGTCTACGTGGAACGTAGATGACACACGTCCCACTTTGGAGGAGATTCGACGTGATCTCGCCGTGTTTAAAACGAGCAAGGCTCCTGGACCCGACAACCTACTCTCATCTTTGATGAATGATGGTGGTGACTTCTTGTTGACTGGACTTGCATCTCATTTTAGTACGATTTGTGACACTGTAGAAGTGCCTTCAGAATTGCTACTCTCAACTACCATGCCCATCTAACTAGAGTCAACGTACTTTGTACGATAACCATCAAGGCATTAGCCTTGTTTCCATTGCATTCAAGCATCTCACGGGTATTATTCTTTGATGGCTTACTGGTCCCCGTGAGGACTGTGTTTGCATCGACCACATATTTATTCCTCGCGAACTCTTAAAGCGGAAGCACACGTACTGACGACAGACTATGGTGGTTTTCCTTGACTGGAAAGCCGCCTTCGACTCTGTTGAGCGCCCCAAATTGTGGCACTGCCTATCCACGAAGGGCGTGCCAGCTAAACTCCATTCTATTCTGCTGTCCCTTTCCTGTGATTCCTGAGACAGTGTAAGGGTTTACGGGAAAATTTTTCCTGTGTTCCCCACGACCAGTGGGCTTCACCAGGGTTGTCCTATGTCTCCTTTCCTCTTCAACATTGTGATCGAAAGGATTATGCATGACTCGATGCTTTCAGAATATTCAGGTGTGAAAGTTCTTCCGGGCGACCAACTGACAAACCTAGAGTATGCGGACGACATAGTTCTTCTTTGATTTGATGTATTAGCTATGCAAACACGACTGCACAGACTGGTGCGTAGCGCTACACGCTTCGACATGTACTTTGCACCAAAGTGCAGTGTGTTGTCGCAGGATTGGGCCGACACACCTCCGGTTTTAGCTATTTCCGAACAGCAATAAGGCTAGACCTTACCGTGGTGCGATGGTTTGTGTGCCTCAGTGATCCATTGAGATATACTGGGTGGTGCATTTTTTGCACCTTCAGAGCCACTCATACCAGGTTGGTCAATGGTTAGAGGCCAGACAAACTCAGCCTCCTGGTCCTCCAGGTTGGGGGTTGGAAAGTAGGTGGCTCCTTATTCATTAAAACGGACTCCTTGTAGCCCAGTGCCAAACCCGCTGCCTTGCGGACAGGTTATTGAACCAAAGACTTTGGTTGAGAACCCTAATAATTCTCCTGTCTAGGCATGGGCAACCTGACAGTATCCTGCCCACGCAATACAATGAATCCTTCCCCAAACAAATTTCTGGTGCTCTGGCCACCGCAGAGGATAATCAACGGTGCCCTATCTGCTGCATCAAGCAGGGTGGATAGGGGTTTGGATGCTACTGCTCAAGCCTTCCCGTCTCCTTATTCCCCCTCTTACGCTTTTTCACCCTTATCGTCCCGTTACAGCTTCACTTTTATCCCCCCTGTTTTCAACCCCCCAATTCTCGGCCCTCCCTCACCTTGCTTCAATAGTCGCTTGTCTTTTAGTTTCAACTCACATGTGAACGCGGAGCGTCATTCCTGCCCTGTCAACAGGCCCATGTCCAACCAAGCGGTCAAGCCCAGTTCATGGGCTTCCATTTGGAGCCCTCGATCCTCCTTCAGATTGGCATGCCTCAACCTTCGCACGTTGCTTCCGATCGGTCAACAGGCAGCACTTTCCCGAACATTAGAGACCCTCTCCATCGATATCTGCTGCTTATCGGAGACCCGCCTGCAAGACTCGAGCTCTGTGCTCACTCTGCGATCCCCTTTAGGTGACACTAGCAGCACCTTCTCATTGCGCCTATCCGGTGACGATGCAGCTTCGAGCACCGGCCAAGCTGGTGTTGGTATTGCCCTGAGTCCCCGGGCTGAAACTGCTCTGATTGATTGGATTCCAATCAGTAGCCGGATATGTGCGGTCCGATTGGCTGGCTCGTTCAAAACTTCGAAGTCGCGTGGGACTAACAGGTGTCTATTCATTATCGCTGCCTATGCACCGACAAACTGTAGCGATGACTCGGTAAAAGACGACTTCTATCGTCAAGTGAACGAGCTCCTTAGCCACAGAAGAAGCTCGGGCACTGTAGTGCTGGCCGGGGATCTGAACGCTCAAGTTGGAAAATTATCCACTGATGAGCTGCATCTAGGCGGCCAACATGGTGTAGGCTCCCGTAATGAAAACGGTGAGCGGTTACTTCATTTGTGTGAGGATGCTCGCTTATTTCTTGCGAGCACTAATTTCCGACACAGCACCCGCCGGAGGGTGACTTGGCACCCACCAGTCTTGGACGCAAATCGATCACATTGCAATCAGTTACCGCTGGAGAGGCTCCATCCAGAACTGTCACTCGATTTAGAGTACAGGTGTGGACACCGATCATGCACTTGTATGTGCTGACCTGCGGATGCGCTTTGGCGGACGCCCAAGACGACGTTGTGAGCGCATCGACACCAGCCAACTGGCGAAGCCAGCTGTTCTGAATGCCTATCAAAGTACGCTATCATGCAAGTTGGATAAACGCTCACTGGATGCAATTGAAGGTCACTGTTCTCATATTCACCAGACCTTACTTGCAGCAGGAAAATCCTCATGCGGTATGTCTAATCGCCAAAATAGACATTGGGTCTCTTCACAGTCTCTGGAACTTATCGATGCTCGCCGGCATATTCCGGCTGGAAGCGAACACGATAAAACTCGCAAAGAGCTCCGGGCAAAACTCCGTGCTAGCCTGAAGAGAGACCGCGAATCTTGGTGGTCTCATCGTGCATCAGATATGGAAATGGCCACTGTCCTTGGTAACCATCTTAAGTTATTCCGTCTGATATGGGAAACGGGCAGCAGGAGACCTGGTGTTAGTGAAACAATTTGTGACGAGAGTGGACAGCTTATGCACAACTTGTCAAAACGCTTGGAGCGTTAGGCTGAGCACTTTGAAAGGCAATTTAATCGGTCGGAATCAGATTTCTCGCCGGCCACTGATCGCCCTGCTCCGTGGGCTGTCCCTTTGGATCCACACTCTTGCTCAGAAGTCGAACGTGAGATCGGACTGTTGAAGTTAAATAAAGCCGCGGGACCTGATGACCTTTCTCCAGCCTTCTTCAAATTCGGGGGACCTGCTCTTGTGGATTATTTACACGAATTGCTAGTTAAACTATGGGAGCAGGAAACTGTCCCAACCGATTGGAGCCGCTCCGTTATAGTCCCAATTTTCAAGGGAGGCTCACGATCGGAATGCGGCAGCCATAGAGGAATCAGTCTGATCTCCATTGCCTCCTAAATGCTTGCCTCTGTCATCCTTCACAGACTGATTGGCACGCGTGAAAGCCAGATACGTGAAGATCAAGCCGGGTTTCGTCGAGGTCGTAGCTACATTGACCACATCTTCACGTTGCGTCAGTTGTTGGAGCACCGTCACATATATTGGCGGCCCAATGTTGTCGTGTTCCTCGATATTAAAGGTGCATTCGATTCGGTGGATAGACTTGCACTTTGGGACTGTCTACTCAGGAAAGGTGTACCTGAGAAATATGTAAATATTATCCGAGCATTATATGCGCGTAGCTCGGGCAGAGTGAGGGCTTACGGCAAGTTGTCGTCGCCCTTTAATATCTCCAGCGGTGTGAGACAAGGATGCCCGCTGTCACCTTTCCTCTTTAACTTCGCTGTTGGCGAAGTCATGGAAATCGCGTTTACAGGACACGACTTAGAAGGTGTGGATCTGCTCCCAGGAGAACGACTTCTTGATTTAGAGTATGCTGATGATATTGCCCTCATCTGTGACAGCTCACAAACGTGCCAAGCGGCACTGGACAGATTAGCACTAGCTGTCCGTCACTTCGAGCTTTGCTTCGCACCCTCGAAGTGCAAAGCGTTTCTCCAAGATTGGTCTGGACCGCCTCCTACGCTGACCCTTGGTGGGGATCAGCTAGAAGTCGTTCAAAAATTCAACTACCTGGGAAGTTGTATCAGCGCCCGTGGGATTGAAGATGAGATCACGAACCGTATAGCAAAAGCTCGGGGCGCTTTTGTTAACCTTCGCCACTTATGGCGCCGGCGCGACATCACTCTTGCCCTGAAGGGTAGAGTGTGCAATGCAGCGGTACGTTCGACCCTACTGTACGGTTGTGAAACCTGGCCCCTTAAAGCAACGGACATGAAGAGGCTAGTTACGTTCGACCACCGGTGCCTTCGCAATTTAGCTCACATCTGGTGGGAACACCGCGTGAGCAACGAGCGTGTTCGACGCCTTGTTTATGGCACAGGAAAAAGAAATGAACCGCTCAGCACCGTTATTTCCCGCACCAGGCTCAGATGGCTCGGCCACGTATTACGCATGCCAGCCCACCGACACCCGCGACGTGCGTTTTTTGCGCGCCGGGAGTGTGGATGGAAGAAGAGGATGGGTGGCCAAGCGATGACTTGGTCGAGAGGAATGAAGGCCCTCACTTCTGAGCTGGCATCGGTTGGAGCGTCTCGGCTCCCTGGTTGGGGTCCGAAAGACGATGAACACGTTTGGCTGGACACACTTGCTGACATGGCAAGGAGCCGACCTCAGTGGCGTTCGTGCTGTGAGTTTCTTTGTCCCACCCCATCCCTCTTAGCCTCCCCCTCCAACCACAATCTCATTATTTAGCCTTATATAATTTTGCAGAGTAATTTGTTTGATGCACATTAGCCGGCTGGTAGCTTACCAGAACGATGCCCATCCGTTACCGGTAGCTCAGCCGGCTTGCACCAGTTGCTTTATTTCTCCTTTTTTCTTTGTATTGCAGCACAGTAGCTGAGATTTTTCCCACCTCTAGCTAAAGTGTATGATGATGACGAGGATGATGATGATGATGATGATGATGATGATGATGACGATGATGATGACGATGATGATGATGATGATGATGATGATGATGATGACGATGATGATGATGATGATGATGATGATGATGATGACGATGATGATGATGATGATGATGATGATGATGCTGATGATGATGATGATGATGATGATGACGATGATGATGATGATGATGATGATGATGATGATGATGATGATGATGATGATGATGATGATGATGATGATGATGATGATGATGATGATGATGATGATGATGATGATGATGATGATGATGATGATGATGATGATGATGATGATGATGATGATGATGATGATGATGATGATGATGATGATGATGATGATGATGATGATGATGATGATGATGATGTTGATGACGATGATGATGATGATGATGATGATGATGATGATGATGATGATGATGATGATGATGATGATGATGATGATGATGATGATGATGAGGATGAGGATGATGATGATGATGATGATGATGATGATGATGAGGAGGAGGATGATGATGATGATGATGATGATGATGATGATGATGATGATGATGATGATGATGATGATGATGATGATGATGATGATGATGATGATGATGATGATGATGATGATGATGATGATGATGATGATGATGATGATGATGATGATGATGATGATGATGATGATGATGATGATGATGAGGATGAGGATGAGGATGAGGATGAGGATGAGGATGAGGATGAGGATGATGATGATGATGATGATGATGATGATGATGATGATGATGATGATGATGATGATGATGATGATGATGATGATGATGATGATGATGATGATGATGATGATGATGATGATGATGATGATGATGATGATGATGATGATGATGATGATGATGATGATGATGATGATGATGATGATGATGATGATGATGATGATGATGATGATGATGATGATGATGATGATGATGATGATGATGATTTCCGAACCGTCAACGAAAGTGGTGGATTGTTTTAATTACCTTGGTAGCTGCGTCACCTATGATGGTCACAACATTGGGGAAGTTAGTTTGTTATCAACGAGGCGTCTGTGGCTTTTCATAGGCGCAACCATCTATGGAGATAACGGGATATCAGCTTGTCAGTGAAAGGTGGGGTGTATAACGCTGTGGTAAGGCCGGTCTTAATGCACAGATCAGTGACCTGGCCAGTTGGCAGTGAAGACCTTAAACGTTTAGCAGTGTTTGATCACCGCTGCTTGCGGAGTACCACTCACGTTTGGTGGGAACACCGCATGAGTAATCCCGAGGTCCGGCAGTTGGTTTCTGTTAAAAGGCCTTCTGGCGCTTCTCAAGTGTTTGCCAAATCTTAGTCGCTTGCGTTTGTTAGGCCATATGCTCCGTATGGCCGTTGATGGGCTTCCTCGGCTTGTATTATAATCCACTGGCCGCACCAAGTTGGGTGAATCCGCAAGGTTACCAGTCTATGACATAGCTTAGAAGCTTGAAGAAATTTCACAGGCAGACTTGCTCAGGCTGGTGCTTGCCGTCTTCGTAGATTGAAGCCTCGGGACGATCTACACCAACGGTTGGATACCGTGTCAGACGAAGCGTAATCACGCAGTTAGTGTTGTTTCTGTATTCCGTATAATTCATCTGATTGTCAATTTCTGTATAACGCATTTCCTTCTGGCTTTCATTTTTTCTACATTCTATTTGCACCTAACCCCACCATCCTGTCGGCGTTATTTATTGCTATTTTTATGGTGTGAGCCGTGGCAACTGGATCCACTGCACTTCGGTGCTCGGCTCATAGTTAATAGACATTGGGCGGCACCCGATTTCTATTTGCTTCAGCTACTGTCCTCGTGATAGAAAGACCAAGGTTCACTTCAATGGGAATCGTCGTCAACATCGTGATTGCATGTCCCAATCCATCCACACAACGTGCACTTTAAAATGACCCTCAACAACAGCTCCGTATTCGTTGTGCTACATACAATACCTGATAATCATGTGTAAGGATTTCTGTATGCAGACCTCGTGGTTTGGCTGGGGAATACACTATTCTGATGATAGATTTCAAACTGGTTACAACTAGTTTTACAAGTAAGTTAATTGTCAAATTACACGTTTGAGCTTCGCCTTTAGAGCACTCTTAATGTAACAACAAACGTTCTTGTAAGTGGAAATAAGTGGTTTCACTAGGTCGTCGTTCAACATGCTCCTGTAGATGTCGGCAAATATTGGCCCAAGTGCGCATCCCATTGCCCATTGCGTCCACTTGCAAGTACAATGCGTTGTCGAACAAACTTCCTCCGCTTCCGCGCTTAATCACATGGGATGCGGTTTGACCTGCTTACATGGACCACCCCATTCTTTAAACTAGGACCTGATGCGTGCCTTGTATTTATGAACAAAGTGGCTGAGTAACAGCCTCTGTCTAGTAAAATTTCCAGTAACAGAACCACTGCCAAAATATGGCATTAGCATTGGCAAAATGAAGAAAGGTCTGTTAATGTTTAACACAACAGTCGGAGTAATTCAGAAAAGAGGAAAAGCGGTCTATGAGGTTAGAGGTTCATTTATGTGTTTGGATTACCCGCCGTGTTTTTGGATTGCGACACGGAGTCTCTTCTGGAGCCTGTTTGCCTTACAAAGAAGCTCTGCAATTTCGATCACTGGGACTGCTGTGTCAAGCGCTGCTTGGGGGGCTCTGGCTTAGTGACCAAAACGTAGGTCTTCAACTACCATGAGTTAGGAAGAAACCAGTCGCGCGTAGAGTGCAGTGTTGGGAGAGAGCATCTCCGAAACTCTCCACTTAAAATGCGGGCCCAGTGATTTAAATACCAAAGGTTTTCTTCTAAGCAAACCGTGAATACGTCGAGATTAAGCATCGAAATCCAGATACTCGGCGCATACTGCAAGACCCAACAATCGTATTGAGCGAAAGTGCGTGCAAATCGCTCACTTGTGCACTCGTGGTTTTTTCACTGTGGCTCAGCGGCATTTTGTCGCACACGTTTGGATCTATACTTATTCGTCGTGCTTTTAAAAGCTCCACCTTGTGATACTATATTCCCGAGTACACTCCAGTACATTCAAATTTTACCCTGAATTCTAAAATCCGGGAAATGTTTCGCCGATATCCAAGCGCCAAAAGTTGCCTAACTCCAACCATCGAAGGAATCGTTTGGTCTCACTCGCTAGATCATTTCAACGGCTTTCGAACGAACTGTCACTCGTTCAAATCTAACATTATCTGGCGCAGCTACAGGTCTCATGGCAAATTCACCCAACGCGATCCATAGGCTTAACCATGAAAATTCTCAATCACACCCTCGTGTATTCTGCCCCACGTTCAAGATGACACTTTCGACTGGCACGCCAGAGAGGACAGTCTGCAAGCACACAACTGCAACGTGAACACTGTGACCTTACCGACAACGTCAGTAACAGGACAACTTTTTACCATAGAGGGTGCGTCATTCAACTGGTTCGTAACATTTCCTCAACAAACACCATGCCCAGTGTGCCACAGTCTAAAGACTTATGTGGATCACGTGCCAAACTTGTTAAAGGGGTATTTCGTGTCGTAACTGTTGTAAGTTTTCCCAAGCGAGGTATCTCCGAGTTAAACCTAGTCAGGCCAAGTTATTAAACAAACCAGACTCTCTATGATTCTGTGTGGAATGCACATCGGTCTCACTTATAAAAAGCGTGCTCCTATTATCTCAGAAGTGCGATGAGCTACTAGCCAAGTTTGAGGAAATGGTGACCACCAAAATCACTGGGGTTGGGGTAAGCATAGCGGACTGTGCAACCCAATCCTTCCCTTTAAATGCTGCTCCTATCCCGCGAAGAACTGCTAATAACACCGTAAGCAACACTACACCTAGAGTCCAGAACATCAACAGCTGTCCCAATACCACACTTGGCTCACATTTGACTAATGCGGCTCCCAGTTCGATCGGAGTAACTACACATAAGGCTACTTCTAAACTCCCGATGGAGTGCGTAGAAAAAAAGCAACCCGGTACAAACGAAAGTTGGATTACGGTTGCTTCCAACAAGAGCCGTCGTTTAAAATTAGTATCACCCCCAACTGCATCGGAAACTGAGAAGAGTTGCGAAGTTTTCCTAGTGCAAGCACCACCGGTTTCCTGCGGTACATCTCCGAGTACTTCAATCACAAACCGCGACATGTAGATAGGTGTAAAGAAACAACTACCTATACTGAGCCTATTGTGCTCCAATATCCCAGAATCAAAGTCGACATCAATAAGATGCAGGCAGTTGGATGACCTCAACCAGTGGGATATTATTAGTAACCTAATCGGAGTTGTACTGAAACCTGTATACGTAATGCGTATTACGTGACAGTCCAACTCTAAGCATTTCGGAGAGCCAATACTTCTGCACGTTGTGTTTAACACCATCACTAAAGCAGAGTCAGTACTACTGTCGACAGGTAGTCTCAGAAATGGACACTACTCCATCCGTATCTTTCCAGACATCCCATGGTGCGAGCGTTATCTAATTAACCGCATCTTAGGGGAGTACCAGGAGGAAACTGCAACCAGAACCATACTTGTTCATGGAATTCCTGAAACTGAAACATGTGATGAGCATGAAATAACAACCCATGATAAAGAACAGTGGTGTTATATTCGTGAAACACTCTGCTTGGATGATGTGTTAGCGAAATCCGTGTCACGACTGCGTACCTCACCGAACTACAAAGGAAGTGGTCCGAGAGTGTTGAAGGTAGTGCTTCAATCAAAACATATGGTAGCACGGCTGCTAAAAACTGGTACATGTTCCGTTGCAGGCTACCATCTGCGCTTCGGTTGAAGACAGTCAGCAGTATGCCTCCTAGGGATGATATGTCACTCAAAGAACCGAACGCGATGGGATCTATGAAAGAACAATGCACAAGTAGTTTGTCGAATGAGCCCATACAACCTGTAGAAGCTGATATTGATCAGACACATTTACACTCTACATAGAACATTAGACATGGGGCTAACTACACGGAAGATGAATAGAACGTTAAACCTTTCACCAAGTACACATCGAAAAAACGATTAGTCGCCGGCCACTCACTGGTCGGTGAAACTTCACGTGTGACTTGTACAACCTTCGAAACCTTGCTTAAAGCTGAGAAGCTTTCATGTAGGTACACTAACGCCCAAGCGCTTCACAGTAAACTTACCGAACTTCGGCTACGTCAGGTTGCGATTACTTGGGACCTAATTTATATTACCGAAACGTGGTTACACCAAGAGGTGACTGATGCTGAGGTTGAAATAGCCGGAATGTCACTCATCCGGAACGACGGCCCCAGCAGAGGAGGTGGGGTCCTACTCTACTACCGCAGCTACCTGCAAAATGCAATAGTTGATGATCTGGAAACACACGTTACCGACTCACTCTGGTGCCGTCTCCGAGTAAGACACAACGACGCACACCTCGTAGCTGTCGTTTACCAAGCCCCCCCCGCCAACTTCCACTCCAGAAATGGATTTCCGCTTGATACATATTCTGAACAGACTAACACGCATTAGATGCAGCCATATTCTCATCTCCGAGGACTTCAATCTATATGATCTGGAGGTATCGGCATCACCTAGTGAATAGTTCAAAGCACACTTGCATGAACTGATCACTAATATTCCCTTGTACAATCATGTCACCACCCCCACTAGATTCAGGACAGCAAACAAAACGTCCATATTGGACCTTGTGCTCACAAATGAAGAGCTCATGGTTGACAAGTTATTGATGGATGCTCCATTAGGTCTCAGTGACCATGTAGTAATAACGTTCATCTATGTGCGTTATGCAGTCTCCATCGGAACACACGTAACTAACTCACACAATTACACGCTACCAAGTATTGAAAGAACTCGTCGACGCAGCTGCTTGGGAATCCTCAAACAACAGCCCCCTTGACAACGTTTGGACAAAGTTTGTTGAGACTCAGCTACATCGTCAACAAAGCATCAGAGACCAAACTCTTCATCCCACGAAAATGCCTTCAATTATAAGGAGTAGGACTCGCAAATGCCTGGAGATGAGGGATGCAGCATGGCGTGCCTACAAGATTAACCCCGACCCAGAGACTTGGGGAAATTTCCTGGCCTATCGCAACTATTGCACCGCACTTGTCCGTGAGGACAAAATAACTTATCAACAGTGCTTAGGCAAAAAGTTCATGACAAACAACAAACTGCTGTATAAGCATGTCAATAAGCTTCGTAAAGTGAAGCAAGGAATACCCCCACTTTTCACGACAGTTGGTAAAATACAAAGCGCCGAGGAAGCAGCTAACGTCCTGCGGCTACAATACGCTACAATTTTCTAACTCGCAGCCTCTACCTGTCTCATAATGTCGTGCACATTACCGACTCCATTGTTTACACATGTAATTTTTAACCCATCAATTGTGCTAAGGAAGTTACTCTCATTGCGCGATCATAGCTCTCCGGGAGCAGACAACATCCGCCCGAAAGCACTGAAGACAGTGGCCAACAAGCTAGCTGAACCACTGTCACAGTTCTTCCAAAGGTGCTTTGATGAACAACAAGTCTCCACTATGTGGAAGCGTGGCATTATCACTCCTGTTTTTAATGGCGGTAGCCGTTCAGATCCTGCAAACTATCGTCCAGTGACTCTCCTCCCTGTGCTCGCGAAGGTGATGGAAGTGGTCGTCGCTGAGGCTTTAATGGACTACCTGGAAAAATGCAACATCTTTGTACCGGAACAGCATGGCTTCCGTCAACACCGGTCATACACCACCAACCTACTAATTGCATGAGGTAGTTGGACAGAAGTGGTTGATAATGGGGTCGGATTGACATCATCTATCTGGTGTTCGCCCAAGCTTTCGACCGCCTTGATCACTGCATCCTACTTCAACGGCTACAAAGTTACGGGATCGGAGATTATGTACTTGGTTGGATTGGCAGCTTCCTTCACCAAGGGAAGCTTCAAGTACGTGTTAGGGGATCACTCTCTAACCCAATTGCGGTGGGATGTGGTGTCCCACAAGGCTCAGTGCTGAGACCGCGCTTATTCCTGGTGTTTATCAACGACCTGGCATCAATTATCTTCTTAAATTTCCTGCTTTTCACCCATGATCTCAAGATATGACGGACGATTAAGAACAATGGAGAACACGATATACGGATACTTGCTTCAATGGATCAAAGCTAAGTGCAAGGTGATACATCTGCGTCACCAGCCGGTGAGAGCTTAAAAGCTTGGAGACCACACCTTACAGAAGGTCTCGCAGGAGCCTGACTTGGGTGTATTGGTACAGAAAGATCTCGGGTGTTTTAAACAGGCAGAGAAGGCGACGAGAACCGGCAATCATTACTTCGGCCTGCTTCGCAGAGCCTTCGGTCGGTTTGAACCCCCAATCTTTCATTAAAAGCTTAACACCTAAGTGCGACCGCAGGTAGAATATGCTATCCAGGCGTGGCAGAAACAGGGTCTTGTTGCTCTCGAGACTCCTCAACGAAGGGCAACCAAGAACGTCAGGGGCCTCTTTCATCTGCCCTATCAGCTTAGACTGAAATCTCTAAGAATGTACAGCAGTCGATATTGGCTTTTCCGAGAGGATCTCATAATGCTTTACCAAGTTCTGAAGAACCCAAACCACATTTGCCGTCCGCTGCTGGATGTGTACCACAACACTAAGCTAAGAGGTAATTTTCTGAAACTGACAGTTCTGTATAGCCGGCTTTTATGCCATAGAAATTTCTTTTCCCTCCGCGTGTGCCAGCCTTGGAACGCCCTCTCTAATTATGTCGTCTCTGCTCCCAGTCTGGCGCTATTTAAAAACGACTTGAAGATGCTTTTTCTCCTTTGTATTTTATTTTATGAATTGTTAGCCAGAGGCTACGAAACGCAACCAAACAGTGTCTTGCCAAACTCCCAACCAATGGATTTATTGATATATACTTGTAATACGCGAACATCCCCGCTATTCTACATAAGCCTATGGTAAGTCCACCAAAACACTTTTCACTCTATCGTGCAAGTTATTTTTCGCAATAATTTCCAGTCTACGGGACTTGTTAAGCCATCCATTTTTGCCCGTAATAAACCATTGTTCTATTGTTCCATTGTCCCAGCCGCTGTGTCAAGCGCTGCTCGTGGAGCTTTGGGTGGGAGACCAAGACGTAAGCCATCGATCACTACGTGCCTGGTTCCACTTTCAGCCCAGACTAACTTTACCTGATGAGCACAGGCGGCCAATGCCTTGCTGACAAATTGCGCCCCGACCTTCTAACCCTTGTCTCTTGAACAGTAATCCAACGAATGTCAGCCCAAGCATCAATCTGACTGATAATGTTTGGGTTGTCTGCTGGAATGGATTCTTTGGCATTCACGGAATTGAAGACCCGAATGGCACGCACTGCTTGCCTACAGATGGTTAGTTCCAAAGCTTCAGTATTAAACGATACTTGTGGCTCAGACAGCTGTGTTAAAGCTGTGGAATTTTAAATGAACTGCTCTAACTGTTGTAGCATAGATTTCATCGTAAAGGTGCCCGCCTCATTAAGATAAGGAAATGCTATAATACATCCGATTCCGTTTACTTCTGCACTGAGTGCACGGCTACTCCACTTGTCAAATATATAGTGTGTTGGCGCACAAGTTCGACAGACGAGCAAAGATTGTGGAGGAATCAGCCGCCATAGTATTTATCCAACCGGAACCAAATGAATCGGTGTCTCAAACTCGATAGTCAAGCTCAAACTCTAATTCAGAACAGGACAATAAGATCAAAAGTAAGAACAGCGATCCAGAGTTAAGCACCCTGAAACAAGGGGTTGCTCCTAATGTTGCGTCCGTAGCACTTGTTTAGCAGAGCCAAGCGCCACATCGAACACTATTGGGGGACCGGAATCAAATGCGTCCATTGTTGCCACAGAGATAACAAAGTCACCGTCTACCGTAGTTTTGCTAGCTACCAAACGTGGTACGGTTAATGCTTCCAGTAACTGCGTAACCCAAGACGCCACCTGTTGTCCAATAAAGAAAGCGAACATATCATTGCAGAACTGAGTTCTTCAGAGTCAAACGGTTATTCGGCAAAGTCAGCTCAGTAACAATTACAGCACTTGTCATGCCAAACTCCTCGAGATAAGTTGCACGTTCACCTCCATAACTAACTACCTTACTGTGTCTATGAGATTCCTTCTTTGACTCATTTACGCAAACCGTAACACACGAATGTCGGCCAATCCTTGTCCAGTAATCGAGTCCGTTACGCCCGTCTACCATTGGATTTAAGGCTAGCTTGGTTGATTGATCCGTTCACTTTGATGTGACATTTCCATCACACCCACATCCCTCCAAATAGGAGAGCACTTGACAACATCATAATTCTGTGACCGTGCTATCCTCCAGTGTGTCCGAATCCGAGGTAAACTTCATAAAAGGCAAGTTGCTAGACGACCGGAAACAGTTGGAATCTCCGTGTCAATTAATAGGGGTTCAAGCCAAGCCGGCTTGTATAAGGTTTTTTGTTTATCATCAAATCAGTGGATTCTGGTGAACTGTAGTTACTCTAAATGACACTTCAGTCAGAAATTGATGTAAAGGCAGTTCTTCTGGTAGTCACTCGCTGCTGTCCCATCCCATGCACTGTTTGTATGTTTCCGAATGTACATTGGAATAAACATCAAACAAAGTCCAGATTACTTTCGTTAACAAAGGAACTAAAATCGATCCTTGTCCACGGTGTCTCTGAGCTTAATCCATCTAGTGAGTTATAGACTAACGCATATGACTGTGATGAGTGGCGCGTCATTCGGAAAGGGCTCTCACTCCTAACCGTTATCGTCAGTACTACAACAAGGTTACCGTTGTAACTCAACTACAAGGAAAGTGGTCACCGATTGATGAAAGGAACGTTGCAATTTAAAACAATGGCAGCAAAGGCGATCGAAATGTGGTGTAAAAGGCATAAAACACCGTCATTCGACAACAGATAGACACAGTAGCACTGAACAAGCAGGTCAGCTGTAGAACTCAGTCAACAAGTTACTTAGAACCGGGACACTGTCAAAACTGCTTGACAGGTGAGAGGGCACCAGGTTATCAGCCACATGCCGACCGTGAGCATTCAACACATCAAGCCGGGATGGCTCTATGGCTTGTATCGGTAGTCCAACAAGATGACAACTGGCAGCTGACCCACAAGTCGGAATAAACCCTGACCTGAAACTGCATTCGTGGAAACGCTTTTAACCTCTGCGTCCCTTAGGTGCTTGTATACCAATGCACAAGGTCTTCTCAGTACGTTAACCGAGCTTCGTTCTCGTCAGATGTCCACTTCTTGGAATACAGTCATAGTACCCGAAACAGGGCTGGATACCGAGATCACGATGCTGAGATAGCTCCACTCTGTCACAGAACTCATTCCGTCAGGGACAAGCGTTTATTCGGTAAATTCAACTCAGCAAAAGTTATAGCATGTTTGGCAAGGCAAATTCCGATATAAATTGTCTGTTTACTTCCATAACTAACGACCCTTGTGAACCGATGAGTATCCTTTGACGCAATTTGACAGTGAGTAACGCACACGAACGTCGGCTAGTACGTACCCAGTGATCGAATCAGTTATATCCGCGTTCTGTTGGTTGACTCACTCGCTCAACTGATACATATGCGTAATCTGATCGAACACACATCACATACCATGCTTGATTTCCCTGCGAAACGAGCGCTCCAGCATAGGAGGACGGACCAACTCATTTTAGGGGGCTGGCCTGCGTATCGATATTATTTAGGATCCAGAAACGCAAGTTATCGTTTCTCTTGTGTTGTCCCTATCTGCGACTTGATGACGTGTCTACTAAGAATAGTTTACCGCCCTTCAATATCCAATCTAGAAATTGCCAGCCGCCCAGCTTCTACCGTGAAGCGAATCCTGACAGGGTCACACAGTCAGATCTTTTAGTAGGGGGACGTCAAATTTACACGCAGTCAAAGTCCCTGCTTCTCCCAGTGAAGAATACAAAGCGAACTTGCAAGAGGCATTCACTTGTATACCGCTGTACAACTACGTTCCCCCTATTCCACGCGAAACGGTATGAGTGCTGAATAATCTGTCTTAGTTCCTCTCCAATGTGAAACTAATGGTAGATATTGTAACCATAGGCACACCGCTTGGCCGTAGCAATCAGGAAACGGTGCTTCTCTGCTATACCTGCTACGAGGAATGCACCCATGAAAACAACGTGGAGGCCCATGTAACTAAGAATTACGATCACCTGTTCGAACTGGTTCAAGAACTCAACTGGTCTTTTCTAACCGAACGGCCCCATGTCGTCTTGATGGAGTTTGTCACCAGTTCCCTGGACTAGTGTCAAATATGTCGGAAAGCAATCTTTTGCCCCAAACAAGGGAACTACTTCCTGAGGTGGAGGACACGAAAATGCATGAACTTAAGGCATTCAGCCTGGCGCGCTCACAAATCCTGTCCGCAAGTGCAGACCTAAGATCCCTACATAGTTCTACAAAGACACTGCACTAAGGGGCTCCCTGAAGACATGCTCCAACACCAAAACCAGCACCTAAATTACAGTACATGCGCGTCAACAAGCTCCTGAGTGTGCAGGTCTACATGCGACAGATTGTCATAGGATATCTGGAGTGTTACCACACCGTAGTGTCACAACAGCACAGATTCAGCCGACGTTAGTACTGCGCCACAAACTTGTTACTAGCCCGAGCAAGCTAGACAAAGTCAGTCAATGCCAGACAACAACTCCACGTCGGATACTTGGACTTCTCTAAAATGTTCGACCACCTGCACCACTGCAGTTGTCTTCACAAACTTTGAAGCTATGGAATCGATGGTCATGTGCTAGAATGGATGGGCAACTTCCTCATTTAATGTCAGCTGAATGTCAATCCGCAGCTTCATTTCCGACAAATTGAAAACAAATGTGATGTGTCCAAGAATTGGTACTGTAACCAAGTTTATTCCTAGTATTCATCAAAGATCATATCCGTGTGCTCCAGTTCAACCTCGTACTACTTGCAGACGATGTCAATATCTGACATTAGATCAAGACGGAGGACGCTCACGCGGCCTTGCAGATAGATCTGGTCAAGACATATATGTGATCGTCCGAGAACTGCCTGCAGTTCAACATGGCAAAATGCATAGTTGGGCGAATGCGGCACCAGCGTACCTATTAATACCGCCTCGGGCTTCCCACGGAAGTGACCTCGAGGATATCATACAAGATGACGTTAGCTATTCAAAGAAGACCAAGAAGATATCAAATAGGGCCAGCAAGGAAAACTTATTGTTTACCTATTAGTGATGAATCCAAATCCCGTTGTCGCGACCTGCTGCAACTCACCACAATATTAGCCGGAAACGCCACTTGCTGTAAGTTGCTACGCACCACAGTCGACTTGATTGTGGTCAACACTTATTTTTCTTTTGGGTATCCCGAATCTGGGACGCTATTCAAACTCACGTCATTTTTGACTCCACACCGATTTTTGAAAGACGCCTTGATGACACACTGTCCCACATGCATTACGTGACAGAGTCCGTTTCAATCAGAAGACGAAGTAACGCGAACCAATTGGTGTGCTTACCAGTCCTCCCCGTGACATAGCAATAACGAGACCTACATCAATATTTAGGTGAATAGCCTGATGCGCCATTTTAAGCCCGAATTTACAAATTTTTACCGTATGTTTGACCTTTAGTTTGATAATATGCCCTCTAGTCTTCCTATGGTACCTTTCAGACAACCGTTTGTTTGTCCGCCAGAAATCATTTTCTATTGTGACGTCAGGTAATTTTACGTTACTACATTTATTCTTTTACCGCATGCTTTACTCACATGATCACTGTTGTTGCTTCAGCACCAGCAGATCGCCTAGATCCGGTAACACTTATCTGTTGCCGTCAGAGGATGCAGCAGCAAAACCTGCATATTGTTTGTCATTAGATATGTCACTTGAGCGGAAATCTAAAGCATTCTCCTTATTAGAGTATTGTACCTATGTCTAATTTTCAAAGTTCCAGTCGTACATAATTCGAGTGAATTAACCTAACGGCCTTCTTTCACTTCCTCGCAAATGCTATGGAAACCATCATAGCTAAAATTTCAGTTGTTTGTCTAGAATGCCGCGGCATCCTAGAATTGGAGCAATACGGTTTGCGCCAATGCCAGTCACTCGTTGCCTAACCCCTGATCTCAACAAAGCTGAATAAAGAAGAATAACGGAAGGACATGGAAAAATGTCCTTTAACTATACTTTTTCCAAACCTCTGACAGCATTGATCACCGTATTATTCGTCACTGGCTCCAAAACCACAATATCGAGAACCTAATGGATAGGTTGAGCACTTTATGTGGTAGTGGCAACTAAGTTTAGAGTTTGAGTTGAACGGTCCTATCTTAATCACGTGGAGTGCGCGATTCCACAAAGATCTGTGCTGAGTCAACACCTACTGCTTGCGTTCCTTAACAACTTGGTGCCGTGATCGACTCAAATTTCCTGCCTTTTTGCCGTTAGTAACAAGATATGTTATGGGTAACGAAGGAGATCTCCTAGCGCTCCAACGAGACATGGAGAGTATTTATGGATTGGCGTTGAGAAAGCTACTCCAGGTTAACGCATTACTGGCCGAACGTCTGTGCATGTTGTTTGAGCTGTCTGCTGCAGCTGTTCTTCTATTAGTGCTATGTTATTCAGTTTCAGCATTAATTCACCCAGCTGAAACGATACGTGAAAACGGCAAATATCTAGTACGAATGCCTCCCTCTTTTACTGCAATTATTCCGTGGGTTGACTCATCCTAATGCCAAGCTACACCTTGAGCCCTCATTTAAAATATGCCATCCATACCTGGCTCGCCTGACAAAAACAAGATGAACCAGACATCAAGCCCTGTAATTAAGGGTGACCAGTAACCTTAGGTACATCACTTATATCAACTCAAGTTGATGACTCTGATATTACAGCTGTCCTTATCTGCACCGAAGAAGAGGACTTAAAGTGACTTACCAGATCCTGAGGAACCGCAAAACCGCTTGCCATCATCTTTGATACCTTAGTTACAACGCGAAGCAGCGCAGCCGCCAGCTAACGTTTGATATGTTATATAGTCGGATGGGGCGTTGCCGTTGTCGTTCTCAATGTGCATTTCAACCAAGATAAGAATCGTGATTACTTCAAAGAGGTTTGGAAACAATCGGTTAATACAGTAGTTTGGTAAAGTTTCGCTTTTGACACAAGGGTTTCATCAGACCAGGTGAATCAGTATGCAGTTGGAGTGGCATTTTCTAGCGAACAGGGGCGATTACCCTGTTACCCGACACTTGAGCCATGTTGTCATTACAGCAACCGTTCGTGATGTCACCTCAGGTGGTTCAATCACAGTGGGAATAGTTCAGCGGTCCCTTTGTGCTTCATGCCATTGATGGATAAGTCCATAGTGTTGACAATGGGAGTCGGTTTGCACTTTTCAATCTGATCCACCCACCGATGGTCGTCAGGCTGGACGGCTTAAGATGGCTGGCCAAACACTAGAGAGTTCTACCCTGTCCATTGTATTTACGCAGTCGTCAGATTTGGCAATCTCCACTGCGTCGGCAAGCATTCAGCGACTCTTTTACCACTATAAAGAGTCGAGATGCTGACCCGGTGCCTGTGTTCGCAGAGCTCACATAAACAAACCACTTAAGCAGTGTCGATATCTCGCTCAACGCTATCCATCAAGTTATCAAATTAATCAAGCCATCTTCCAAGCTGGCATCTGATGGTGTTTCACCAACTACCATTAAACTGGGAGGACCTGATATGCCATCGCTGCTGATGAGCATGTTCACTCTATCGCTGGAATCTGACCAGTTTACAGACCAATGGAAAACCTCATTTATTATGCCTCGGCTTGAAGGAGGTCTCAAACAAACGATTGATAACTACCGACCAATCCACCACACTACGATAATCGCCCAGCTATTGGAAAATCTGGTCAGAAAGGAGATGATGAACTTTGTTTATTCTATTGGCCTGATCAATAATTCGCAGCATGGTTTTCTCAATAAGCCATCGTGCACCACTTGTTAACTGCATTATGTTAAGCACATTTCAGAATCGATCGATTCCGGCTATGCATTGGTAATCTTGTTTCTTAACACACACCAAGCATTCGACCGAGTACCGGACAAGCGACTGCTACAAAAGTTGGAATACTTTGGGAGTTGGGACCCTTTACTAGGTTGGCTATCATCCTAC
>OX104064.1:10090335-10179158 GCA_944474145.2 Dicrocoelium dendriticum | reverse complement strand
TTCAAGAATTCGCCTGTACAAAGGAATAGTTTTAAAACCCTAATTGCAATAGCCTCAGCTGTTGTTAACAAGCGTGGACATGAATGCACTACGGCGTGAGCTCCTCACCTCAAACATGGCAGGCGACCAGCATTAGTCACCGCTGACCTGTCTGCCCTCATCTAATGTGTGCGTTTTGTCCGAGCGGTGCACTTAGACTGACTGAGACATTGATCGATGGCTAGGCATGCCAAACCAATAGAATGTGTTGATTTCGTGCTTCTTTCTAATTTAGTCCTAGTTTTCATTAGCCAATGGGTTTTATAAGTTTGTGTTTACAATTAAATGCTTGATGAGATCTATCGAAAAAAGGTTCTTCGCGCAATTGTGATCGTCAATAAGCATTAGCTTATAACAATGTAACCGGACGCGCCAAGTAACTGCGGGATACAATTTCTTGGGGAAAGATCAAGGTGATTGTGTAAAAGGTACATCTTGAATGACATTAGAACTCCAAGAACCTGATGGTCTGCAATGAGTTTTTATAATGCATTTGTAGTTTACTGCCTTTGTTTTACCCAGCAACCATGTGCACAATGCCTTGAATGATCTCCACGCTTCTAACCCAAAAGATGTCAACTGGCATTCGAAAGTACAGTCTGTCATTATGCGGCGAATATCAAGCTCAATAAGTATCACTCGTTTGAGCTTCACATCACTGCTCTTCGGAAACTTTTGTAGCAAGTGCTGCAATGCGAAATCATCTCGCTTGAGGGCCATGACGAAGTTTTTTAATCAAAGCAAACTTGAAGTGCAGTGGTGGCAGTTAGAAATGATCAGGTTACACAAGTGGTGCATGCTTTGCTCTCATTTTTCATGCAACATACTGCGTCGTCTCTGGCCACCTTTCTGTTTTGTAGTGCAGTTGAGTTGCTTTACTGTTCCATAAGCAAAAGTTACACCCATGTTTACTGAAGTCTCCTTGCACACCCATTAGGAGTTTAGTGGCAGTTAACTCGGCACAGATGTTCCACAGGTCGTTCAGTGCAGCTAGTATCTCTTGCATACTTTTGTATGTTTCCTTCATATTGGTGGCATACAACAGAGGCACAGATGCGTACGCATTTCCAGCATGGAGTAGTAAGGATTTAAGTATATTAGTGAACGAGTCAATGAGCAAAGGCCATTGATCACTGATATGCTCCACGCCAAGCTCTTTCAACAGGCCTTTTAAGTCGGGACAGTAACAAAATGCTCCTCTCGTGCCATGGAAAACGGACAATTTAACGTCTCGCTTTCTGCATAAAGTAACCTTAGAGTTTGCAGCAAGTAAGTCCTACTGCTGCAGCCGAGATACCAGTAACTCGGTTTGCCTTTAAGTAAGCCCAGGTTACGTACTAAGTCATTCAGCTCTGCTTGTTCAATAAGCTGTGGGTTGACATCATGCACTTCAAATTTTGCGCGGATGTTAGAATCAGTTGAAGTTGAAGATGCAGAATTGCTACTCATCATCAGTGACATGTTCACTGGGGGCACCATAATGGGTAGGATGAAATCATGTGGGACAGGTCGAAAAGCTGATGGAAAATTGTAATAATGGCTTTTTTGTCCTTGTTTCGGTTTGAAAAGCTAATGACACTAGTTAGGCAGAAGTAATAGTCAGTCGTGGGATCCTTCGGTTCCCTTCACACTATGGGGATTGCAAGGGACATTTTGCTTTGCTCTTGAGCCACTGAGTCTGATGATGATGTCACGACACACAAACAGTATGTGGCGCCCCTTACCTACCCTCATTTCTCAGTTTCATTAAGTAATATGCATAGTTGGCTGAGTTAAGTAGTGAAGAAATGGGTCTGCACTGCGACGTTGTAATAAATTGTCCACAGACGTAACAAAAAGATTTCGGTCATTGACACAGCAGCCTGTTTCAGCCATGGTCAAGCCAAGAATTAAGGAAACACAGCTCTCAATCGACTTTCAGTAACAGATGGGTACCATGGCCACGACCGCTTGTTTCTTATGATTACAGGAAGCCAATAGACCACTCACAGACGAGCATTCGATGTAATGGACGCACTGCTTAGCTGAAATGAAAAACTAAATTAAACAAAAACCTGACGTGATATGAACCTTTGGTTGGCATATTTATAATTAGCTCAGTTTGTACTACTGGTAACCTTCTATTATATTTCTGTTATAAAAATGCTGTCGAACGACGTAATCTTTTAAGGGTATGTAGTCAGCGTGACCAAATTGCTTCTAGTGCATATGATTGAACAAAATTTTCAAAACTCAGTGGTCTGAGCTTCCCAAAATAGTCCGTCCTTGTATGTAGAATGGCAGCTTTTTGTTTGTGTACACAACGTCTAACCGGGTACAATGTTTGGTCAACTAGGTCACTAAAACTAACAACCCAAGTGTCTTCAGAATTTTCGTATTCTTTCTACTAAAGTCACCAGCAAAAATACAGATGGAACATTGCAAGTAAAGCAATGGCATAAAAGAAACTTAGTCCTCAAAATCTTCAGTTCTAACGCAGATGTGTCAGGAGCAACGTAGACATTTTCAGCGATGGCGGATTGAAAGCCACTTAGGAACTTTGGTTTGCATTCTATTAGATGGCATCTTATAAAAATCGTTGAATATGTGAACCTTCGATCCCGGAATTGTATTAACATTGATTAACGTAACTTCTAACACCATCACCGCGAAACTGCGACGTTACAGAGCGGTCAGACCTGATAGGAAAATAAATATCGTGTTGAATAATCCAATTTTTTACATCTGTATGCAAATAACTTTCTTGTAATAGAATGATTTCTATGTTTGCATAGGGGCACTTATATCACCGATTTTATCAAGAAGCGAGCGCACATTACTGGAGAGTAGCAGTGGGACTTGCGATGTGTCCACAGAACAAGGACTGCTACCAGATTAACAACCAGTAAGATGCTTTCGCTTTATTTCACGATGTTTCCTCCTAACTCGCCTAAAGGTGTTCCTGACTTTATGACCATATTTGTCGAAGCACGGATATAAGGCAGTGATGCGTAACGTTGACGGAATAGGACAAGATTCACCTTGTTACTAGTCCAGCAAAACAAATTGTCACAACGATACAAATTAAACACAACATCTACAGGCGGTAGTGCAAAACTATATTCCAACGAGAACCAATACAGATTTGTAATCCTTACCACTGACAGAACTTTCAGTCGTTCTTGGTATGGCAAATAGAACAAGCACTTTACGTTTTTGGTTTCCGTGTGCTGTGTGGCCTCTCGTGCAGCCAGATCACGTTTCATCCAGGCTTGCTCAGGGTCTCGCATACGCAGTGGGCATATGTGGGAAGATGGAAAGTTCGAACCGCCTGAACGTAGTCCGCAACAGACCGGCATGTTGGTTCCCTGTTTTGGACGCCTTCGTGGATGGCTCCGAACAGCTGATGTCAACGTGGAAAACCACCCCATGTTCCCGCTTCGGTAAGACGGTCTTCAAGACGTGGTATACGAAGTAACGGCGTAAAGGTAAAGTTTCATATGTACCGGCGTTAATCGGTCCAAGTTTCATTGCAGCATACCATGCTCTTCTTGATTACCAATCGCCCGCGGCATGCTGCCTCGACTTTCAAACACGTCTCTTTTCTGGATGATTGAGTGAGACCGACAAATGTTCGCGAGGGGACCTAACAAAAGCGTTTACATTGTTTCTAACTTGACGGGCGCATATTCAGTTAGAATGTGGTTAGTTACCCAGAAAACAGTGGGTTATCCTGCGCATTTACTACTGCGCGTCAAAATGAACTTTTGCTTGCCGGCAGGGTGTTAAGTGACACGGACACGGTCAAAAAGTCACGATGGCGGCGGGCGGAAAACAGGCGTTTATTCAGTATAGTGTAGCCTATTAAAAGGAAATAAACACTGTTAATCTTCGAGCCTTCTCAGTGGGTCTCCTGTTTTTCGGCTCACCTCATTGGTTGCGTTCCCCGTTTATTTCATTGGGTTATGCTATTCCTCTTCGGTTGCTGTCTTCCTGTCTCGCGCAATGATCACGTCTTTCGTGCTCGGCATCTGATTGGCCATATTTCTTTGGACCGCTCATATTTGGCTTTGCACTCTGAAACTTGCCGTTAATAGCGATTCTCGAGTTGCCAGTGCGCCCACTATGTTCTATTGTCCAATCCGGTTTGTCGGTTTCTGGATACGTGTGCCACTCGTGCTTCGCTGCCCAGCCATCGCTGTGCCTCCCGGTGGGTTCACGCGTTCCCTCGATCGAACGGATCGGCTGACTCCGGTAACCTGCGCTTAGGTGGTAAGGTCGAGCATACTGGACTGATTTCCTAAACCCCGTTACAACCATTTCATTTTGTTTTGTTAGGATTGCGCCGAAGTATGACCCATACTGCTTTCCGCTGCGTGTGAGTTTCCTTCTTCTGCATCATCATCATCATCATCATCATCATCATCATCATCATCATCATCATCATCATCATCATCATCATCATCATCATCATCATCATCATCATCATCATCATCATCATCATCATCATCATCATCATCATCATCATCATCATCATCATCATCATCATCATCATCATCATCATCATCATCATCATCATCATCATCATCATCATCATCATCATCATCATCATCATCATCATCATCATCATCATCATCATCATCATCATCATCATCATCATCATCATCATCATCATCATCATCATCATCATCATCATCATCATCATCATCATCATCATCATCATCATCATCATCATCATCATCATCATCATCATCATCATCATCATCATCATCATCATCATCATCATCATCATCATCCTCATCATCATCATCATCCTCATCATCATCCTCATCCTCATCATCATCATCATCATCATCATCATCATCATCATCATCATCATCATCATCATCATCATCATCATCATCATCATCATCATCATCATCATCATCATCATCATCATCATCATCATCATCATCATCATCATCATCATCATCATCATCATCATCATCATCATCATCATCATCATCATCATCATCATCATCATCATCATCATCATCATCATCATCATCATCATCATCATCATCATCATCATCATCATCATCATCATCATCATCATCATCATCATCATCATCATCATCATCATCATCATCATCATCATCATCATCCTCATCCTCATCCTCATCCTCATCCTCATCCTCATCCTCATCCTCATCCTCATCCTCATCCTCATCCTCATCCTCATCCTCATCCTCATCCTCATCCTCATCCTCATCCTCATCCTCATCCTCATCCTCATCATCATCATCATCATCATCATCATCATCATCATCATCATCATCATCATCATCATCATCATCATCATCATCATCATCATCATCATCATCATCATCATCATCATCATCATCATCATCATCATCATCATCATCATCATCATCATCATCATCATCATCATCATCATCATCATCATCATCATCATCATCATCATCATCATCATCATCATCATCATCATCATCATCATCATCATCATCATCATCATCATCATCATCATCATCATCATCATCATCATCATCATCATCATCATCATCATCATCATCATCATCATCATCATCATCATCATCATCATCATCATCATCATCATCATCATCATCATCATCATCATCATCATCATCATCATCATCATCATCATCATCATCATCATCATCATCATCATCATCATCATCATCATCATCATCATCATCATCATCATCATCATCATCATCATCATCATCATCATCATCATCATCATCATCATCATCATCATCATCATCATCATCATCATCATCATCATCATCATCATCATCATCATCATCATCATCATCATCATCCTCATCATCATCATCATCATCATCATCATCATCATCATCATCATCATCATCATCATCATCATCATCATCATCATCATCATCATCATCATCATCATCATCATCATCATCATCATCATCATCATCATCATCATCATCATCATCATCATCATCATCATCATCATCATCCTCATCCTCATCCTCATCCTCATCCTCATCATCATCATCATCATCATCATCATCATCATCATCATCATCATCATCATCATCATCATCATCATCATCATCATCATCATCATCATCATCATCATCATCATCATCATCATCATCATCATCATCATCATCATCATCATCATCATCATCATCATCATCATCATCATCATCATCATCAACAGCAGTACATCAGCCATTGGAACTGATGCTTCGCTGCCATACAACCATGAGGAACTATGAAATAAAGAATAAGAAGAGGGAGAGAAAGGGGACTTAACTGAAAACTTTCATGCCCTAAGCAAACATTCAGGGTCAAGGCGCCTACACCTTGTGTAGACAACATTCCGTCACAAACAGCTGGCTATCGTGCAAAGATAAGGCGACATCGACGAGACAGCTTCCTTGCGGCTTTCACTGCCACGCGTCATAATCAGACATTACCCCGCAGATAACTCAGCACCAAACACACTTTAAACAGACAATCCGATTAGGAGACGGCAGCAGACGCGCCACTGGTGTCGGTTGCGAGCTATGTCCTGTAAAGTCTCGAGCCAAGCACAAGGTGAGTCACGTGGAATCCAACCGGAAGGCGAGACGGACCAACGGCACCCAGTTTAGTCCTCAGTGTCTTCATTTCCCGCTGCCAAGTCAACTTCTGTCCACCTCGAGCCTTGCGCCATCCTACACCTGGTAGACTGAACAAGGCCCTCCTAGGTAAGCGGTGACCAGGCATGCGTAGCATGTGCCCGAGCCAACGCAACTTATTCAATGCTATCTGTTGTTCTAGGGAGACAGCATGATTATCACCACCTAGTACTCGCCTACGCACATCATCGTTGCGGACACGCTGGTGCCATCCGACACCAGCAATGCTTCGCAAACAACGATGATCAAAGACTTGAAGGCGGCTCAGATCTTCAGACCGAAGGGTCCAAGTTTCACTACCGTAGAGCAGAACGGCCCTCACTGTGGCCTTGTATACACGGCCTTTCAGACGGAGGGAAAATCCCTTCTGTCGCCAAAGATGCCGCAGGTTCAAGAAGGCAGCTCTGGCCTTTGCAATGCGTGAGCTCACGTCAGTTTCTACGCGCCCATCATTGCTGATGCAGCTGCCAAGATAAGTGAATTGATCAACCACCTCGAGTTCCTCGTTAGCAAGCGTCAAGGGGTCATCAAGTATCTGGTGGTCCTGCAGCAACACTGTACACTTTGAAGGTGCGAAGTGCATACCAAATAATGGGACCACTCTGGATAGGCTATTTAGGGTTGATTGTGCTGCCTCAACCTTGTCGAAAAGCAAGACGATATCGTCCGCATAATCTAGGTCAACTAACCTTTCACCAGGCAGCACTTCAACGCCTACATCATGAGATTCCGCAAGGGAACACTCCATGATAGAATCCACAACGAAATTGAACAAAAACGGGGAAATCGGACAACCCTGACGAACGCCACTTGTAGTCGAAAAGCTATCCGATAGGGCACCATAGACCCTGATGCGGCCTGTAGTGTTCGAGTATAGAGCACGAAGGATGTTCACATATTTCGTGGGAACACCTTTTCGCGCAAGTAATTCGAACAGAATCGATCCATCGACTGAATCGAACGCACTCTTGAAATCGAGGAACACAGCTGTTGTCGGTCTGCGGTATGCGTGGCGCTGCTCTAGCACCTGCCGCTAAGTAAATATATGGTCTATACAGCCACGTCCTGGGCGAAAACCGGCCTGCTCTTCCCTAATCCGATATTCCCGTTCTGCAGTGAGGCGACGAACGATAATCGAGGCCAGTAATTTGGTCACAACTGGCGTTAGGCTAATACCCCCTGTGGTTCGCACAGTCTGTGCGACTGCCCTTCTTGTATATTGCCACTAAAATCGATTCGCTCCAATTAGCCGGCACACTCTCTTCGTTCCAGATACGTTCGAATAGGGAGGTCAGTGCTTTGCAGAGGACCTCACCTCCAGCCTTAAATAGTGCAGGTGGGAGGGAATCCGGGCCAGCGGCACGAAAACGATTAAGGGTTGTGGTCGCGTTACGGACCTCGGCCTCCGACGGAGGCTCTAAACTAACCGTCCATGGCTCGTCCTGCATCACCTGAGTAGGAAGAGGCCCGGGAGCAGGGGACCAGCTGAACTGATCTTCAAAGTGTTCAGCCCAACAAGCCATACGGCGCTCCTTATTGTGTATCAGCGCACCCGCGCTGTCCCTGATTGTCTCACTGACGCCTGGTTTTCTGAGACTAGTGGTGCGGATTAACTGGAAGAGCTTGCGGTAATTGCCTACTGCTCCTGCGTCCTCCATTTCTTGAGCCCGACTGGTCCACCAGGCTTCCTTGTCAGCACGTAGGCTCCGCTTTAGTTCACGCCTAATAGCCCGTCTGGTCACATTGTGTTCAGAACCAGCCGGGAGGTTTCTTCTAGCTTCCAACAGGTTCACGGACCTCTCGGTTATCCAGTGACTGGTGCGGTGACGACTGATAGTGCCACAAACAGATGCTCCTGCGTCGTGCATAGCGGCCGAGATTCTATTCCACTGAAGTTCAGTGTCATTGGGACAAGAGAGCGAGAGTTCGCTATGTAGTGCTTCTTGATAGGCTTGCCTGACAGAGGGCTGGGACAATTTCTCCGTTGCCAATCGGGGGAGACGCTTTGTGCGCCTTCCGGTAAAGTTCATGGAGAAACGACAGCGCACCAAGGCATGATCAGAGTCGACACAGGTACTCCAGTACGAGCGGCAATCCAGAATGGAACCGTGCCACCTGTAACTTATGGCTATGTGGTCAATTTGGGTCCATCGCTGGCCAGCTACAGGTGGACGCCAAGTGGCACTTCGGCGCCCACTGTGTCTAAAAGCAGTGCTAGTAAGAAACAACTGGTGCTCCGCACACAGTTGCAGCAGACGCTCGCCGTTGTCAGTCCGTTCGGCGTTAAGTCCATACTTACCACCCAGCTGAGCTTCTGAAGAGCTCAGACGCCCTACTTGTGCGTTCATATCCTCTGCAAGTACTATAATATCTGAACTAGTAGTACTGCGTAGCAGCGTGTTCAGTTCGTGATAGAAAGTGTCCTTGACTGCATTAGAACTGCAGTCGGTGGGAGCATAAGCAGAAATCACAAACAAACAGCGTTTTGTTTTACTTCGCGAATTCACCTTAGCTGATGTCGTCAAACGGGCTGCACATAAACGGCTGTTCACCGGAATCCAATCAACCAACGATGACGCAGCCTTGGAGCTTAGAATGATACCTACACCAGCTTGACCCGTGAGTGCCGCATCGGCGTCTCCGGATGCGTGCAACCAATAACGAGAGGATAAGCCGGGTGCAGTCAATTCAATAGCCCCGTTAGCGTCATTAATCCTAGTTTCGGACATACAACACACATCAACACCCAGTGTATCGAAGGTGCGTGCGAGTGCAGCCTGCTGACCTGTTTGTCTTGGAGTGCGGACGTTGAATGTCGCCATGGAAACGGGACAGCGTGGCCTTATAAGGGACTTTTGCCGATAGGCGTCCGATAGGTGCTGTGCGATGGTGGCTGCAGACGGTACTACTCCAGTAGCACTTCGGTTGCTGTCAATTAAGCTGGGAATTATAGAAGGAAGGTTAGTAATAGGGGCCGGGATGGGAGTAAGAGAAAAAGGTGGAAAAGAGAGAAGGGAGGCGCCAGCAGTAGCATGTTTTCGCTTATCCGCCCTGCTGTATGCAGCAGATAAGGCGACCCTTGATAATCTGCGCGACGGCCGATGCAGGATGAAGTTTATGTTTGAAGAAAATGTCATGGTTGTATGTGGGCTGGGATACTGCCAGGGCGCCCAGACCTAGACAGGAGGACGATTAGGGTCCTCATCCAAAGCCTTTGGCTCAAAAGCCTGTCCGCAAGGCAGCGGGGTGGCAGTGAGTTAGTTTTACAGAAATGGACGCCATCCCATTTCAAACCCCCAACCTGGAGGACCAGGAGACTGAGTTTGTCTGACCTCTCACCATTGACCAACCTGGTAGGAGTAGCACTCAAGATACTCGGATGCATCACCCAGTATAGCTCAATGGGTCAATGAGGTACGCAAACCGTCGCACCACGTTAAGATCCAGTCTCGTTACGACGGTTAAGGTCCAGTCTCGTTGCATTGCAGGGGTGACGCGGTTTTCCATCTGGGTAAAACGCGTACAACCTGCTTTCCGGACCTGTACTTGGTTCCGCTTAATTGTAGTGCCCCCAATCTTCACTTCGTAGCTTCTGTCTCTCTTGCGGCTCTGAATAACTCCCTTCCTCCAGTGTGCCTCTTATCCTGATACTGGTTGCACCCACACTTCTTCTCCCACTGCTAGAGGTTGGAGTTTTCTCGCCCCGCGATCGTAGTATTTCTTTTGCCTAAGCATTCTGTTTCGTAACCACTCGTGTATCGAGGTCGCTGGTGATACTTCAGGTGTTAGCAGATTTGACGCAGTTGGTATCAACGTTCTTGTCCTCCGGCTGAAGAGTCGCTGCACCGGACTTGCCCCAATTTCTATTGATGGCGTGTTTCTGCGTTCCAGCAACATAATATAAGGGTCCTCATGAGCCTCCTTAACTTTGGTAAGCACCTTCTTTGCTTCTTTTACCGCCGACTCGGCCTTTCCATTTGATTGGCTGTGATATGGGCTAGTAAGCCGGTGATGGAAATCCCACTTTCTGCTGAACTCTCGGAACTCTACGCTAACGAACTGCGGCCCGTTGTCCGAGACTACTACCTCCGGTATTCCGTGACGAGCAAATTGACATCGTAGCTTATTCACCACTGCGTCTGTACTGGTCGTAACAAGAGCATCGATTTCAAAGTAGTCACTGAAATAATCAACCAACACTAGGTACCTTTTTCCATTGTGGATGAAGATGTCTACTGCAACCATCTGCCAGGGCCTGTCCGGAACGTCACGAAGCATCATCGGTTCTTTTGACCAACGTACGACGTGTATTCGGCATGCCAGACAATTTGAGACGTAATCTCGTATTCGGCTGGTCATCCCCGGCCAAAACATTAGCTCTCACGCTCTGGCCACACAATTGTTGACTCCCAAATGCGCATAGTGGGCAAGCTCTGTCATCGCGCGCTGCAACGCTTTGGGGATTAGTATCCTATTGCCTTTGAATATCAACCCATCTTGGACAATGAGTTCATCTCGAAAATGGAAAAACGGGGTCAGCTCTCCTGGTAGATCTTTCTTGTTCTTGAGCCAGCCACTTAGTATCGTCTGCCTCAGTGGCTTGCAGAACCCGTCTTCCTCCATGCACTGCTGGAGCTGTTTCAATCGCTCCTCGGTAACGGCTACTAGTTGTGCTGCATGAACGAAATCTGAATCTTCGTCTTCCTTTGGTGTGTCTGACAGATATGCCCTGGATAACGTGTCTGCGATATGCATTTCGGGACCAGGTCGATACACAATCACTAGGTCGTACTTTTGAAGGCGAATAAGCATTCTCCGTAAGCGGCGGGGAACAACATGTAGCGGCTTGTTGGTGATGGAAACCAACGGTTTGTGATCTGTAAACACTGTAGTCTTCCGGCCAAATGTATAGTCATTAAAACGTTCGACGGCGTAAACCACTGCAAGCATCTCTTTTTCTATCTGGGCGTAACGACGCTCAGTCTCTGTCAACGTCCTACTGCGAAAATCGATGGGTTTTCCATTCTGCATGAGTACGGCCCCGATACCAAATTGACTGCTGTCGCATTGAATCTCGAGGGAGAGTTGCGGATTATAGTAGGCGAGAACAGGTGCGTTAGTGATGAGTCCCTTGATTGCCTGGAAGGCCTCTTCTTGTTCTGCACACCAATGCCAGCTTTCGCCCTTATGAATCAACTTCCTGATCGGTGTCATAACATCAGCTAACGTGGGCAAGAACCGGCTCAGATAATTGATCATCCCATTTAGCCTACCAACCGCTTTCACATCTGTGGGGGACGGCATATCTTTTATAGCTCTTACTTTCTCAGGGTCTGGTTTTAGCCCTTCCGCGCTTAACATATGCCCATGAAACATAACCTCTGTACTGCGTAGTTCGATCTTTTCGCGTTTCAGTTTGATGTTTCTTTCAACACAACGTTGTAAAAAGCTACGAAGGTTCTGATCGTGCTCTTCACGAGTAGCTCCAAAAACCAACACATCGTCCACTACGCAGAATACTCCCTGTAGATCGTCCAACGCTTGCATTAGTCGCTTCTGGAAGATTTCGCTAGACACTTTCAGTCCAAACGGTAAACGAAGCCAACGGAACCGCCCGAATGGTGTTCCGAATGTTGTCATGTAGCTTAACTCATCGTCTAGTGATACGTGCCAGAACGCAGAGGCGAGGTCGACTTTCGTGAACAGTTTAGAATTGCATAACACCGGCAGCATGTCGTCTAGTGTCGGTAACGTAAAATACTCTCTCTTGAGTGCGGCATTAAGCGGTTTCGGATCAATGCATATAAGCAGCTCGCCTGACTTTTTTGTGATAATCGCCACCTGGCTGACACAATCAGTCGGTTCGTCAACTTTAGATATCACTCCCAGACTACAGAGACGTTGCAACTCATTCAAGAACTTTTCGCGCAAGGCAATTGGCACCTTCCTAGCTGATAACGCCACCGGTGTTGCTAGCTCGTTTAACGATAAGTGAGCGGGTCCCTCGAACATCCCTACTCCGCCATCAAACACACTCGAGTACTTATCAAAAATATCTACCTCGACGTCACACGCATGAACAAAACGTTCGTGGTTAAAAGAAACAAAACCAAAACGCTGGATAGAATCAATGCCCAGAATGAGCATGTCTTCCGAAACAATCAGGAACTACAGCGGGTGCTCTGTTCCTTCCTTTAGATTGACCGTCTCCAAAATGACGATGCCGTTCGGTTGCAGCCTTGAGCCGCTCCACATTTTGAGACACGTTTGAGTTTGAGCAAAGATGTAACAGGGAGTATATTCTACACGACAGACCGCTCGTATTTATTAGGTAACGAAACGTACTATTTTTAGGAAGCCAGTTCTCTTTATGCCTGCCTCTTGCGCTGACTTGTATTTGCTAGCCAAAACTCTCGCCTGAACTGGCTTGTATTCGTTGGCCAAAAACTCGTGCCTGCTTTCCGAACAGTTTGACTTTGTACCGTGCTCGTTCGCATCAGCCTTCTTCACATCGCACTCCCTTGCAGTATTTTTCAGGCAAGATGTTAACCGCCGCCCCGAAGTCTAGCTGAAAACGTACCGATTGTCTTCGAAACAAAAGTGTTGCAAACCCGCACTTGCTTTTCGCCCGGCCATCCATGTTGTTTATCAACAATTCTTGTTCTCGTTCTCTGGCATCGTCGGCAACCGAACTCACTCTGTATGATCTACAGCAACGAGCAAAGTGACCTTTCTTGGAGCATTTCATGCACGTCCGACCCCACGCTGGACAACTCTACTTCTTCTTTTGGTGCCTGCGGCCGCAAAACTGGCAATCAGTTACCTGTTCATCGGGTGATCTCGGGATACGTCCCTCGGTTCGGGATACTGCGAACAACTCCGTATTCTTCTCGGCGCGCAGATATTCGACTTGCTGATCTGTTCTGGCCTCACTGAGGCAGATGTCGACACACTGTTTCAGTGACAAGTTCCTTTGTTGCAGAAACCGGCGTGTGAGTTCATCGTTCCTTATCCCAATAACGATGCGATCCCGTATTAGTGACTCCTTTATGCATTCACAGAAATTGTAAGTTCGTGCCAGGAGCTTCAATTCTGTGATGTATCTCTCGAACAACTCCCACGGTAAACGATCGCGTCCAGAAAACAGATATCGTTGGTAGGTCTCGTTCACACGCGCTTCGCAGTACTCGCCAAATGTCCGCATCACTTCGGATAGATCCGCCTTCTGATGGCCAGACTTCAGTGTTTCAAGAACCCTTCTTGCATCGTCACCAACAGCGTGCCTAAACATTGCGAGTTGGTAGTTCATCGGCTGGGCGTCCAGCTGAGTCAGTGTTGCGAAATCCGCCCACTTGCTCTTCCAAATCCGCCAACTGTCTGGTAGAGAACTCTCAGTCATCTGCAAAGCGGATGGAAACGGAATCGCCGGTTGACCTCCAACTGCATCTTGGGCATCGGTTTCTTCTTCTCCTCTGTCACCATGTTAAGTGACACGGACACGGTCAAAAAGTCACGATGGCGGCGGGCGGAAAACAGGTGTTTATTCAGTATAGTGTAGCCTATTAAAAGGAAATAAACACTGTTAATCTTCGAGCCTTCTCAGTGGGTCTCCTGTTTTTCGGCTCACCTCATTGGTTGCGTTCCCCGTTTATTTCATTGGGTTATGCTATTCCTCTTCGGTTGCTGTCTTCCTGTCTCGCGCAATGATCACGTCTTTCGTGCTCGGCATCTGATTGGCCATATTTCTTTGGACCGCTCATATTTGGCTTTGCACTCTGAAACTTGCCGTTAATAGCGATTCTCGAGTTGCCAGTGCGCCCACTATGTTCTATTGTCCAATCCGGTTTGTCGGTTTCTGGATACGTGTGCCACTCGTGATTCGCTGTCCAGTCATCGCTGTGTCTCCCTGGTGGGTTCACGCGTTCTCTCGATCGAACTGATCGGCTGACTCCGGTAACCTGCGCTTAGGTGGTAAGGTCGAGCATACTGGACTGGTTTCCTAAACCCCGTTACACAGGGGCTTGATGGCGAAATTGGATAACCGGACGAGCTTAAAAACCCGCTTGTTTTCTTATCGAACATTGTACCTGAAACGGTGGCCTTTTGTACCCAGTATAATTATCTTGCACCCTGGATAGGTTTTGCAAGCTGTAAAAACCTACTGATAGTCCACTAAAAATGTTCGTTAATTCTATCAAAACGAGAAGCTCCAGCCTTTATTCAAAGAAACAACAGGCATCGAATGAAACGCCCGCGGACTTCCGTGTCTATAGTCCATCCATTAACATTGCAAAAAAGAATGGTGTATCCTCCTTAAATCCACCTGTCATGAAGCGTCAGTTAGCAAAACGTAAAACGACTACTACCCTCTTCCTCAAAAACCCCTTAGCTCCCAATGTCTATAAACGCGTCATATGTAAATTTTCAGCAAATATTGTTTGGTGGCATCCGATTCTGGATTTGGCTGTCACTGTGACCTCCACGGGGACAGCAGCAGGACGCCTGCGCCTACAGAGGGTGCATGGATGGCTTGCGCTGCACCACCCACAGCTCCATCCACACCCTTATAACCATTGTAAGCCCGAAGGAATAAGACCGGGATGCATGCGGAGGAGAGCCACGTTTCATCAACGGAGCCGGCCCACACTCCTTCACAGGCAAACACAAGCACGTTGTATTTGGGGAATCAAGCGCACACAAGGCGGTGGCTGGACGGTATTCCGCTCCACAATGGATAGAACCACTCTTTGAGGCTAGCAGGGTCAGGAGGACATTGTACTGCTTCCCCTCAGCAACTATTCACAGTCTCTTTGTATCCTCATTGACAAACAAAACTGAATCATTAGAGGAGCATTTAAATAAACAAAGTGCAAAAAATTTGCGGCTGGATTTTGTCATGGACACCAGGACATCTGTTTCCTAGTTAACTGATCCACCATCTAATGCAAAACACAGGCGTAGGAATGGGGCAATGAACTTCCTAATTTCCGTAGCGTATAACGTAACTTAAATATGTAAGCGTAGCAAAAACGCTATTGCCCTCAACATACCGGACGACATGAAGCTTACAATAATCAGGAATGCGGTCACGAAGTTCTACAGCATACAGATAAACAATATTAATTGCAAAAGCCTAAGGAAAAATTCTCTACCTCATCCATGCTCCATGCTTTTCCGATTCAGTAGCGAACATTCTGCTAACCTGTTAGCTGCGAATCAAAAACCTGTATGGTCTATTCTGAAACTAGACAGAGGACAGAACCCCCTACAAGGTGAATTTCATCATGTTAGATCTACTATTAACTCACCAAAGCGCAAGAAAATAATTCCACTTTTCCTCACAGAAATCCATGGAAGGGATAGCATCCGGTGCAGATTGCATTGGCCCGTTAGGCAGAACCGTCGATTTAGATAATTCTGCAAACAGCAGTGACCCTCCAAATGCTATGGAAGACATTTTTGAGGGTATTACCAGTACACAGGATGCTGCCTCGTGGGCAGATAGAGAGAAAGTTCCGTCTGTAAAGTTGCGGTATAAAACTCGTCCACCCAGTAAGCATTCAGATCTTTATCTAAAAACGCCGGATTGTCCCTAACCGGTGACAAGACTATCCTCGATTGCTCCACGGGAAGTAGATGTCAGTGCGATTAATGCATCGAAAGGTACCCATTCCACGAAGCAAAATACCTAGACATGCCATTCACCAGGGAAAGCAGCAGTCATTATCGAGAGCTTTTTAGTCCAAGAAAGAGCCCTAGTATGGTAGGGGTGAAACCAAAAACTCCCACCATAGCTAAAACTGATAACAATCCCATGTTATCTGTAAAACATAAAATCCTAACGTCTCATAATACGCTTGCCGACTCATTGGTCACTATACCCGTAACTTCCGCTACGACAATAAATAGTATTCTTGCTTGTCCTCCTTAATACTTTCCCCTACCTCCTTAACTCTCTCAAGCTATCCATTTTTTTGGAAATGCTCCACCCATTCCGCCTCGTCCTTTACTATCAATGGATGCTGTGAATCTAAATGTGAAGGAGTTATTAAGGATAGCCCGATAACTAATATAGGCCTAAATTCTAATTAGTATTGTGGGTCAAACCAGAGCCAGAATGCTTACAGAATGATAATATAAGTGCACAATTAACTAAAGTTCACATACTCAGCACCTTCGTGTACCTAAATAAACCTGCTCTTGTCTGGCTTACTGAAACTTGCTGCAGCACAAACGTGTCAACTAAACTCATTGCATATTGCTGGTAAGTAGCAGGATTGTAGTGGTGTTTGTTAAGGTTTTCATCCCAGTAATTCCCAAGCTACATAACAGAGTCTAGTCCGGAAATGCACCGGACGCGTTTCGCCCTTCCCATATTCCACCGTCAGTGACAGTGGAAGATAGGTGGTGTTATATCCCAGTTAGTTTGCAAATTATGTAGCCCAGCCAACGTCCCCCATGGCTCAGTGGTTTAAGCTGCTGGCTGGTTAGCATCTGCCTCTAGCAGTCATGGGTTCGATCCTCCTTAGAGGCCCAAGGGAATGCGCACCAATGACAAGCCCCAATAGGGAGAAGCGCATCTGGTGCTTTTCCGGACTAGGCTCTGCTATGTAACTTGCTAACTACTGGGATGAAAACGTTAACAAAATTTCAACTGCTTTCGATTGACGGATATAACCTGATCAGAAATGATGGGAAGACAGATAGCATGAAGGTTGCATGAGTTACTACTCACAAAACCTGCTTGTTTCTGAATGCACCGTTCCGCTTATCTGACTTTCTGTTTATTCTGACTGGCTAATTTTGTCGTTCGGTGGAAACCGACCTAGTGTAGGTTGCATATATGGCCCACCTGGTGCCAACTAGTATAAAGCGATCCAGTTAGTAAATATTGTTAGCTACATTTCGAGACTTACTCTGGAAAATCAAACCATTTGTGGGGACTTCAAGCTGCCTGACATAGGCTGGTCTAGATTAGCACCAACCGGGAATCATGCAAACAGTTTAACTTTTCTTATGACTGCAGGATGGACTCAACATATTCTTTCATTAACAAGGGGTAAAAGTGTGCTGGACCTAGTTTTTACTTTAGACATTATTTCCATTTTCACTGAGGTACTACGCTACCTCCCAGGATGCGACCATAACTCAGTTGCCTGCAAAATGGAGCTCGACCCTCCACTGGTCTATACAAAAACATTCTCTCCCCTCAAAGTGAAAACTGGGACTCAGTTTCTATTCTTCCACGGTCGCAAAATTGGGAACTATGCTTTCCTTCCCATGACCTCCAGAAGGTATCTGCTCATTTTTTGTCACAATATACAATAGTGCTTGAAAGCAAACCTTGTGCTAAACTTACGGCTAGCTCGACCATTGCGAAAAAAGATAGAAAATAAATGTGCCCATTTGATCGAACGTAAGAAAAAATCGTGATTTCAGCGTGCGCTTGCGTCTGCAGAACTTTGTAGTTGGACCGGGTGCCCAGAAACCCAAGGATATGCCACTGACTCACTGGCGCAAAAAGTATCATACTTGAATGATCCGCATGTCGGAACGCGCTGAGGATTCATCGCCCATAATGCATGCATAAAATAGCCCATGTAAAAAACATTTGTTAAAAAGGTGATGGTTTACATGCTATTTATTGCACGGCACACAGCCAGTTGGAGCATGGAAGTGCTGGAAAAATCCATCGAGCGAATACTTCGAATGGAAGCAAGTCCCCTGGGGACGATTTCATGGATAATCATAGTACTTTAGTTGAACTTTTGGCTAAATCTGCATCTGTTAGTGTTCCCAGTTTCTTAATCACTCTGATACCTTCAAACTGCCAATCACTGCCAATCATTCGAAATTAATTTTACAAAACATGCACAATTAACTATGTTATGCGAGCATGTTGTACAGAATGATCATGCGAATAAGTTGGACGGTCTCGCACCGTCGAAGAACAAACCGTTTATTTATTTGTTTGTCTGCTTATTTATTTAACAATCAACGCGTCCAGCAAAACAACTAACAGTCTCCTACATGAAGCTTTCAAATGACGACAAAGCCAATCGTAAGACAACCACTGATTTTGAAAGTGGATCGCGGCGCACAAATTTGCCATCAATTCATCCCCACAGGTCGGGGACTGGGACTGTCCGTTGGGCGGATTACCGCGCCCCCAACGCTCCGCAGTTTCATGTTTGTCGGCAGTCTTCCGATAGAGATAGTCAAATCAACATTCGAACCTGGGTTCAGTGTGCAAGTTTCGACAGCGTTTAGGTACTCGGTTTGAGCTCATCCCCCACCGTATCAACAGACTATCGCAGGCCGTCTCATTTGGGACAGAGATTCCTATACCTACTTATAAACTGCAAATTAAGACCAGACCGGTTTTCAAGTGCAGTGTTGGTTGCTGCTAATGCCTTACATCCAGAGTTGCCTCAGATCAGACGCCGCCCCAGTGTGGTGAATATGCGAGGCTTGCTTAAATAGATTAAATCACGGACCCTACGGATGTCTCTTCCCGCAATCTGAGCACACGACAGGATAACTGCAAACCAAAGAGTAATTGATTACAAAGAAGTATTACGGAAATTTGGATGGTATAAGCAGAAATTCATCACATTTACACTCACTCCTAAAGACATCGCACGCCCAGAAAACCACTGTACTAGCGCTTCATTCTTTTGGGAGTCGTAAGCAGTTGCTTAATCAAGACGGTTATTACCGTCCCCCGTCGCTCCCTGAGTTTAATCATAAACTGGTAACAGTAGAGTTTCCGGTTCGGCTCCCATATGGGTCAGATGAAATGCGCACCGTTGACGATCCCCGAGAGGAGGAAACGACTGCACAGTGTTTTTCCTGGTGTGTCATAGCTGACGAACTTCATAGTAAATCATTCGATGTGAGTTCCAATGTCACAGCAACTTTAATTGAAGCCAGCATCCCCACACCTGTAATTGTACAATCGCATCTCTGGATTGCTTTCAGTCATCAAAGTTATTGTATTTTGTACACGAGTAAAGACATAGACAACTCCTCTGATCGATTAACGTATATAAGACAATTCTACACAAACGATCCAGCGTTTTGTGCAGTTTTTCGAGGTAATTTACAATAATGTTGTTTCATTTTCGACTCTATAAACGTTGAATCTAGTATGTACAGATGAGCGAACGTTGCATACCTTCTCCTTCGCTACAAAGATCTGCGACAGTGGAGTTACTCAACAATTCTCACTAAGCGGGCAAGTGGTGACCACGTGATATCGTGTTCAAGATGACTCATCCGCAGTGAACCTGTGTCCGGCACGCCCTGGTCAGTATCAGGTTGCGGCAGTGGACCCATCCAGCTCTCGTCAACTGTGCGTAAGCGTGGCACACCTGGACACATCAACCAAACCAACGTTTAGGGAACGAACTGAGCAACGCAGAGGCAAAGACAAAAGTCCTCCTCTGTCATCTTCCGATGGTCTACATTACCGGTTGTCATTTACCAACAATTCCAGAAAAAATTTCGCCTTCATCGATTGGAAGAAAAAGTGTGTGCAGACAGCATGGCAACGCCGGATGACGGGACAAGGTGAATATTTTGAGTTCATTTTCCCCACGCCAGTTGCCTCTACATAAAATCTGTGGACGACGATGATATGGAAGCTACACTAGTTGGCCATAGCAACCGGAACGCCTTCACACCCCAGGGCTCACTTGTACCGTTGAAGAACTGGTGAAAATGGGTGTGCGTGTGTGGTCTGAGCGAAACACGCTGACTATTCAAATGGCACAAACAAATCGCAATTGTGTGGACCACACGAGGTGCAAGTTGTCCTTGGGATGTCATCATAAATGGCTTGAATTGAAGGTGCGCGTTGGACCACCCCAGCGATTTCCTCCAGAGTGGTAGGTCACAATGTTAGGTGGCCGTGCAGCTTCCACTTGTGGGGAACATAATAGCCAGGAAAACCCTGAGAGGTACACCAGTGTGTTCGGCATCTTCCGTGATCACCTGTCTGAAAAGATATGACCACACGGTGTAGCAACTGCTTTGTAAATCGCTCAGGCAACTCGGAGTGAGTCCTTTACTTGGCATCGCGGCAACTAAAACTGCAGCATAATGTTGTCACCACGCCATGGTATAGAATGGGTCGGTATCATGAGTTATGGATTAGCGCACTGGTCTGCATGGACACGTGAATTCACCTCAACAGTGACTACTCACTCGCCTGTTTGGACTGACAAAGGCTTCGTTCGTCTACCGACGTATAAATAATTGAGAATATTAACTGTTTGCCAGGCTCTGTTTTAATCCCTAAGTAACCAGCTAAATCCAATCTACTGCTCTCAAGGTTTTGCCAAGCACATAGTTCGGAGATAACAGATATCCTTTCACAAAATCCTGAACTGGTCTTACTAGCGCGTATAAAACAGAATTGTAACTGGAGGGGTGTTGGTGATAACTGCACCTTTAAAAGGTAGGGATAAACCGTGCTTACAAAGTGTACTGGCGATTAGAGGCTGGCATAGAAGGTTTAATTTGTTTGAAACGGCAATAATAGAACTTAACTTTAGGATGTATCGGTCTAAATCACCTGTCAGAATGCAGTCGCATTGCGGCAATTTTTAACACGAACTATATTCACATAATCAAGTTAATCGGACGATGAAAACACTCCACCGGTAATGATCTGGTAACAAGTGGGTATTCAGCCCAGTAGTCTGAATGACAGCCCTGATCTATGCACAAGACCAGGTTTCCGTGGTGACTTGAAGGGCGGCCAAAACCGCCAGGCTTCTATCTGACGTGCTAATTTTAAAAAAAGAGGAGATGAGGTTTGGTGAATTCGATTTCTTCGTATCTTTTTAGCAGGGCCGTCAACAATAATGTTGGGTTGTATACAGTCGTTAATACGCGCGTCAATGTATAATATCCAGACCAAAATTAGTAGTCTAACCCCAAAGTCCGGAGTAACCTAAGGATGACCGATAGTTGTGTTCAAAGGCAAAGTACCGCTTTAATCCGGTTTATACCAAGGAGCAACGTAAGCAGTACAATTTATTCATCGCCTGACTTACTACTTTCGTCTGCTGGCCTTATGAAAAGAACTCGCAGTATGTGATACCCCTCATATCAAAGAATGTGGACAACATAACTTCGGACTTCGACTATCTTGCTTCCTTCGGTCTTGGCGACATCGGACCCTTCCACTGAAGGCTCTGGCTTTTGATCTCCATGTCTTTCTGGAAGATCAATGATTCATCTCCGGTGGTGATTCATAAGACCGTGACAACGGAACTGTGATGGATCCCAAAACAATCCGGCATTAGTGCATGCAAGCGTGGCAGAGAAGGGCAGGGAAGCGCATAGGCTCCAGGGGAATTGCGTTGAAGGTGAACACTTAGGGTAAAGTCTGGGTTTTGAAATAACTTTTGTGTGACGCCAGTCCGACGAACGTTTCTGACACACCTTGTATGTTGCGCGTAACCCCAATGGACACCAACTTTTATCATTTGGCTAAGCTTCTCCACTGAGCTTTCTAATGTTGCAACATCGATTTAGCGACACGGTGTCCTGCCGAAGTGAGGTCGATATTCCCATTGTGTAACCAGCAGAATTCTCTTAATAATTCAGCTAGCATTGGCAACGCGTACGCAGAAGTTGATACTGATTCCGAGAAGTAGCCAGCAATCCTGCATAGCGGAGGGTTGATAAAATAAGATTTCACATCAGAAGAAGACACGAGTTAATCGGATAAGCCAATTTTATCGCAGTCATCGATAAGCCCTAGTGAATCTTAGACGTTAAATATATTGATTCATTCTCTCTGTAAGGAATGTGCTTTCACCATCTAACGAGAAGGTTTAGGCTAGGTAGTTGTCATTGTCATTGGAATAGGTCTAAGTATTTAGACTTTACAGTTACTTGCAAGACGGAAATATAATACAAGCACTCAGCGTTGAACAGCTTTCAGTGACATCACCCATCACGGGCTGCTGACAGAGCATTTCTTAATGACGAAGCTTGCCATACTTTAACGTGATTACCCCCTTTGCTTAATCATACCGTCTAACTTCGTTGACGTCACTGAATAGGATGCTAGTCTTGCCATATTCATTGCTACTCATAGCCGCTCATTCAGCTTCCCTGTAACCGCATCTTTAGCATCTAGTTCATGTAGCAAGTACGGATAAAAGGTCGTAGCGCCCAAACTTTTCTTCCGCGATTAGCTTATCGCATAGACGCTGGTGTTGCAGTCGCGGTTTTGCTGAAAGCCATAAATTATAGTCTCATCTGCCATCGAGCCCTTGGTAGAGCGGAACAGAAGGGCCCTAGGAAGGCACCAGATGCAATGGGAGATGACCCGGATAGTTTTGACTTCTGAACGCGGCAGCCGTTGCCATTTGTTATACGAACTTGCTGCTTGGCTGACGGTCGATTGCGCTACAACAAGCGTCCTATCGTCTGCTTAATTGGATGAAGGAACGGGCCATAATGGCACAAGAACGTCATTGTCGGCATAGTCTGACCAGTAGTAGTTATCCAGATCTCTGATGAGTCAAACGTGTTGTTGATTACGTTTATTTGCCTTTGCTGAAAATGTTTTTCCTCGTTGAATAACCGAGTTTTCTACTAGATCCACAATCGATGCTTGGTTTCGATTGAGGTGTTCTGTTTGAACACAGTATTCCACAACCAACATCGTCCTGACCATTTCTCTGTATTTAGCAGAATTTGTAAGGAGTACTCCAGGACGGTCAACCGAATACAGAAACTGTAACGCCGAGCATAAATTCGCCGTCACATCAAGCAACGGGTTAGTCGGTAAGCAGCAAGTATCTGCCAACCTGACAGAAAAGCGTAATTCCTCTAAGTATCCTAATTTCGCACGCAGTCAGATTTAATCATAGGCAGACATTGGGGGCTTGCAATTCGTTCCCGAGAACTCCTGAATGCGGGCTAAAGTTTCTGTGTATCGTCTGACTGACTGAACCATCGATTCACAGTTGTTTCAATGAAACAGGCTACTTCGTCTAGCATATGAATCTCCCACAATCATTCATAACTATATTGACTGCTTGTTATTTTACACTATGAAAATATGTCTGTTTTGAGACAAACTAAACAAGTTGTTATATTTTATCAGCCACTCATTTATTATACTAAGATTTAGGAGCTGCTTTACCAGGGGCCCAAGTTAAAGAATACGAGACCATTTGTGAACAATTCAAACCTTCACAAACTTACATAGAAGTGAAACAATTAAAATTAATCGTTAGTTTAAGCCACACAGGTCACGTGTGGGTGAGCGTCGGAGACGAATAAAAGGATGGTTTATCAGGCAGAAAATGAAATTATGGCCTCATATACTTCCAAAGCGATAGGGGGGGGGCAGAAAAGGCACAGCGAACACTTCATGAGCTCATCTAAGCCCTTTTGAGATGTCTGGGTTGTCCCAAGGTAGAGAGTTACACCGCCAAAGACATGGTCGTCAGCGTACCTCTGGCCAATAAAATTTGGTGGTAACGGATCTGGTTAAATATACAAGTACAGTAAAGGAGGCAGTGAAGCCGGCTGTAATATACCGCCTTTTGTGATCGCGGAAGTAGTCGAAAACTCATTTATCCATTACCTTTACGTAACTTATCTCCTACGAGGTCAGTCAATCCTCTCATTGCAAGCAGCTTGATAGGAGCGCTCAGAGCGAATAAACACAGGCAGTCAAGAGAAGACGAACCTGACGGATTCGTTCATTGGACGTAGAATGCGTGTTCGTCCGTTAAATCCTTGTTCAACCGTGACCAGCATTTTCTATGCTGATTCCGCGGGAAGAGATCACACCCCATGATGCTTTTGGTGCCCCGCATTTCCAGTTGCCTTGTCCACTCTTTCTTAGCTTAACTGTATAAATGTATCGTGTGCAGCCTGATGAAGCACGAAAAAAGAACTCGGTTGCTGTACAGGCTTTTCATGACTGAAACGGAACTCCTTTATCTTATAGATTATACCAGGCTCACCTTCACTTGCTTGCTTGGATCTCCTTTGATCCACTTGTTCATTCCCATTGGACGCTCCCGTCACTCAATGCAATGCATGAGATACGACGCTGCACACAATGAACGGAGTGACTGATATCGTCAGAGAGACAGATTGCAAAAGCTGACTGATATATGGCTGCTCGAAACCCCACAGGTGTGCACAATTGGACAGAATAGGCCATAAGAGTGTACATTGCACCACGCAACCGATTAGTTTGAAACAAACGTTGGTCATGGCGACTGAGGAAACAGGCCTTCCTTGAGTACTGCATGAATACATATAATTCAAGCACTTGCGGTTGTAGCTATTGTGAAGATCATGATTAGTCACAGTATAAATCACGTGAGCAAAGTGAGAAATTACCCAAACACTTGCTTATTTTGCAGGTTCGCCGTCCTTCGCGCATCTGTATTTGTGGTCTAATCGAAGTAAGGCTTTGTTTCACTAAGTTCTACTAACAAGAGAGGCTGTTTCTAGGTAAGTGAGAAAATGCTCAAGATGCAAGCGCCTGAGCTGGAAACACCACCCGCTGCTGAAATTCCCTCAGCTTTATCTAAGACTGTGCAAACAGGGGGTGCAAAACAGCAGATGTTCCTATCGCGTGCTAATCAAACGGCGAAGGTGCCTACCCGAAAGGATGTATTTTGTGCCAAGCAAACTTGTGCTAAGGTATTAAAAGGAGGGTTGACTTGTACAAATTGCTAAAACCTGTACCATTCGAAATGCGTCAAAGTCCGTAGAAAGGAATTGAAGTAGTACAATACATCGGGTTCACTTTTCGTTCTGTCCGAAGTGCATAAGGATTCCACTAGTAAAATGCGTACTAGTCTTAACACCAAGTACGACTGCCTAGGCATCGAAACTAAGCATAATTTGAATGCAAGAATTGCTTTTCTCGAAGCGAAAACAGCGCACGTTGTACCTCATCCGTCTCTCTCCATTACTGTCTCGAAACCAAGGCAAAGGGCCAAGCGTTCAAACGGCCGCGCAGTACCAGAAACCTTGGCAACCACGAACCAAGTTGTCATCGCGACCGATAGAAACATGCCTAGCCCCATCACCCATATCCTCTTATCCAATGTATCGACTGATGCAACATCAGTAACACCCACCCTTCCGATTGACCAACGAAATCGGAAGCGCTCTAAAGACCAATCCACCTATGCAACCGTTACTTCGATTATACATCGAAGTGCGACCTCAGTATCCGCACCCAATACAACCGCAAAACGAGTCAAGGATCAGGTGCAACCTGCACAGATGTCACTAAATTCATCGCTAACAGTGATTCCCACGTCACCGGAGACTAGGAGGAACTACGGGGCCTTGCACCAACGTTCCTGAGTCCAAGGCAAACTCCTTAAGGGGTAAACAGTTAGATGATTTAAAGCAATAGACTTTCTTTTGTCACAAATTGAAGTTCAAGCCAGTCCGACTAATATAATGCGCATCACTAGATATCCAACCTCGAATCATTACGTGAAGTCCCGGCTAATGCGAGTAACAATGGGATCAATAGATGATGTCAAAACGGTGCTTTTGTCGGCATACCTCCTGCGAACTGAAAACAGTGGAATTCGCATATTTCCGGACGTCCCATGGAGCGGACACCAGCGGGTCAAGAATAATGCAAGCGACAAACACACGGATAGTAGCAGAAGAATTATGTTTTTTCATAGTGTGCCCGAGCTACCGGCAACCAGCAACGAGGAAGCCTATGCTCAGGACCTGGAAAAATGGTGTTACATCCGTGTAGGCGACGTCATACTTCAGTCGTTTACACGGATACCCGTGTCGCCAAACTGCAGAGGCATTGGTCCTAGGATACTGAAAGCAACGGTGCAATCACAACAGATGGCCGTGAATTTAATCTGTAGCTGTCAGTTACTACGCAACACACTTCCCACGGAACTACAAATGAAGGCACCAGTTAGTGAGCCGCAGCCACTTGCTGTTCTCGCAGAGACGACACCATCCGCTACTCAATATAACCACAACAGAGATTCAGAAACCTGTGCGCTAAGACCAGTATATATCGAGAAGGCTGCCGATGGACTACATACCGCAGGTGAAAGTGCAAGCAAAAACAGCTTGTATTCCTATCGATATATGGCAATTCACCCAAAAAACGATTAAGTGCCGACCTCTTATCGGTCAGCACAAATCCACATTATTCATGTCAACAGTATTTGACATCAGAGAAGCTTTCCTGTATGTACACCAACGTTCAAGGATTCCTGAGTAAACTTTCCGAAATGCGGCTGTGTCATGGATCTAAAGCCTGCGACCTCATCGCTATAACGGAGACATGCTTATGCCCTGACATAACTGACATGGAGATCACACTGCCACGCTTGTCCAATGTTCGACACGATCGACCCAGCAAAGGTGGAGGGGTGACTCTGTACTTCCGCAATAACCTCCAATGTGAGCTCAGCGCGGTGCAAGATTCTCTTTGGTACCGTCTACGTTTAAAAGGTGACGACAATTGCTTGGTGGCGATCATTTACCGTCCTCCTTCCTCCACGCCAGAGATGGACTCCCATCTGGCATCCGCAATAAGGAGGGTGATAAACACAACTTAATCGCATTCTCATTACTGGCGACTGCAAGATCCACGCTCTGAAATCCCAAGCAGCTCCCAGGGAATAGTTTAAGGCCGATCTACAATAGTTCGTATCCAGTTACCCTCTGTATGGCCACAAAAACACTCCCACCCGATTTTGAGAAAAAGATAAGCCTTAAATACTGGATCGGATATTTACCAATGAAGAACTAATGGTCGAGTGGGTGATGGTCGACGTACCATTGGGCCGCAGCGATCATACAGTACTACCCTTCAAATACGTTTGCTATGCAGAATATCCCGTGGAAACAACCGACTCAACGAGAATGTATGTACGCTACTATATATTAGCTCGACTAGGTGAGAGCCAACTGGACATTTCTGACAGATGAGGCACCAGCAAGAGCATGGGAACATTTCGTCAGCCAGTTATACTCTCTGGTTGTCGAGGCGTCAGAGACTAAGACTTTCCGCCCGAGAAAGGTGGTCTTGTTTCTGCGTAGCAGGACACCCAAATGTATGGCAGTGCGAAGCTCAGCCTGGCATATCTACAAACTCTCCTTAAACACGGAGAACTGGATGGCCTATAGCACCCAACGTAACCACTGTACTCAGCTTGTTCGCGAGGACAGAATGGCGTACCAGCAGTAACTGACAGGACATAACGCCTCAAACCAAAAGCTTCTGTATTAACACGTCAACAGTCTACGTAAAGTGAAACGGGAAATTCCTCGTCTTCAAACAGCGGACGGACCCACACGGACACCGAAGGAGGCTGCGCATACCTTGCGCATACACTATGCTGCAACATTTCAGTGCGATCACTGGCCACCTAACCCTCTGGGGATGGTTGTTTTACCCCCAAAACTCACTCACATATCCGGCACAGCAGAAGCTGTACTAAAAAGGCTGTTGAGTATGCACAAGCACAGCTCTCCTGGAGTTGATCATTTGCATAAAAAATCACTAGCGGCAGTAGGAGAGAGTATAGCTGAGCGTTTGGCTCGATTCCTACAACACTGTTTTGAGGAAATGTACGTGCCCGAAATCTGCTAATACGGGATGATTACTCCTATTCACAAGGGAGGTAGTCGTTCCAACCCAGCCAACTATTGTCCCATAATACTACCAGTTCTTTCAAAGGTCATGGAAGTTATTATTTCTGATGCGCTAACGGCGTACTTGGAATAATTTAACAGCCTCGCGCCGGAACAGCATGACTTCTGACTAAATCCATGGTGCACTACAAATCTACTACTAAGACGATCCAGCTGGACTGAAGTAATAGACTCTGGCATAACAGTTGTTGCAGTCTTCCTTGACTTCTCAAAGGCGCTCGACCGGTTAGACCATAACATTTTGCTCTTCAAACTCCAGACCTTTGGTATTGATGATCCACTCCTAGGATGGATTAGGAGCTTTCTTCTACACCGGCGCCTGGAAGTACGTGTGCGTGATTCGCTGTCTGATCCCATCCGATTTGAATGCAAAGTACCACAGGGATTGGCACTAGGATCGAGATTATTTTTGACATATATTAACGATATCACACGCATCATAAGCTCGAACTGCCTTTTTATGCTGATGACATCAAGGTGTGGAGGGCGATCAAAACACCAGAGGATATCACAGTACTTCAAGCTGAGCTGGATAGCGTATACGCGTGGTCAACCCAGAATCTACTTAGATTCAAGTTGGACAAATGTAGAGTGCTTTACCTACGGCACAAGTTGGTGCACTCCTACTAACTCTAACCATCAGCTTCAAAAATCTTCTAGAGAGAAGGATCTGGGAGCTTTTGTCCAGGTCGACCTACGATGTTCGAAGCAGGCTGAAACGGCGTCTAAGAGGGACATCCAACATGTAGGCCTCCTGAAGCGTGTATTTGGACGATTCGACCCTTCGATTTTTTCACAACTTCTTGTCTCATACATACGGCCACAGCGTGAGAGAATTAGACTGCGCATCATGTAACTGTGAGCACAAAGGTTTCGGAGATAACGTATATCTCATCAGATTGCTTACCATCCGTGGATGCCATCCCACATAATTCCCCAATTGACGTTACTCTGCATCAGTAAAAGGACACAAGTTACGGTAACTAGCACCATCGGGCTTTGACACCCATCTTAGATTTAGGCAATAGATGAATTCGCATCTGGCACCTAACTGTATGGATAGGTAAAACTTCGGATGAAGTAGACTGGTTCGAGGAAAGTCACGATTCAGTCCAATCAACAAAACGGGAAGTCGCGATCGAATTGGACCGGGTCAGTGCCAAGCACTTAGGGCAAGATGGCGACCTCAACGCGTAACTCATCCTCTGCACGCTGAAATGCGATTGGCTCCTACAACAACCTAGACCGATGGTACTCGGCCATGGAAATGGGGGCGAGGAGCCAACCACGGTCCGCATCAAGCTGTAAATAACACGCCGTTTTTGCAACCAACAGAATTTGATCGATGACCAGTCCTTTCTCTATCTCTCTATTGTCATCATCACTCGCAAAGGCTGAAAGTGAGTAGTGCAGTCCGATCGCATATTAGCATTCCCTAGGCATCTGACTTGTTCGTGATTAGCGACGCTTAGCCACACCTACAAATAAAAGAGATAAAGTATAAGCCATACTTGTAGAGATGACGCTGGCTCATCATGGCCCATTGCGCAATGGGACTGCTGTTACCAAGACTAGAGCTATTATCTCTGGTACCGTCTAGACCGTTCTCCAACGTCCACCTTGGAAATGGGTCACTAGTTAGCTTCTGCAATGAATCGTGTCCTGGCACGATCACACAGCCAAGTCCTTCTGGTGGGAGAATTCAACCTGCACGCAATTACATTCCCAGCATAAGTCAGTGAACACTACGAGGCTGACTTGCAAGTAATCGTCGATTTACCTCTGTACAACCATGCCTCCTCTGCCACACGACACAGAATGGGTGACCAACACTAGGTTTTACACCTTGTGCTTGCCAACGAGAAACTAATGGTCGATACCGTAACCACTTGGACGTAGCGATCACACGAAGCTGCTGTTGCATTACATGTGCTTCGCGGAATACATCAGTGCGAACAACGATAAAACCCACGTCACCACTCATCATGACATCCTGTCCGACCTCGTTCATGAAACCGACTGGTCCTTTCTAGCCGAGCATCCTTTTGATGTCGTCTAGAAGGAATTTGACATCCAATTCACCGGACCAGTGGCAAATGCGTCGGAAACCAAAGTCTTTCGCCCGAAGCAAACAAAGTACTTTCTGATGAGCCATACTCGAAAATGCATGCTCCCAAGGGATTCAGCCTGGCACGCTTAGAAAGCCTATCCGAGTAGTCTGGCCTGGGATGCTTACATAACTCAATTAAAGCAATGCTTCAATTTGCCCCGTGAAGACAAACTCAGGTACCAACAGACCTTATAGACAAAATTCAGTACTACTCATATATTCTTGTACAGACATGTCAACAAACTCCGCGGAGTGCACCGTGGGATCCCAGTTTTACATTCCACATATAGTCCAGCGCTAACTACACAAGAAGCTACGAAAGCGTTTCTCTAACACTTCATCTACACTTTCCAGAGTGAATCATCATCTCACCCGCTTTTGACACAGCTCTCACCGTTCCCAAGGTTAAACAACGTATCGTTCGTGGCAGTAAAGGTAATGAAAAGATTACCGCCATTTTTCCGGTGTTGTCGAAACTAATGGCAGGTATTATCTCAGGGGCGCTCATGAAACACCTTGAGAATAGCAACATCATAGTGCCACAGCAGTATAGATTCGGCCGAAATCGGTCTTGTAGTACAAATTTGATCCTAGTCCAAGCAAGCTGGATAGAAGCAGTCAATGCAAGAGCAAGACTCGACGTCGTATACTTGAACTTCTCTAAAACGCTCAATCGCCTGAACTATCGCATTCTCCTTCGCAAACATTGAAGCTATGGAATTGGTGACCTTGTACTGGGTTATATAACTAAGTTTCTTATTCAACGTCAGTTGAACATGAGAGTCCGCTGCTTCATTGCTGACCCAAATGAAGTCCATGGTGGTGCACCCCAATGATTAGTGCTGGGACCATGTTTATTCCTAGTCTCCATCAACGATCTTGCCGGTGTACTCCAATCATACTTCTCACTAGGTGCATACGATGTCAAAATCTGCCATGATATCAAGACAGTGGGCGACCACATGGCACTGTAGAGTGATCATCCAAAAACCGACTCTAGTTCAACGTGGCGAAACTCATAATCGTGAGCATACACCATCAGTTAACACATGAATATCGACTTGGGGAGCAAAAGCTGAAACGTGTTGCCCAGGAATGCGCTCTCGTAGTGGTCGTGTAGGATGATCTTGGCTAATCAGAACAGACCGAAAACGTATCTAGAAGATCTAGTCAGCACCTTGGACTCTTACGGAGGGCTCTCGGGAAGTTCCATCCGTCTATTTGCCCCTGATGATGGACGCCTACGTGAGACCCCACGTAGAATATGCAATTCAAACCGGGCGTCCCTGGCAAAAGTGCGACGTTGATGCACTTGAAGCTCCATATGATAGTGCGGCCAGACTTGTTAGGTGGTTGTTTCACCTCCCCTACCAGCGTAGACTGCAAGCCATAAGATTGTACAGCGGTGAATACCGACGTCAACGAGAAGACCTCATTATAAGAGGGTTGATGTGTTCTCCGAGCTGGGTAATTTTGTTGCAGACGTTTCATTGCTAAGCCAGGCAACATCCTCAGTGCGGTTATTAGGGTCTGATAGGCAGAGTCTCGTAAGCCACTGCCAGATCCAAGTGAGTACTGATGGGCTCCTGCTTTGAATGTCAGTCTTCCATTCGCTCACCTCGCTCGGTTAAGTGGTCGCGCCTTCGCCTTGTTGATTGATTCAACCGAATACTGATCGCCACTAGGTCCGCTGCTTGCCGATGTCTTCATGGCAACATTAGAGTATACCAACCTGCATGCGGAGATCACCACCTTTGTTTGTTATCATCGAAATATGGATGACATATTTGTTGTGGCCGATCAGTCCATTGACCTCGAGGCTTTAATCAGGCCCACGCAGCATTGCAGTTTACCTGCGAAAAGGAAGCGAACAACCGGTTGCCATTCCTTGATGTATTGTTAACTCGTAGACTCGATCTAACGGCAAGTTTACAGGAAGAAAACCTGGAGTTGCCAGCATACCAACTTCCATAGTTTCTTTCTTTTGAGATACAAGCGAAACCTAGTTCGCTGTCTAATCACAAGAGCCCACAGGATTTGTTTTGAAGACACGTTGCTGCGCGAAAACGGGTATCCTGATCGATACATTCATAAGAACATGCAAGACAAACCCGACCCGGTGCAGGTTCGAACAGCTGAGAATAAAGAACTGTTTATAAGATAACCTTTCAAAGGAGACGCAGTAGCCGAACGTGTAGTCAGAAGCATTTCCACAGCCGTTAAGTCGAATGTTCCAGGTGCTAAGCTCAAGTGCACTTTCTCAATGGAACCCCTCATCCGTATTTGCAACAAAGACAAATTGCCGATGCTGACCGCTTCTATGGTCATTTATCAGTTCGAGTGCGTCTGTGGCGCTACTTACATCGGTCGAACGGCGCGGCACTTGTCAAAGAGCATTAATGAGCACCTTCCACGCTGGTTGCGTCGAGGCGGTACCGGAGATATAACTAGCTCCGTTATGATTCATCTGGTTGATAGTGGGCATGAAGTCGACCCAATCCGCGCCTTCCGAATACTAACAAGGTTCCGCCACTCCAATCGAAAGGCCTGCGCCTCCGCACCCTCGCTACAGCTGAGGCGATCACTATTCGGTTGTATCAACCGCTTTCGTGTTCACAAAAGAAACTGATCGAAGCTCTTAAGTGAACCTGGCCAGATAAAATGGACGATTCGGAGGACAGGACCAATCATTTGACTACATTTTTGCCCTAGTTCGCGCTTATCCTTTAGGTTTATTGCTGGTTTAGGCCCCGGTTGGCACGTGAGCTAATTTCATTTGAATTGATCGAAACCACTGTTACTCCGATTGCTCTTGTACCCATATGATTGTAAAGGTCTGATGATGAATTCACCGAAAACAATTGTTTACCTTCGATCCCTGGTTCTTGATCTTGTATTTATTGTTGTCAACATATGCAGAGCTTTTTAGACACCCTCTAGTTCCAGATGTTTGCTGGTTGAGTTCATTCCCGAATGCCAGGCTTCGATTAACTCACGCGTTCTGCGGTTCTTCGCTCTTTCAAGTACCTTGGCGTTTCCCAATTCGAACTGATGACCTTCGGCACCCATATGTACTGATATTAGTGACTTTAAATCATAATGGCAGATGGTCAGACTGCGTTCATGCAGTCTCCTCCCTGTCTAGCTTGCGAGGCTCTGCGAATGAGACCCTAATAGCCTCACTGAGGATGTTGCCTAGCATGGCAATGTGACGTCTGCAACAAAATTACCTAGCTCGGAGAAAACATCAACTTTCTCATCCACACCCCGAGCTACAGGTATTCTCAATAATTTCCAGACCTCATCACAGTTTACCTTATACTGACGAATCCAAATCAAGCCTGTCGCGACCTGTTGCAACGGAGCTAAGATACCCAAATGAGAAACCATCCGCTCAAATTTGCCACATGGTACAGTCGACTTGATTGCGGACAAAGTGCTTTTCTCTTCAGTTGTCTTGAACATAGAATGGCTTTCCAACCCACATCAATTTCACCCTCATAGTAACCTTTTTCAAAAACGCTTTGATGACGCACTTTCCTACTCACAATACTTGATATAGGCCGTTTCAATCGGAGGACGAATTAACGGGAACCAAACTATGGGCTCAACAGCCCCTCTCCGCATGTTGCGATTAGGAAGCATGCATCATCGTTTATGTGAGTAGCTTGGATCCACCCATTAGTTTGATTCCTGTAATTTTGCTTCAAGCATCCTAGGAACAATTGTCAAGCACCAGCTTTTTTACCCGCCATAAATCATTGTTCACTGTTCATGTAATTATGAGAAGTAGCTTTGTTTGCATTGAGCACATTGTTGTCTCTTGAGTATTCCTACCATGCGTAACCAAGCCAGATATATCATGCGAGGACACAGGCCCAGCTGTCACACACCCCGAAGTTGCCTATCCACCTCAAAGCTGTTACTATAGAATATGAGAGCTTTAAGACTGACTCTCGAAGAGTTGAGTACATTGCTGTGACTAATAGGGGCAGTCAGGTTAACTGCTGGTTTTAGAACTGCTGTATGGTGTCCAATGCGTGGCAGAAATAGATTCAGGTGAGGTTGAGCAATTCAGGTGACCACAAAGTGTACAAAATCCTACGTAACAAAACACATACTGGTAGCCTCGCTCACGAACCGAGTAGCATATTAAGTTAAACCAATGAAGATATTTTGTATGTTTGGAAGAGGAATAGCCAATTATGAATGTCACCTGATGCAAGACATCCTGCCAGTTCACACAGCTTCATAGGTTCATAAGTAGCCCCGAATTTCAAACACAGCATCAATCCAATCAATACATCTGGGTCTTCGGATAAAGCGGAGCACAGAAAATGGGAATCTGCCGGTCATCGGCCGATGCCTCAGAAATGATCGTGACTGGCTGCTACCGTCACCCATGGCATTAACCATTGATGTCGAAATGTCATTGGTTTGGTCCCAAGTGGGGTTGAGAGATGCTCACCACGAGGAAACGGCTGTCTAGTGTTTTCCTCGTGACTGAGAGCTAAATGTGACAAACAATCCATAAGATAAATAAATGAAGGTGTATATTCTCGTTTTCAGAGATACGCTTCTGATGGCATGTTCAGATAGCTAGAAGCAATTCCTAGTGCAACGACCACGAATGATCGGAGATTTTACTGCAGTAATTTAAATCGATTTTTCATTTTGATACGCACAACTGTTGATTGTTGTGTTAGTGTCATCTGATATTGTACAAGATGTCTTCATCGGAAATGGTAGGTTCCTTGGTAACCTGATGCGATACACGTAGAAGCTGATTTCGGATAGTAGGAAACAGCGTTTAACATAAGTACAAAGTATGTAGGATTTCTAACTGACAGATAGTGACAGTTACTTTGTTCACGCTTATGTAACGTGCCTCGTTCTGTCGAGAAAAGACCACTTATTTATCTACAAACTTATTTATTTATTTCAATCAATTGTTGGTTGTGACACACACATGATACTGGAGCAAGAAGAGTACCAAGTGAATGAGTCGGATTCTACTGGTCACCGCTGGCTGGGAAGCTCCCGTTTTACTTCCCGTCGTCAACAAAAGGCGTACGACATGAGTCCTTCGACATTATAACAGGCATTCCATACTTAAGTGGTCCTCCATATGCACAGTAGTGTGTGACCCCGTGCAAAGGTCACCCACACGAATGTGTATAATGCTAGCTCCTTCAGTCATTGCCTCGTTGCTCCTTTGTTGTTTTGGGCCCAGCAACGAGTACAGTTGCCGGCGTTTAACTTCGGTTTCCCATAAATCATCTGCCGTATTGTACAAGTTCCACTTCATCTTCAGGTAGTTTGGCGGGCCGCGAGATCTATCACTCTAGCAGTTCAACGCATATAAGCTCGGTCGTTTCGAGCACATTGTGCATCAGTTGGGACCTGCCATCACCCTTCGGAACATGGTGACAACTACTCTCACGGTCAATCCACCGCGAATAGAAAACCAGCGAATGGTTTGGTTTATAGACGAAGTTGAAGCCATCAGTTAAAAGATTTTGGTCCTGATTGCAAAGCACTATATTCTACGCAAGTTTTCATAGTGAGGCATTATGCGAAGCGATATTTGATTGAGGATATAATGTCTTACAGAAGAGTAGGAGGGGGAGTTGAATGGTATAGGTAGAAATTCACCACAGATAATGTTTTTTCGCACAACCTGTGTTTCCTGGAGTATGGCTTCATGAAAGTCATAGACACACGGTACTTATAGTATCCCAAATACATAGGTAAGATTTAAACGATATGTACATAGACAGCCACGCAGAAATGCTTCAGAGGATTCCATTGAGAAACGTGACGTTCTTACTGAGCCAGATGGATGCAGCTGATCGATAAACTTGCCTGAAGATGAACCGGCAACCGTTTATGTTACACGACGTACAAATAAGTTGTCAAGCGAGAAATTGTGTGTTGTCTGCTCAAAGACCCTGTACTCCGCGACCAGTTTCGAATTTGGAGGTGTTTCGGTATTGTTCCTCCCAACACTGAAACCCAGTTTCGAATCTGCATGAACTCATCAAGTGGCGATAACAGGAATGCTAACCCCAGGGCGTTGATGATGGTACTCGCGACCACTACCACTAAGCCACACAGTCACGGCGAGCAACGCTTGTCAAAACGGCTGATGACTGATTCAAGGGCATTTGGAAGCATTGGTTGTGTAAATGAATTGTGACGCGCAAACTCAACGTAGACCGTGATTCGCGAATTTTGACTGGATACATCTGTTGACGTGGCTAGGTGCAGACCTCAGTGCGTTTGTGTTGTGGCTTCTTTTGTCCTTCCTTCTCCCTCTTAGCTTCTCCCTTCCAATCCAACCATGACCTCCTTTTCTAGGCATAATATATTCCTAGTTTTGCGGTACAATAGCCGGCTGGTAACTCTCCGGAACGATGCCTATCTGTTACAGATGGCAGCTGGCGTGTCTCTGTTGCATTTTTTAAAATAAATTTACTAGTGTGTTCCGGCACAATACCTGAGGCATTTTCCATCTTTAGCTAACGTGTCTAATAATGATGAGGAAGTCTGGTCAATCCTTTGGGTTCGAAACCGGGCAAGGGGCGCAATGTTTTCAGGCGGACAACACACGATATTCAGCTTGGTCAAAATAGATTAGCTTGAGGAACGTGGGTGGTTAGAGGAAGGTACCAACATGTCAAAACACTCATAGCGCCACATGGTGAAGTGGAAACGACTCACGCCATGAAAGCGAGCTCATGAGATCGAGACGATCGCAGTGCCGAGAGTGACATTCACCGCGTGCCTTAATGTGGGCCGAAGACAGATCGGAAACGCCGCTGATCAAGGCGACCACGGAAAATGTCAGTTTATCGGACTGATGTGGATGTGTGCCCGCAACAAATCATGCTGAAACCTCACGAGAGTAAGAAGTAATTGCCATGTGATCAGGGGGGATAAATGAAGTTTTTTTACTTACCGAGTATGGTCAGCCAAATGTGGACCTCGTGAACAGGTCGGCTGCAGAGAGAGAACAGATTGGGTTGTGTGAGATCGTACGAACAGATTATTACAATGGCCAGTGGGTTACCACCCCTGGCTAATTTTATGTTACACTAACGATATACTAGAAACCATGTTCCCCAAGGAAGCCCTATAAAACCACCGTCAAACGCACCCTTACATATGTGCACACCAGCTCATACACATCGGTGACGCATCCTAGCTCAACGCAGTAGCAGCCGAGATTCTATCCTAACGAACAATGCGTAGTGTGACCTGAGTAGCGTTCGGCCCGGGTTACCGGGACGAGCTACCGAACCACGCTGTGTGCGCAGTAGGTGCGTCATTGCTACCCAGCTAAACCAACGCCGTCAATCACCCATGTCGCAGGCGAAAAGCGTCACGTGTGCGTTACGCTTGCAATAATGGCGCCGAGCATCCCTCAAGCAGGAGCGAGCGCGCCACCCACTTGAGTCCGAGTCAGCCACACAAAGCGGTCGAGCAAACGACGATCGATAAGACTTCCAAGTTGGGAACGGAAACCAACATCTGCGCCTAGGTTGTGCCCCCACACGTTACGGACACGACGATGCACTTGCGCACATACAACACACACACACGCGCAAAACTCGGCGTGTGATGAGCAGGTACGTATGTAGACGAATTTTGTGGGAGATCCAACGGATCCGACTCACCTTTTCCACAGGGAATCTAACACGTTGCGAAGTATAGGGCTTAACCGGACACGCAACAACTTTTCCGGAGGCAGGTGAATTTGTCCGGTTTGGTGGATTAGCTCATGATTTATCGTCCGCGTATGAGATTTTGAAGAATGCGATCAGGTGAATTAACAACGACCTAAAAAGTGGACACGTGGGTGAGTTGCGTCCGGATCGGATTAAACCGTGTCACTCCAATTGTGAAGTCTTTAATACAATTGTTGTCATGATGCTAAGGATCATTTCGAGCGAGCGATGAGTCACCCTTAATGGCGAGGAGTATTCCATAGGTAACGATGGCGATAGGGATTGCTGAGGACTGCAAAGTATCATTTCCGTTACTAAAACAGTCCGACCTGACCGAATTCAACCAGAGCACAAGTGATTGCGGGTTCGTGTGGATCCCGCTGGGCTCCATGTTGATGGACAGGAAGTAAAGGTTAGCATGAAACGATAGCAGCACCAGTTGAGTCACCGGTAAACATGACGGACTTCCAACTTTTTCCAAACCTGTGTTACAAGCAGTAATCGTATGCACGCATATAGTCCATGCAACGGTTACAACAGTTAGAACAATAATAGAAAACCGTAGCATTGGATCAACCGTACTGTTAACTAGCTAATGCAATGCACAATCGATCACGTGATTGGTAGGTAGGTACTGTCTGCCAGGCCAGCCAACAGTCCTCAGGACACTACTCTGTGCAGATACTAAGATTTATTTCAAACTTGGGTGGACCGATAGGCAAGATGGAGTGCTTGCGATTTAGTTGATTACGTAAGGTCTGTGTTACAGACTAAGATGTCATTATCCTAGTTAGACGTGCACTCCAGCAGAAAGCGAGATAGTAAACCCGAGTGCTCCCACGCGTATCTACAGGAGTAACCAAATGTCCCAGTAGTAGTTGCGCACGGATGCACGCGTGCGTCCGTGTCCGTGTCTGAGATTGATCTCTGCATTGCCAAAGTTGTTGAGGGAGCTATCACTTTGTTACCATGACAAATCTCTGCTGCACGTCAGTCTGAAGGGGTTCGCCTTACGTATGAGGTCAATGCCTACAGTTCAGTTTGTGAAAAAAATGATGTCCCTCATGCTTGGCAGCACTTAGACTAGTTAGGCAAGCCTAGATTGAGTTCGCTGTCACAAGTAATATGAGTACATGCAAAGGATATCTATGAGCGAGACTCCCTAAACGGTGTCCTAGAGCATAGTAATCATTTAGTGTTGAGATGAGTTTGTAAAAAGTCGCTCCTTGTAAATTTATCCGTCCAACTAGACCACCAATGGAGTCATTCACAATGTGGCGTACCAATAATCGTCCACACCGACATCATCATCATCACCATCAACAACAACAGCAACAGTGCTTGGCCATTTGAACTGAGACTTCATTGCCCTATAATCAGTACAACGAAAAAAGGAAAAATACTAATGGGTATATAAGGTTTTCCAAACTCCTCAGATAACTCAGCACCTAACACACTTAAAACAAGCAGTCCAACTACGAGACGACAGCAGGCAAGCCAGTGTAGCGGACTGCGAGCCATCTTCAGTAACATCTCTGTAGCCAACCACAAGTGGACTCCAACCTGGAAGGCCAGACAAACCAACAATAAAGGAGGGTTGCAAAGCTGACTCACTGAAATCCCAGTCCAACGGTCCGGCAGAAATGGTCTGGGAGCAACCGAGATCTGGAGTGCAGTGTTGGTTAGTTTCTTTTGAGGCTGAAAGTGCATACGAGTAAAAACGTGCGTTCAGGCAATCGGGGACCTCACATAAGTCGCACAGCAGTCACTGTGATACCCAAAAGATAGCATATTCATCAGATTTCTATACATATATATAAATCCATTCTAGCCGGCAAAAGCAAACGGGTAAAATCAATGGGGACCAAGCGGGACAAAGTAGTAACTCACCCCACATTGCATCACCTTCGCGCCTTCTTACTCAAACAAAGTTTACGAATTCCAACGTCCGTTTTCGGTCCAACGCAGAGCTTTATAAGGGAACCTGGGCAACTCAGGCGTTAGCCCACTGGCTAACCAACTGGAACAGGAAATTGATGGGACGGTGGTAAAGGGTTGGTCAATCGACATCGCCCAGTTCTCTCCCCACATCTCACATCTTTCGCTGTGTCGTCTGTCGCAGACACACGCACGCACGCAGCACAAGCACGGTATCCCTGCTGAGTCGATAGAATTGTAGAGACGTAACTGCCTAAATTCCCCCGTCCTCAAGACTAGGTATACACGCGCACTACAACACAACTATGATGTATTTGAACACATGAAGAGTGGGATAGTTTCAATAGACTGAGACATGGATGCACTTACGTGCAGTTACTCCGGCGTTTCGCCTCAGTCCCAGACGCTTACTATATACAGATGGGCTCAATCGATACGAAGCATGCCCACGACCTGGTGAGAGACGTACAACGGTCCGTTCGCCATACCGTTGTGCACTGCGTCATCCACTGCCGGACGCGAGCGATGACCTCATCGAGACAGCGACGCAGGTCATGCTTCTGTCCAGTGGATCTTGAAAGGCTAACAAGACAGCGAGTCAGTGAGGTATGTAGAGAGGCGCGGAGAAAGCAGTTCGCGGGACGATGAGTATGCCCAAGGTACAGCATGCGATGCTCGGAGGAGGAGAAAAAAGGATGAAGCCGGCAAAACACAGCAATTTTTGCTTCCAGCAAATATTGTCTTCCTGTTAAATCGACTTATTCGAAATGTAGCATCTTGGGTCCTGTAGTAAGCGCTTACGAATGAGTTTCGATAAGTGTCTGGGATCAATGTAATTACATGCTGCGATGAAAAAAGCTGAGATTTCGTCCGTTTTAAACATTGGTTACTCGGTATATTCCTATGTCCTACCCCGATACTCGATGCCTCAAGTTTTAATGGACATTACGGGCTGAAACGTTGGCAAACCGAAGACAGAACATATGTTATCGAACAAGCTTGTTTTCAGTGGTTACTCGTCAGGCTAATACACTACACCATTTAGAACCACATTAGCAATAGAAAATCATAGCAATAAAACAACTGTATTGTTCATCTCTACCTAATGCCATGCACACTTGATCACTTGTTTGGGAGGCAGGTACTAACTGCAAAGTTTACCTTAGTGTCTTATTTTTCAGATCGGATGCTCGCACATCTTTCTCCACGGAATTAAAACTGAACCAGGCAAATACAGTAATCTGTGCTAGGAAAGGAATTCAATCAACGCTTACTGACACGCCCACAATCCTTCCGCTGGCCTAATGACACAATGGGACGAATTTCATCGCTGAATGAAATCGCCGGAGAATTCAATTTCGACTTGGGTGGAAAGGGCTCCTCGAATTACACAAACATACCATTTAGTCAAATTGGTCTTTGAGACGATGCTGTGTAGTGTGGTTTAGTTTCTAATGTCGTTTAATCACTGCCGTGCATTAGACAGATCTGCTGGCCTGGAATGAGTAGACAGGAAGGCTGGTAAACATCACTAACTAATAGCGATGTATCAGTTACTGCTGCAAGTAAGAAACTAAGTTTTTTGAGGGGATGCTTGGTGAGATGCGTTAGTGGACTCTTCCATCAAACCTGTCGTTTAGACTTGGCAATATTCAGCATGCCAGTCTCCCCAGACAGTAGCACTGGGACTAGTACCGTACCAGTAATTAGTACTGTAATCGTGGACATGGTATTCGCAAGTTGGGGCACTTCTGTAAGCAGCCAGCACTTCTCGTCCTGTCACCAGTTCCATTCGTGAGGACAATAAGAGGTTGACCCTTCAGGTTACTACGCTAGAGTGGATCAGCCGGGGAGTATCTAGTAAGTTCCATTTAACTCTTCTGGTTCGTTACTCTAATCCTTGAGTGGTATGGATGGATCGCCAGTCGCTAATTTAGTCAATTCCGTGCAGCTTCCGTCGGTTGTTCTCTACGACCAGTAGGATCGCTGTATGGGGCTTACATAGTTGTTTCGGGACCATGTCATCTAACAAACATGCAAGTGGGGTTCTCTAAACCTCACGAACTCAGGTTCCTTAAACAAAAATGGAAGACGACGGTGGGAAAAAGTGTTAGGTTAATCAACTGGGTTGGTTATAGAATCAGGTACAAAAACCATTTATCTGGAGATCCCAGACACGTATTTAACCGGATACCGTAAAGTACAGACTGTTCAAGCAATGGCAACAGTGACATCTCATAAAACCATGTGATTTCCCACACATCAGAGAGCCATGTGGCTCACAGAAGATAGATCTAGCCACGCAGCAAATCGGCTGCTTATGTTCTCTTATTAGTCCAAAGAATCGCTAAGAATAATACCTGTTTGAGTGTTTTAACGTGAGTGAGCCTCTGAGATATAATGGGCACCATGTCCGCAACTGGCTTTGAGCTGTCTCATCCTAGAAAGACTCTGTTATCTCAGGGAAGACCCAGCTAATTCCATGAAACACAGGACGCCGGAGACATGTGTGTGTAGCTAGTTCACATTTATTTCTTTGTCTCTGCTAGGGTATTGGATTTCTCCACTAGAACGGAATTCGCTTTCGTCTAATGGGTCACACCGACCAGTGGCATGTGGTGACCGTGATAAGGGACAGCCAATCAGTAGAGACCTCACTGGAGTGGTCCTCCTATTGTGGGCCTAGCAACTTCCAGATAGCCCTTCTGGTTTGTTGCTCTCATTTCTGTATGGTGTGGACGGATCTCCAGTCGATAGCATGTCCATTTCCTTGCAGCCTCTGTCTGTTGCTCTCACCTACGAGTAGGGTCGCTGAATTACGTCACTGAGTTACGTCGACAACATTCCATCGATAGTTGAATACCATACACACATGAGGAACACACACCAAAGGTTCACTTCTTCATAGGACAGTCAGATATCCACCCCGCAGGCTACGTTGTGTAGCGTTGGAGCAGCACTTTGTTTATAGGTTTCTAAATGTGCTTAAGCGATGGTTTAATCTTTTCCGCGTGCCACATGAAACTGTTTCGGGTGGTATCGTACTGGCTCGCAACAATTAGGGTGTCACTCCAGATGACTACAATGACAGACGATGACAACTACCCGGCGGTGGATGATGGTGCAAGCAGTATTACCCCCTTTTAACTGAGTTGGAGAGCGTAGAGACCTGAGCTAATGCACGTGTCATTCAACGTTTGTGAACGGCTGTGTGGTCAAAAAGCAAAATAGTAACACGCAATACATCTTTACATTGACACAGTGGAAGTCATTGAACTAGATACGGTTTGGAAGTAATAATACGGCTGTGGCACAGAACGAGCAAGATCAAAATTTGGTTGGAAAGACTCGGGATACCGGCAGATCGGGTTCCCTTTTCAGTTGTTGAGTTGCTAGCTAGCCATGAATTAAGACAAGTAACAAGAAAATTACAGTGGATAGGGCTATGTGGTATCCTAATAGCCAATGCATTGGATAACGCCTTCCAGGGTTTTATCGTCTCGTTGAGTTTAGTTCGCCAAATAATTATGAGTAACGAGTCTCGCGTTAGGTCTCCCTTACGTTGGTGTGTCATTGAGAAGACAACTCGTAATTGGACCTCATGGCTCGGAAGCGCGCTTGTCTAGGCGATAAGTCCAACAAATGAACAAGGAACAATTATTTATGCCGGGTAAAATAGCATTTGCTTGACAAGTCCCGCAGGATAGTGGGGGTGAAACTACAATATCAAAGGATAGGTGAATTGTTTGTTTGAGCGCTTACCTAGTAGATACGCCGCTGAATAATAGTAGTGCAAATAAACACTGAATGCGAACGACGAGGTAACATGGGGACAGTTAGAGTTGATGTGCTCCGTGAGCTAAGTACAAGAATACTCACTTCTGTACCGTATCCTCAGGTTTATATAACATATTAATCCGGTTTGAAGGGATAATTAATATATCCCGTAGGAGCACAGTGTAGGCAACAAATTGATGGGGGCGTAGGTCAAAATCCAATCGTTTTTGTGAAAATATCTGTGGTAGGAGAGGAGACAACTCAATTTGAGAGTTCAAGGGTTGGCAAACCCGAAGAGAAAAATAATTCCGCCGGCATTCCAGGTGGCTGCACTGTTCACCGAATTTCAGATCGTTACCTTTGATATTGGTGTTATGGCTGTTTCAGCAAGTGATGGCATGCGTGATTAGGGTCACTGCATATTCGGTAGACCAAGATGAGATCGTCGCGCAGCCTTCGGTAGCGACCACTGAAAACTCCCAGTGACTTCAACCTTTGATGGTAGGACAGGTTTCGTGAGCCCTTGACGTTCTTTGTAGCTCAGCATTGTACTTTCTTTAACTCTTCTGTCGCGCTTCAACCAAGGTTGCCTAGCTTGGATGGTGTATTCAACGTGAGGACGCACGTTAGAATTGTGCAGCATGGGGAAGATGGATGGGTTGAAACTTCCGAACGCTGTCCACAGCAAGTTGATGTGCTGCTTGGCTCTTTTCGCAGCTGCGTCTGACTGCTTCGAACATTTAAGGTCAGTTTGAATGAGCACACCAAGGTCGCGTTCCTGGGAAGTTGTTTGCAATACACGTGGCCCAAGTCTACGCACACAGTCATGACTATGGCGCACTTGAACAGTGTGACATTTTTCCCCATTGAACGGTAGTATATTCTGAACTGACCAGTTCGAAATCGTATTGAGGTCGCGGTGGAGCTTTTCGTGGCCGTTCGTTTTTCTGATGGCTCGTCATACCTTGATATCATCAGCGAAGAATAGGAAATGGGAAGTAATTTCCCTCACCAGATCGTTTATGTGAGAGGGAACATTGCAGACGTTCGGTCTTAGGTTAGTTGAAACCTACCACATCTGTCTAGCAACGCGAACGGGTGAACAAGGAGTTTGTAAAGGAAGTCGCTTCGTTCAGACCAGTGTCATCAGTGTCACACGCATGCAGATTGGGGTGCGCCAAGAAGGGGCACTACTGCACCAGGAGTCAGTAGGGTGGGAGTAATGAACAACCCACACGTTAAATGGTCGATGACGGATCTAACAGACATCGCAACGCTAGGAGACTGCTTGGAGGCCACAGATGCTTGTGGGCTAGAAAGAAACGTAGAAGCAGCGTTTGCAAACACGTTTAAGCAAGCGCGTATCCCGTTACATCCGGCAACGCTTTCTCAGGTCAGTGGAGCCGTTGGAGTTAGGTCCACTATATACGACGAATGCAGGCTGCCACAGTGGGCAGTAATCCCCGCTGTTCTCCAATTCTCACGCAGTCGCCCGGGGGGCGGCTCTCGGGTAAATACGCTATAGTGTCTGCAGTCACTAGTCTCTGGGTGTCCTGTGCGCAAATGTGGTCGTAGGCGACTTGCTTCTCAACAATCATAAGTCCGCCGACTTACCCCGCTTTCTTATTCGGTATAAACCAGAAGGAATAGGCTAGGAAGATATGTAGATGTAATCCAGGGCTCTTACTCTATCAACACACAGCTTCAGTCTAAATATGCTTAACTCCGCTTGACTATGCCCACGAGAAAATATACTTTGTGTACCATACATAAGGTTGCGCAGGCTTAACGTGTTCCGACCGATCGTGTGGTACTGAACCAAACAGTAAACTTTAAGATGACGTTCTGGGTAGATTGCTTGACGTTCTGTGATAAAAGTAGGTCAGTTAGCCGCTTGCATTACTTTTGTATCTCTGAGCAGCCACAGTTTAAGTGATGAGACGGAAAGAACTGCGTATGAAAGAAAGTTCTAGGCTAGAGAGAACGAAAACTTTTTCACTCCTAACTCTCCAGTCAATCATAGGCCTCCTTCTTGTATGGTCTCAGCAGAAATAGATGACCGAAGCTGAGATTCAAGCCCAGAACACAGCGGTTGAAGCTTGAGCACTGGGCCACAGATCCAAATGGTTTCCAAGATGTGCAAACTTAAAATAAAAGCAGCCAGGAAGATAATGTTAATTACTGGCATGCACACCCAGTTTTCAGTGAACACATACTTTTTGTGGCTTGGCTCCACAGTTGGCATGACTGGATAGCTGAGTATCTGGGGCACCACTGTGGGGCCATCCCAGAATCGAAGGTAGTGCCCATGAGACAGTCTATGTACCTTGAGCTTATACCAGTGCGGGACCTGGTACAAACCGATGTTGTGGTGTCTCTAGCACCAAGGTGCCTCATCATACCCGGTTATCAAGGTTGAATAACACATTTGATGAGAAGTACAGCTAAGAAGTACCGATCACAAGGATAGCACATGAATCAAAATACCCCGGTGCCCTCTGCAAAAGGTTGGCTGTTTGCATAACCCTTTTTGAAGCCAGTTCCGCATTCATGCACGGGAACACCAAGACCAAGCCACTGATAGTTGGTTGTAATCGGTTTCGCCTCTACACTTGTCAGTGGGTTGGACGAACGATTTGTACTTGATCATCTTGGATAAGACAGCTGATAAATGTCGGGAGATGTCTTGATCATTCGATCCATTAAATGAGATAATAGCTCATTCAGGAGTATCCAAACAAAACCGAAACAAGCTGGGCCGTAATGGAGTTGAATCACGACTGAGTTGGATGCAGGCACTCTCGACTCGAAATTCCGTTGATAGAGAAAGGTAACGATTTGTAGCTGGTGTAGGCCACCTGTGCAATAGCTCCGAACCACATATAGTACGATATAGAGTACGATAATCTAAGCGATCGACCGCCAAAACTCCAGCTACTTGGCATTGCGTCTCACTCCGTCGACAACTGCAACACCAGCCTTAGTAAAGAGAATGTGCGATGCGTGCGACCACAAAGTTGCAATAAGACCCAAAGACGCACGAAGTAGGCTCAGGGAATTTGCTTTAACCATCATTTGATGCGGGGTTGCAACTCACTTTCACGGATTGTGTGCAGCACCATGGGAAGGTCTAACCAGGAATGAAAATGCTGTGTATCCTTCTTGCGCTAAGTCGGAAGTTGTTTGAGGAGTACGAGAGACCGCCAGCCTTGATAAGGTTAATATCTGGCATCGCTGTAATATTCTAATTCCCGTGTGCTGTAGTACATCTCAATTCTTTAGATTACCTATGGGGTCAGTATATCACTCGCTGGTTTTCGAGTACAACACTGAACGCTAACACACCCTGCATCGGTACATGGTTGGCGGCATCCGGTTTCAGATGTGCCTGCCACTGTGGCAAGCCACAGGACGCCTGCTCCTACAGATGGACCATGGGTGGCTTGCGCTGCACCACCCACAGCTCCAACCACATACCCCATATTCAGTGTAAGCAACCATGGAATATGACCGAGAGGCATGCGGATGGGATCCACGTTTCATCAACGGAGCAGGCCCACACTTCTTCAACAAGCAGAACGGAAGCATTCCGGCCCAATTGGGAAATCATATACACCAGACGTACACGAGGCGGTGGCTGGACCGTAGTCCGCTCCACACTGAGTGCATGGAACCACTCTTTGATCCTAACACGGCCACAAGGACCGTGCACCCCGTCCCCTCCAGCAACGACAAACTGTCTTCTGGAGCCAGTATGGAAGAGGTAGTGGGTAGTAGACACCTTGTCAACATGTACATCAAGCGCAGCCACACCGGGGATATCAAACAACAGCCAATCACTTGAGAGATAGATACAAAGAAAATAATTCGATTAATGCATAAAGAAACGGTGACATAAATCTTAAGTTAATGAGCATATGGTACAATGGAACAATGGTATATGACGGGTAAAAAAGCATACACTTAACGAGTCCCGCAGGTTGGCAATAGAAATACTAACAAATCGGCAAACCACATAAGTGGTTGAAGTAAGGAGCGTCAGTGAGATAAAAGGTAGAAGTATAACAGTTTTAGGGGGATAAAGTGGTACGACGCAAAACTGGCTAAGAAATTGTTATCGTTGGTGATGGTAGCAAATAAAAATGGAGTACTCACCGGTTCGCACAAATTTACGACCGTGAATTTGGGGTATAAATCCAAAGAGGCTGGTCAGCCTAAATATATACAAGCGTTTTCGTTCATAAAACAAAGCGCAGGGCGCTCAGTGCGACGTCCAATCGTTTTTTAAACGTATCTAATGTGGGGGCACAAACAACTGAGTTTGGAATGGCGTTCCAGGGCCCGCAGACCCGGAGGGAGAAATAGGTTCTCCGACAGTCTAGACGACTGTACTGTTGGCTCAGCTTTAAACTGTTACCGCAAAGGTTAGTGTTCGGGCTGACCTTCAAGAGGTGGCGGCATACGTGACTGGGATCGCTCAATATCTGGTACACTAGTATGAGGTCTCCACGAAGTCGCCGGTACCGTCGGCTGAACACTCCGAGTATCTCCAGTCGTTCCTGGTAAGGAGTGTGGCGCAAGCCCTTGACTATTTTCGTTACTCGACGCTGTGGGGTCCCACGCGCTGCAAGGTCACGTTTTAGCCAGGGTTACCAGGCCTGGATTGCATATTCGACGTGAGGACGCACGTAGGCATTCAGCATCAAAGAGAAGATGGATGGATGCAAAATTCCGAATGCTCTTCGCAGGAGTCCAACGTGCTGGTTGCCCCTTTTAGAAGCGGAACCTGACTGTTTGGAACACCCGAGGTCTTCCTGTACCAGCACACCCAAGTCGCGTTCCTGAGTGGTGGTCTTCAGATCGTGTGCCCCAAGCTTGTAGACGTGGACTTGTCGATGGCGGATATGAACAACGCGACATTTGTTCACATTAAACGGCAGGGCGTTTCTCACCGACCAATTCCAGGCCTCATTCAAGTCACGCTGTAGGACTTCATGGTCGTCCGATGGAATAAGTTGTTTACAAACGAATCCTGGATAAGTTCACGAGGTCAGAAAGTGTACTTTACGGAATGCCACGAACACAAAAATGTTATGGAAATCGAATACAACTGGTTTGAGCGAGGTGCGCAAGTTAATGGAATAGAGTCCGGGTAGACATTTATCTGAGAAAGAAAAGCATTAAGGCAAAATTGAAAACCCACCACCTGAAATAAAGAGACTTAGCATGCAAGCACGCGGTTAGTAAATCGAATGCAGCTTACCTACAAACCCTGCGCCGGTTCTGCCTACCTTCTCTGCAGGACCCGTCGTCGCTTCTGTAGTAGTCCCGAGTGGCCTCGCTCATGGCTCACTAGGCCTGCCTGACTCAGGCACTCGCGACCGCATGTGCTACAGCACCATGCGTTCGATGTCGATGGAGTACAACTCATCGGTGCTTGCCGCTTCCGCAATTGCCGCTTCTTCTCTGCATGTATGAGGTCTTTCTTCCGCACTTCGGCAACTGCCTTCGTGATCAGATCGCGTCATGCATGCCGATCAACCGCCTTCGATTCCCATGATCTGCAATCAAGATTAGAACGTGTGAGGCTCACTTTAATCATGTCCTAGTAACGTAACTTTGGTTTCCCCCCGTGCCGTTTCCCAATACTCAGCTGACCATATAATAGCTGCTTCGGTATTCGCGTCGAATCCATACGGCTCACATGACCGATCCATCTCAGGTGTCTCAATAAAAGTATGCAGTCCACTGCATACATCCCACTTCGGCGCAACACTTCGGTGTCTGCAACTCTGGCGCCCCAACCGATATGCAGAATCCTTCGCAAACACTGTGGAGGCAACCGCTCGAGATATCGCACATCCCGACGGTACATCGTCCACGTTTCACTACCGTATAGAAGAACGGACAGTACCATGGATTTGTACACCATCAGCTTCGTGCCAATGGTAAGCTGATGGTTGTTCCACACTCGGTGCTCAAGCTTCCCGAATGCCGCTGCCGCCTTCGACACGCGAATACGCAACTCAACGTGTAGCTGCTGATCAGTCGACATCACACTCCCAAGGTAGCAAAAGCGGGAGGTGGTTTCTAATACTTCAGCAGCAATGCTGCTTCGCAGCAATATTGAAGATTGCACCTCCGGTGAAGGCTGAAAGAGACAGACAGTTTTGCTTATGTTGATGGTGAGCTCAAATATTGCCGCTGTCGAAGCCAGAGCGCTAGTCATGTGCTGCAACTCATCCGCGCTGTGTGAAAACAACGCACAGTCGTCAGCAAACAGCAACATACGGATAGTTGTCTCACAGACTAGAGTTCTCGCACCGAAACGACGGATGTTCAGTAACCCACCAGCAATGTGGTGCTCCACACGAACACCGTAAGCACAAGCCGCATCAAAAGCACAGGACAACATTGCATTAAGATATATATTAAACAGGGCAGGAGCTAAGACACAACCTTACTTCACACCAGAGACAACTGCAAAGTCATCCGAGGTCACTCCACTCAGCTGCACCCTCGCTCGCATGCCACTGTGCAGACATTCAATTAAACTTACAAACTTACGCGGGCAATCAAACTTGCCCAACACCAACCACAATGCCTCGCGGTTCACCGGTGAAATCAACAAAAAGCGAGTACAATGGCTGGTGTCGTTCTCTGACTTCTCCTGCAAGTGACGAGCCGCAAACACCATATCTATAGTGCTGCGACCCGAACGGAATCCACATTGCTCTTCCGCCACGTTAGGTTCTACAACCTGACTGACGAGGCGGTTGAGCAGGATTCGGGCAATCACCTTGCCCACACAACTCAGCAAGTTGATGCCACGATAATTCGTGCAACATTGCTTGCTACCTTTGCCCTTGTACAGTGGTAGCACAAGGGCATCCTTCAGCTCAGGAGGTACCTACTCCTCAATCCACACGCGTTGCACCAAGTGGTGCAGCGCAGTCAACAACGCGGGTCCGCCATGTTTCAATACTACAGGCGGGATCCCGTCGGCACCGGCACACTTGCTGAGCAAGTGCTCTCTGCGTCTCATCCAGTGTCGGCGTATCCGCCAGATTCGCCTTCACGTCGTGCTGCTTGAGGCCGTTCAATGTAGGCCAGTCGATCTCCGAACGGTTGTTCAAGAGACAGTCAAAGTGTTTTCACCAGATCTGCATTATGTCTGCAGTCTGTGTGCAGGTAGCGTCTGAACTACTATCGATCAGTGTCCTCAGCGGCTCCAATCTCGGTCCATACACCGCCTGCAAGGAGTCAAAGAATTCCTAGTGTTGGTGGCGTTCGGCTAGCATTCCATCTGCTTCGCCTTTTCGGGTCAGTCGCCGTCGAAGTTTGCGAAACTGACTACTCTTTCCCAAGTCACTGGGGTCTGCAACATGTGCAGCAAATGCTGCATTCTTCTCCGACACCAATGCGCCGATCGTCGCATTGTTGTCATCAAACCAATCAGGACTCTTACAGTTTGCGCGCCTGATGGTCTCCTCGGCAGCAGCTGTCACCTGGTCGCGAATGTGGTGCCACAGGTCGCCCACTGTGGCTATGCAGTCCACCTCACACTGGCGTGCAGCCATCGCCTTCTCCAGCTCAGTACGTTTCGCCCCAGTACCGAGGGAGAGAATGTTAGATTTACGTCGATTCAGGGCGGGAGTGCAATACATAGATTTACGAAAATATATGTACAGTTTGGTCCGCACCAACTTGTGAGCAGTGCCACACTCAGCTCTACGCAATACACGTGTCATACGCACTTCACGCATATCACGCTGACTTACGATGACATAGTCGAGCAGGTGAGCGTGACCACTCCGTGAGTGCGTCCAAGTTGCTATATCACTCGCACTCAGTGCAAACCGAGTGTTCGTGATCGTCAGGCCGTGAGTGGCACACAGTGAGAGCAGCCTGTCACCGTTCGCATTCGCTGAGCCAATGCCATGCGCACCGATAACATCTGTCCACGCTGATGCATCACGCCCAACGCGCGCGTTGAAACCACCCAGCAGAAATAGTCGGTCGCTCTTCGGCACAGACCGTATCACGGAGGATAGCTCAGTGTAAAATTGATCACGCGTGTCATCAGGATAACACGTGGTCGGACCGTACATGCTTATAAAAGTGGCAAACTTACCTCTTCCGAGTCGTAGGCGAACAGTCATCAGTCGCGCGCTGATTCCCGTTGGTTCACCCACCAACTGGCCATGGAGGCGATCGGATATTGCAAATCCGACCCCATGTTCACGTAGTGCTGAGGCGACGTTGCCTACCCAGTAGAATGTGTAGCCAGCATCTACTTCATGCAACTTACCTTGCTCAGCGAGCCGGGTTTCACTGCGTGCCGCAATATCGATGTTGTAGCGCGCCAGCTCCATCGCGACCAGTGCAGTGCGTCGCTCGGGGCGCTCGCTGGAGTTCCGGTCCAGTAGTGTGCGCACGTTCCAGCGCCGGATGCTGAGTGCTTTACACGCAGGCATACGATTGCATTGGTGGACAATCGTAAGCGAGGTGGTCGTTGTGCATCGGAGGTTTGCTTGAGGGACTCCACCCGGAGCCTTTGGCTCAATAGCCTGACCCACAAGGCAGCGGGTGGTTTGGAGGTTTGTTTGATGGACTCCGCCTGGAGCCTTTGGCTCAGTAGCCTGACCCACAAGGCAGTAGGAAGCAGATCCAGTTCGGGAATGTGATTGCAGAGACAGATTGGGATCTGTTTGACGGTCGTCACACGCAGCCTTTGAGGTTCTGGAACAATTATCATATGTTTTGCGACCGTAGTAGGATACGCACCTGCGACCACGGCCAGACGCAGGTGGGTTTTGGCGGGTTTGCACCAATTTGACCAGGGGCTGCTTGGCTTGAGGCGGGCAGTAGCAAACCATTGAACAACCGGAGGTGTCCTCCCACCGTCAGAGACAATGCGTGGCGACTCGTGCTCTACGCCAATCGAGCATTGAGAATATCACCCGTAACCTGTTGTCTCCCATGGCTAGGTTTTACTGGAAGTGGGCCATCGACCACTTCCTAACCTCAGGAGAGGATGGACTAGGATACTGCCAGGGCGCCCAATCCTGACAGGAGAAAGACTCAGGTCCTCAGCCAAAGCCTTCGATTAAATGAACACCCGAAGGCGGTGGGTCTAGCACATAGTCAGTTCACTGATTCATGCAGATTGGTGTCCTGGACTTTAGCAGGGAGAAGGGCGAAACCCAAATCCCACCCAGCGATCGCCACGAGGAGGCGCCCATGAGCAAAAAGGACAACAGTAGCAGCAGTGGGTAGACCATCTGTCAGGATCTAGCCACCACCAGCCACAGCGCAACATAGGCTCTCCAGCCCCGCATATATATATATATATATATATATATATATATATAATATATATATATATATAATATATATATATATATATATGGTTGGCGGCATCCGGTTTCGGATTTGCCTGTCACTGTGGCAAGCCACAGGACGCCTGCGCCTACAGAGGGACCATGGATGGCTTGCGCTGCACCACCCACAGCTCCAAACACATACCCCATATCCAGTGTAAACCCGAAGGAATAAGACCGGGAGGCATGCGTATGGGAATCACGTTTCATCAACGGAGCCGGCCCACACTCCTTCACAGGCAAACACATGCACGCTGTATTTGGGGAATCAAGCGCACACAAGGCAGTGGCTGGACCGTAGTCCGCTCCACACTGAGTGCATGGAACCGCTCTTTGAGCCTAGCACGGCCACAAAGACCGTGCACCCCGTCCCCTCCAGCAACGACCAACTGTTTCCTGGAGCCAGTATGAACGATGTAGTGGGTAATAGACAGGTAGGCACCTTGTCAACATACACATCAAGCGCAACCATACCAGGGATACCAAACAACAGCCATTCACTTTAAACGACAAGCTGAAATTAAATAAATCCAATAATGCATACAGATACAGTCGCATAACTCTTCGCTAAATTACCATATGAAGTAAGTTGGTTAGCAACAAATCCGTGATAAGTAAGAAATGTCCACAAGTTACTTAAAATGCTACAAACGCAACCAAATTACCGAAGATAAGCGCAATTAGTGTAAGCAACGTGGCCAGTTAATAGAACATTATTCAGGGAGGCAGAACAAACCAAATAAAGCGGAATGAAATTTAGCCAGCTTAAAAAGACCTAGTTTAAGTGTAAGTTGGTTTAGCCCAACTGCGGTGAAGAAGCATCAAGAATGCAACATCAGCCTCAACATGGGGCACACATACATACATGGTTGGCGGCATCCGGTTTCGGATTTGCCTGTCACTGTGGCAAGCCACAGGACGCCTGCGCCTACAGAGGGACCATGGATGGCTTGCGCTGCACCGCCCACAGCTCCAACCACATACCCCATATCCAGTGTAAACCCGAAGGAATAAGACCGGGAGGCATGCGGATGGGAACCACGTTTCATCAACGGAGCCGGCCCACACTCCTTCACAGGCAAACACATGCACGCTGTATTTGGGGAATCAAGCGCACACAAGGCGGTGGCTGGACCGTAGTCCGCTCCACACTGAGTGCATGGAACCGCTCTTTGAGCCTAGCACGGCAACAAGAACCGTGCACCCCGTCCCCTCCAGCAACGACCAACTGTCTCCTGGAGCCAGTATGAACGATGTAGTGGGTAATAGACAGGTAAGCACCTTGTCAGCATACACATCAAGCGCAACCATACCAGGGATACCAAACAACAGCCATTCACTTTAAACGACAAGCTGAAATTAAATAAATCCAATAATGCATACAGATACAGTCGCATAACTCTTCGCTAAATTACCATATGAAGTAAGTTAGTTAGCAACAAATCCGTGATAAGTAAGAAATGTCCACAAGTTACTTAAAATGCTACAAACGCAACAAAATTACCGAAGATAAGCGCTATATATATATATATATATATATATATATATATTATGCGCTCCGCATGCGATTTTCTCAAATCTGATAAACATAAAAAATATTTTACACGAAAAACCAACTGAGTCGTAGGTGCCTGCACTGTACCACATGGTAGTGACTGTTGAACTGCTTACACTGTTCAGGCGGTGTTTTTCAGCGTTCGTTGCTAGCCGTCGCTGAATGTGGTTAAGTAAAACCGATTGTTTATCGGTATAAAACGACAAGACAAAGAATCTAACCGAGAAAGTTGATCACGTTGGCACTGCTGTCCTCTAGGATGAAGACGTAAGATTAGCGATAGCAGTAGAGGAGACTTTACCCAACGTGCGGCAGTTGCGAAGGAAATAAAGACTCTTGGTAATCTGATTACATTTTACTTTATTATCCTTAACCGTAGTCAGTTATTATGATTATTATTGTTATTATTATCGTAAGGATGGAATTTATGACAGCTTAACCTACCGTGCTCGGAGCGTCGTTGATTAACTGAACTGGATAAGCATTCTAGTGACGGAATTCACATGCGCCTGTCTTGTCAGCGAGCACCAATTAGGGAACTGCCTAATGTGACCACAACATTATTGAGAGGCAGAGTTGTGAAGAACTAGAGTAGTGCAGAATCCCACCAGTAGACATATTAACCGTGAGCTTAAGCATAAGTTAGTAGGATTTTCACGTAAAAGTGAGACAGAAGTATAACGGCAGCAAAAATCAAAAACGCGACTGGTGGATCCACATTTGAATGTGCAGGTCACAATGTCGCACGAAGTCACATCCGTGGCAGCTACTGTGTAAGGTACATTACTGTTTTTTATGTTACCATTATGAAAAGGGCGCAACCCCACTCACTTTCAACGTCTTTGAGCATTTGTGGCAAAACCAGACTCCAATAGGCGCTTCATTTGGCTCCAGCGGTGGGTCCAAGCACTCGAGATGAAAACTAGCGGGGCATCGATCACATACAAGCCTTTCACCTTCAGTACAACCGCAGCTGTCACAATACTCATGGCAATTAGCACGCGGCTTCCACCAGAAAGGATCATCATGAGCGATAGAATGACCCGAGTAGGACGATGTGAGGCCAGTTAACTGCTCGGACGAGGATACAAAACCGTCGATGACAGTCATTGTTCTTCTTAGCGCGCCGAACCGATGGGATGCGAGGGGCTAGTGGGAGATAAGCCTGCTGCAACTCGTCTACTTATTATGTATATGCTACAAGGCTACGTCGATCGAACAGTTGTCGACTGAGGTCATCTCACCACCGCAATGATGACCTTACTGACCTTTACTACAATACTGGGTCATCAATTTTCTTCAGGTTGCCCTTTTGAATGTGATTGGTTAACCCCACCGAATCTGTTGACTGCAAAATCAGTCTGGGGTAGATGTGAAACGCCGCTTTTATTGCGCCTGCGGATACCACTGCTATCTGATGACAATGGGGTAAAATAAGGTGGGTCCGGAATGGAACAATCGAGGCTCCTACTTTCATGCTCCCTAGTTCGATTCTTGCTCTTCTGCACCGTTTGTGGGTTAGGTTTGAGGATCCTGAGTGATGGTTTATTTATGTATGTCGGCCTCTGGTGACATATCGCATTTGTGATACCAAGCACAAGGTGGAACATGAGTCACTGGCGACGCATAGTTATCGATTTCTGGGCAGTTGTTGATCATCTGGGTTTGTATAATTTGTATATTTCACTCATCGTGGACATGTATTCCCAGTCTACATTTTTGTCACCACACGCTTATGGCACGTTAGCCACGACACTGTTTTCCGCTCTTAAGCGTCATTTACAGCGAACTGTATAGAAGACGAGAAGGGCAGTCAGAAGTACTGACTGTGCAAAAATACGTGGATAAGGTGTTCATTTCCGTTACAGGCAGGCTATTGGGTGTTGAATCTCTAATTGTATAGAAAAGCGAAATTCCGGCAAAGCTTGTTGGGGTTCTACAACTTTTGAATATGCTGATGTCGCGTGACACACTATTGGGCATATGTTCCGAAATTTCATCGCGCAGGGTTTTGGTGTATGACTGAGTTGATGGGGCACTTATTCTCAAGGTTTTCAACGATATACTGGTTGCTGTCGAGAAATTCACACATGCTAAATCGATTAGAACATCTGCTGGTAAAAGCACTGAAGTAACAGATCAGTAGTACGAAAGATTGAGTAATCTGGACGGTCAACCACTGTCTTCTGCCCGAGCAGTAACCTTCATGGCGGTGGAGGATGGGTCCTGATAGGTCGCAGTTAGGCTTCAAACCGTGCTGGTAGCATAGCGTCCACCATAACTCAGTGGATTAAATTGCTGTCTGGTGGTGCATTTCACTAGCGATCATGGGTTCGATCTCCAGCAGAGGACTGAGGGAATGCGCATCACTGACGAGTCCTAACAAGACGAAACGGAGTAGTAGCTTACTTATGCGGCTTGAAATCAAATTGAAATGAAGTAAATGGAACTTCTTAAACTCTTGATCATCCTCGGAAGTAGTGAAATGTCAGCTGATCGTTTATCTCAGCTGTGTTATGGCGTCTAGCTGACGGCAGCCAAGTTTGGACGAAGCGTTTTATGAGCTATGCCGAATATGGACGCGGCTTCGCATTTGATGCGAATAAACCTATTATTCTTATTATCATTCTTGGTATACCTGTCAAGGATGCTTTCGTAAAACCTTAAATATAATACATGATTGATAGCTTCCACATCTCTTCCAAATAAATTTTCATCCGTCGCCTATGGTCAAACTGACCTCATAGTGCCCTCATTGGAATACAGATGTTTTACCATTATGCTCAGGTTGTGTAAAGACCTCGACATAATACAATAGCTGCTCTTAGACCAGAGTAAAAAATGTTGGTAAATGAGAGTCCTTTGTAGGATGCTTGATAGCACAGACTTGAAGGCTTTAGTAATTTCCTGAAAACGAACCCAGCTGTAGAGGACAAGGATAACAAAAAAGCTCCTGAATAAAGTGGTCCTTGCTTTGCTTATTCCACCTACGCGCCACTGATTGTATAAGCACCAGGCGTGAAGTGGTGTCCCATATGCCCTCCAGTTGCGGCATCTCACCAGAATTGCCTACGCCAGCCACAATCAGCATGAGAGAGTGTCAGCCAGGCGAACGCAATGGGTTCTATATGCTAGGATAGTCCATGGTTGGCAGCATCCGGTTTCGGATTTGCCTGTCACTGTGGCCAGCCACAGGACGCCTGCGCCTACAGAGGGACTATCGGTGGCTTGCGCTGCACCACCTACAGCTCCGACCACACACTCCATATCCAGTGTAAATCCGAAGGAATAAAACCGGGATGCACGTGGATGGGAGAGCCACGTTTCATCAACGGAGCCGGCCCACACTCCTTCACAGGCAAACACAAGCACGCTGTATTTGAGAATCAATCGCGCACAAGGCGGTGATTGGGTCGCAGTCCGCTCTACACTGGAAAGAACCACTCTTCGAGCTTAGCACGGCCACAAGGACTGTGAACGCCGTCCTCTCCAGCAACAACCAGCTGTCATCTAGAACCAGTATGGACGAGGTAGAGGCTAATAGGCAAGTAGACACCTTGTCAACATACACATCAAGCGCAGCTACACCGGGGATATCAAGCAACAGCCAACCACTTGAAACGACAAATGAAATAAAATAAATCCAATTATGTATACAGATACGGTGGCATAACTCTTCGCTAAATTACCATATGAAGTAAGTTGGTTGGCAACGAATCAGCGATAGGTAAAAAATGTCCACAACTTACTTAACAATGCTGCGAACGCAACAAAGTTCACGAAGATACGCGCAAGTAGCGTAAGCAACGTGGCCAGTTAATAGAAGATTATTCAGGTAGGTAGAACAAACCAAATAAAGTGGAATGAAATTTATCCAGCTAAAAAAGACCTAGTTTAAGTGTAAGTTGGTTTAGCCCAACTGCGGTGAAGAAGCATCACGAATGCAACATCAGCCTCAGCATGGGACACACATACATACATGGTTGGCGGTATCCGGTTTCGGATTTGCCTGTCAATGTGGCCAGCCACAAGACGCCTGCGCCTACAGAGGGACCATGGGTAACTTGCGCTACATCACCCACAGCTCCGACCACATACCCCATATCCAGTGTAAACCCGAAGGAATAAGACCGGGAGGCATGCGGATGGGAACCACGTTTCATCAACGGAGCCGGCCCACACTCCTTCACAGGCAAACACATGCACGCTGTATTTGGGGAATCAAGCGCACACATTGCATATGATGCTATGAAAAGACATGTGACACTTTGATGCGATCACAAGTAGCCGTCGGACAAGTGTGCATTGTAATATTCCTCCCGTCCAGCGTTCCAAGTTATTACATGTCGAACTGGTACAGCTGGTTATAGTAGACCCGTGGAGCAACAATATAAAAGAATTTTATGTTAGGCCGTCGAAGGCGCACGACAACCTAGCAAAAGGGCGAGCAAAGGAAGACAACGAAGCAAACTTGGAAGAAGGCAAGACAGATAGCACTGGAGAGGAGCAAGGAGGTAGGAGCAAGCGGAAACAACACCGGGAAAAGAAGCAACACTGGTCGACCTCGTTTAACTTGTTACAGGAACGCCCTGAGACCCGCGACAAGCAGCAGCCGCAACTCGACTGTGACTCTGAGGTCAGCCGACGGAAAGAGCTCAACGAACCCTGGGAATCTGACTGTGGTGTGTTTGGGAGCATGGGCAGTAGCGTGTGCACAGTATTTGGTGGTCTATCAAGGCTACCGCTGTTGGACGGCTAAGTTGAGCATAGATCTTTCTGCGTGTGCCGTTTACTGTGTTCCTCCATGGTGAACTGGTTGAGCTCCTCTAGCAGCTTAATCACATGTCATTTGCTCAGGTCCAGTAACAAGAGGATAGAGTTGGTCAGTAGAAAAGTAATAGTGTTGTCCGCGGTGATCATACCCAACGTTTGGGGATCGCGTGCCACCACACTTACCTCTAGTGGTTCCGCTGTGAAGGCGTCTTCCAGTAAGCATGGCGTACTGAGTTCGAACTCAATCCCCTACAGGTTACGCAGCCTACTACTACTGCTACTAAATAAATAAACAAATAAGCTTTTATTCTCGACAGTGCAAGACACTCCTGCATAGGCATGATCACGGTGATAAAACAATGACGGCTGAATGTAAAAGTGGCGCGTTTACAAATAACCTATGGATCCAGGTGTTATGTGTGTACGAATTCACGTAGGTAAGAACGAGTGTGTGTAATACTACTACTACTACTACTACTAATAATAATAATAATAATAATAACAAGAACAAGCACAATAAGAACAACAAGAAATACAACAATTACCACTGCTGCTGCTGCTACTACTGCTACTACTACTACTACTACTATTACTACTACTAGATTGATGCATAATAGAGTGTGAGGCGTTGTAAGTAGATAACAAAGGTATAAAAGCAAAAGAGCTGTGACAAAACGTAATGTACGCCACATTCCGATCCACAGCACTGTTGACTTAAAATACTTGCGGTTCCTATGCATGGCTGAATGTTAGGTGGGTTGTAGCACATTACCTGCCACCAGAAATTGGGTTTCGCCTGGTTAATCCGGAAGAGTTTGGCATAAGCAATGCAATAGTCGCAGGTGGGCGGATGCTCAGGCAGTGGACGTGCTCACTAACTGTGCAAAAGCGCATTCACTTTCAACTACTTTCAATGTGGCAAGTAGTTGTTTCATAACGGAAACAAGCTCGTATCATTGTCAGGACAGCTTCGCATAAGAGATTGCTCATTGAGGTCCATCGCAACCAGTTTCCAAATCAGATAGTCGTCCACATGCCCGGAAAAGCACTAGACTGCAGTTTCAGCCTGTTGGGCATCGTCAGTAGTGCGCATCCAACGGATCCGTCAGGATTCGAACCCATGACCACCAGCGACTTGAACCGTCAGTCAGCAGCTTATATAGCGCGCTATATCGAAGTTAGCTTGTAAGTCATGACGGTCCGAAGCTGTCCCCCGTGGCCCAGTGGCATAAGCTGCTGACTAGTGGTTCAAGCCGCTGGTGGTCATGGGTTCGAATCCTGACGGATCCGATGGATGCGCACTACTGACGATGCCCAACAGGCTGAAACTGCAGTCTAGTGCTTTTCCGGGCTCGTGGACGACTATCTGATTTGGAAACTGGTTGCGATGGACCTCACATAATTATATCAAGATCCCCTACTCATGAGTACCTCAGATTGCTCATTCGTTGAAACGGGAATTTTTCTTAGCTAACTTTGATGGAGTATTTTTAAACAAAAGTGAATCGGTGATATTGGGAAAATTGACGAATTGTCAAGTGAAATGCTGGCATTGTAACTACATTCACGCCTTCATGACCTTTGCAAGTTTAAAGTCAAAGGTTGTTAGTCCTAGACGCTGTTAGCCGGGGGAACGAAGAAAAGCAAGGTACACGAAACGCTTGCACGTTGCAGTAGCCGAGCGCTAAAGCAAGATAACAGGGTTCGATTTAAACAATGGAACTCAACATGCGGTTCAACCTTCCGTACCGATCACCTCAGTGTGCAGGAAGATAGTAATTTTAGTTAGAATTTTACCCAGACGATCCGGTGATATCACCACTTCTACAACATCTGTAAGAGAATACATTTTCCATAGGGATGACCGCCCGAGCACGTACCGAAAATAAAATCGTGGAGTCCTTATCTACACTGATTCACTGTGCATTTCAGCAAGACACATATTTTGTTTCTCCACGCAGTGAATCAACCGCAAAATGATGCTTCTCCAGACTAGCCTAAGCCTGCTGATTGAGAGTGGCAATGACGAACTAGCTGAATTTTACCAAAATCGTCATTATTCATCAGCAATATATAAAACGTCTGTCCGTATAGCTTTCAAGTTCTCGTGCCGTGCCGGGACGCTACGCGGAAAGCCCTAGCTCGTGAGGCTAGCCACTGTCCTCTGCACAGTTCGTAACTGGCATAGCAATGGAAGATGAGCTGGACTATATCATAGTCAACCGTCAATCACGCAGCTACGCGGTTGTGACCCATAGTGAATTGGCACTAGATGTTGACATGCAGAAGTCATGGGTGCGGAACCCTGCAGGATTCCGATGGGAGGCGCACCACTGGCGAGACCCAGAATGTAAGGTGCTTTGCCAGACTAACGTATGCCTGCTGCTTGAGTGTGGCAATGATGAATTAGCTGAATTATACCAAAATCCTCACGACTTTTATCTCATATCTGTTTTGGTGAAGGTGCTCGAGAAGATTGTGATAAAGACTCTTCTCCAACTGCTGCAGTCGGAAGATCTCCTAACGCCGACACAGCACAGTTTCAAGAAGAGCCGCTCATGCTTCACCACCCTGCTGTTGACGCGGCAAGAATGATTGCAAGCGTGGAATAAGGGGAAGTTAATGAATGTTATTTACATTGACTTCAGTAAAGCTTTTGATAAAGTGAACCATGAGGTCCTGCTCCCCAAGTTGAGGATGTGTGGTGTTGTGGCGCAATGCACCAGTGGATCAGTAACTTCCTTATTGGGAGAAGATGGTGGGTTCAGGTAGATGACCACCTAATGAGTTGGTAGCAGTCTACTAGCGCCGTACCGCAAAGCACATTAGACGAGTCCATTTTATTACTGATCCACACCAACGGAATCTTCAGCTTCTTCAGTCACCCTGTGCATTATTTGCGGATGATCTGAAGATTTGGAGGAATATAGATTCTCTTGGCGACTGTGACGTCCTTCAGCAGGACCTCGACAGACTATCCAGGCGGCATACAGAAGTTAACCTACCGGTCAACACGGTCAAGTTCTCGCTTAGGAGACTTGGAAGGGTTAGTAATGGGCGTGCGTGAACCCTGGCCGACCACCCGCTACATCCCATCAGTTCCGTGAAGGATCTAGTCGTACTTTGATGCTGTGATTTGAAGTCCGTCGACAACATAAACAGACTGTACCCAAACGGAGTACGCCTGTTTTGGTCACTTAGACGCAGCTTCTGCACTTGGTCTGAAGAGCTTGTCACGCGCCTGTTCCATAATAAGACCGGTGCTTGGGTGCAGATCACTCGTGTATTGCCCGATCACAGTAGTTGAGGTGCAGACTGGAACGGGTCCAGCATGTAGCTACCAGGCTCCTCCGCAGTTTACGGGGTATGTCGTACAAGGATCGATGTAGGAGACTAGGGCTTTATACCCTGTCATATGGTCGGCTTCTACTTGATCCCATTATGATGCACCGGATAATGCACCAGGGCCAATTCCCTATGTTGAACTCGCTGCTGCACGTACGCGCACCAAGCAGCAGATGCGGACACCGGTACAAACTAGTGGTAGCGGATTTAACCACATCTCTCACGCTCTATGCTTCGAGCATCGAGTAGTGAAATATAAGAACAAATTGCCGGAGACGCTAGTCGAGGCGAAATCAGTGTCAGTATTTAAGAGATTCCTTGACGCCCATTTTGCTGACTAGAAGTCTAGGGAGGGTATCGCACCCGGATAAGATGTAGTGCAGCTGCAATATGCTATCACTGCGCAGGAATCAGCGACCTGATTCCACGCATGTGCCCAATTCATTTACGATGGATCACCACAGATTTTTATCTTCTCGCTCTCTATTCTCAGTATTCAGTATTACTTATACAGCGCAAGCTGAGATGTTTGGGTGACTACTGCCCAATAATGTTGATCAACACCTGTATATCTTCCACGTGTCTCAACCTTGGTGCAAAGGCCTTCTCTGATGAACTTACAGCGGTTGTTATAGAACATATTACATATTATGTATGTATCTTCTCCGGAGATATTCAAACTTTTCTGAAATGTATGGATCGTTTAGTTTAACAATGCAAGCCGAGGTATTTTGTTGTGCATGTAGACTTTTGCCTTTTCAATGGTACCTTCAAGCCTCTCCACTGTTTATTGTAGTTTGTTTTACTTTTCTGGACTCACCCATACTTCTTCAACTTTCGATTCGTGCTTTTATCGTGATTGTTCGGCGCTTTTGCCTAGTATTTGGTGATCAGAATCATCTTTAACTTCGGATTAGATTTCATGCCGCATAGCAGTTGACCGAAAATGATCCCCTGGAGTGACCGTTGAAGTGGCCATTTATGTCCCAGTGTGACACATTTGAGATAAAATTTTGTCACTAAAAATGTTTCTCCATCGCCACCTTATGCCATGAATACACTTTTCCTGATTGCAAATACCGTCCACACTCCGCGGAAATCCGGTCCCAAATCGCAATAACGCAGTATTGAAGCCGTAAAGCTACACCGAAATTTTTGCTGGACGAAATTAGTCTCAAATGTGTCTGATTGTGACTACCACGGACACAAAAACGGCCAATGAGCGGCAGCCTATCTGTTGCTCATGGTGACCGAAACTACGGTTTTGTTACAAAGACTTAAAGCTTAAGGCCGGTCCGCTAGCACAATCGTTGAGCTTTAGACAAAAACTGGACAATGCACACGACTGCACATAAACAGTATTAATAAGTTTATGGGAATGGTAAGTAATATGAAAGTAATAGCTAAATGTTTGTCATCCGCCCATTAGGCAGTGTGAATTGATATGCAAGTGCACACAGGCCTATCGCTCTTCAATTATTCTTATCCATCCCATTCTTGCTAGACCCTAACTCTGTTGTGCAGGAACTAACGTGTCGATTTGCAACATGATATCGTTCATACCTTATCAAACTGTTTTTAATAATACCATTTCGACGTTCGTTATTCCTTTGATACATTTCCGAGAAAGTGTGTTGCTGCAACTAAAAAGCACCCGTCCTGGGTGCATGAAGCAATTTCTTGACGACAGCCTGAGACTAGGTGACGTCATGGGCTCAGCTCAAGGGAAGCCTACACCGGAAAGAAATTTCTGAAAAGTTTCAACAAGAGTCACCATCACCCAAGCTGGTCAACTAGATTGCAACGTTTCGCAAGAGGTGCAGGTTCAGACGTGATTAATTAACTCTCTCAGGGACCGACTGTGTTGAATACCAGCTTCCAATAAACATTCGACTCACACGTCAACACAGGAACAACTGGCAAAGTTTGGGCTCCGTACAACCCAATATGTTCATAGCATCAAACTCACTACGGGCTAGGTAATCGGCAGATGCGCGAGGCAGGTATAGTGGCAATTGTAATTGACCGAGAGTGCCTTTACTTACGATTCGTCTGCCCAGGACAGCCCAAGTAGATGAGACAGTTGAGAAGATCATTTACTCCTGAGTCAAATATCTCGCACAAGTGCTGGTCAGAATATGGAAAGGAAAGCTGGACAACTTGGGCGACCTCGATTGAGAACGATGTAATGCGTGCGTTTCTGGGTAGTGGAAGAGACCAACGAGACCGGAGAAGCCACTAAGACATCGTAAACCGATGAGTAGCCAAACATCCTTTTACATTATTAACCACATGACGAGCGCAATGTGCAACTTGGCAGTTGTCTATCAGCTGTCAGTTACCTGACACCTGGTTTGAATCGCACATTGTCATAGTCTGTTTACGAAGCAAGCCTTCCCTGCTACCCCTTGGAGGTAGGCGTCATCGAAGAAAATTACTGCTTGGGGTACAGGCATCATACGCTGTGAGTGGTGGAGGCCTTAGCGACCAGGGTAGGTATGGAATTGTTAGAACACAAGACTGCGAAAAGCATTCGTTTCGATAAATCTCATCGGGTGTTTATAAGTATAAAATTGTCAGGTGAAATAGAATAGGCTGGTGAAGCGAGGCAGTAATTGGTGGAAACAGAACGAGGTAGCAATTGCTTTGTCTTAATCGATAAATTAGTCCATGTGCTCAGGCAGCAGTTACCACAATAAACGTAAGCTGGCATACACACACATTTACCCAAAAGACGGAACACATATTCTTCGACTGGCTCCTGTCAGCGTGTGGAGTAAAAGCGTCTGGGAGCATAGAAACCCCAGGGTAGAAGGAGCGTTTGAACAAGCGCGTTGCTCGGGTTGTGCTATCCTGATTGCAACGGTTTCGGCCGTCAATAACAATCGTTTTCCAAGCCCTTTGGGGCAACGATTGACACGACATAAATTATTTTGACAGCATCAGCAATTCTAATTTGGTGTCCACTTTCGACTAGATGTTTTAGAATGCATGTGACAGTATCTTTCTGCAACTCCGTGGGACAGTGCTCCGTTATCCGTTTAGACAGACGCCTAGTTGTATGTTTGATGTACCTCCCACCACAGGTGCAAGTAATTTGCTAAATAATGTATGCTTCGGACTAGACGAGGAGTTTGTCTTTGAGACTTTGGGCAACAAGCGGCGCAGTTTGGGCAATGTGGTGTAGATAGACAGCTGGGATGGTTCGAGTTAGTGCAGTGGACACTCTTCTGTTAAGCAAATCGAATGCAGTATCTCCCTTAAATGGAACTGAGAGAAACACATCTTTATTTGGAACAGTTGCAACCACTTTACGACGATCGTGAACCATTGAGCGCTTTTGGATGAGCGGGGCTGGGTAACCGTTTTGTTGCAGCATTTGGAGTATACGGTTCTTTTCGGCTTTCAATTTCTCTAGGCTGCAAATTTTGGTAGCGCGAAAGTATAAGCAACAAACAAGGTTCCGTTTGTACTTTAAGGGCACAAAACTGAGAAAATGTGTGTATTGACCTACCCATGTTGCTTTCCGAAACACACTTCTTTCTAGCGTACCTTCTTCAGTTCTCCTTGGTAAAACGTCCAAGAACGCCAGTTTATCATCATTTTCAATTTCAATAGTAAACTGCAACGATGTATGCACACTGTTTAACTGGTTAAACAGGCTGGAAACACCAGTGCCTGAATCACATAGGATAAACGTGCCATCCATACATCTACGTCCCATTTCCATTTCCACTGAGATACTACGGGGCATTCCAGGATGTGGCCACAACATAGTTGCCTGCACAAAATTGGTATACTCCCCACTGGTCCATCCGAAAACACATTCTTTCCTCCCTTCAAGTGTAAACTGGGACTCATTTTCCATTATTCTCCGGTCCCTAAATTAGGAGATTTTCTTTCTTTCCTATGGCCACCAGGAGATAACTGCTCTGTTTTAGCACAACATACAACATCGCTTGCAAATACTGGCTATCAGCAAAAATAAATTTTGTGCTAGACCTAAGGCTAGCTCGACTATTGCTGAAAAACTTAGATAATAAATGCGCACACTCGACCAAACGTATGAAAAAAGATCGTGATTTCAGTGTGCACTTGCATCTACAAAGGTTTGTAGTTGAAACGGATGCCAGGAATTCTACGCATCTTAGACAAGAAGAGTAATGCAATGCACACGGAAAAAACATGACTGACGAACTAAGTTATTGCAGAAGAGAAAAGCGCGACTGACTGATATACCCTCACATACTATCACACCAGACGGCAGTGTTGTACACACGTCTACTACTATGGTGGATGCTTATCGTGCACACTTTGCTAAATCTTTCAGCAAAGAAAAAGCGAATCTGGTACCTTCAGTCGCATTTGTCACCCCGAAATTATTTCAGTTGTTAACTTCAACTTCGGAGTCATTAAACGTTTTCTTAAATTGCTTCGGCCATCCAATAATCCTCGTCCCCATGGTATCTCTTCAGCAGTAATCAGGTGTGGTGATGATGATATACCGGTATTATTACTAAATTTTGTTCCTGTCCTTACAGTCAGGATAGTATCCTGAGAGATGGAAGGAATCTGTTTACATACCGCGATATAAGTCTGGGCCTAAAACAGATATTATTAATTATCGGCCCATTAGTCACACCCTCATCTTATCACCATTGATAGAGAGAATAGTAAAGGAACAACTTACTTCTTTCCTTTTATCTCACAATCTTCTTTTGCCTTCGTAGCATGGCTTTTTAAAGTCCCGTTCGTTCAGAACATGCCAAATTGATTTCTTAAATAATCTCACCACAGCGATTGACTCTGGTCTTCAATGGATCGTCTTATATCGACATGCAGAAAGCGTTCGATCGAGTCCCGCGCAAGAGGTTATCATCGAAACTGAGTAGTTTTGACATACCAAATCCGCTACTTACTTCGTTTAAATGCGATCTGACTGGAAGCTCCCAGAGAGTGAACATAAATGTGTTCATGTCTACACCCCAATGAGTTACTAATGGCGTCTTTCAAGGCAGATTTTTAAGCCCTCTTCTGTGTTATTGTACTTAAACGATCTCATACCTGTCATACGCTTCGGAAGGCCATACTTATTTGTAGATTGTTTGAAGGTAGTATATTCGTTCCATTCATCCCAATACAAACTGAGATAGCAAATATAGGATGTGATCTACAAGCCATAGAGCGCTGGGCTGTAAAGTGGCAGATACACTTCTCCACATCAAAATGCAATATCAAGATTTATAGATGCCATATTGAGGCAGGATTATTTCTACTTCATGGCGATCCAATTCCAGTATGCACTTCTGTCAGTGATTTAGGACTGAGATACTCCAGCTCCTTAAATTTCAGTGAACATGCGAACTACATTATTTCAAAGACAATGCAAGTATCGATACAAATTAGTCAGTTACCAATGTTGAAAGATACAAGGCTCTTGTTAGAATGCTGTAGCGTTACGTACATCCATTTACGTACATGTGCCCTGAAGACCATCACGCCTTCAACAAACGTATCTTTGATTACTCTATACCTGTTCCGTATAATGAGAGATATGGTAAACTAAAACCTGAGCCTATGTGGCTGCGTAGACTACATTTAAATCATGGTTTCCTTCACAAAGTTGTGTGGCATAACGTGCATAGTGAACACCGCTCTATGCAATTACGGATAGAAACCAGATACGCGACACCAAAGCTATGGTTGTAGTACCTTCATTTAAAACCACAGGCAGACAGAACTTTTGTACGATAACATTCAGCCTGCTATGGAATAAGCTACATAGTTGTATACGATATAAAAAAGCTTGCGGGTATTCAACAAAAATTGGTTAGGATTATCCTGACACCAGCAAAAGTAAAACGGATCTTAAGTTTGCAAATGAATGACGAAAGATTATTCGAGAAAGGACCGAGTCATACTTGTATCAAAAAGGAACACGGCCTCCATTTGTTGAAGATGAGTACTCTATCACTGTCTTCTTTTCCAATAGCACTAGAAACCTGCTGTTTTAACTTTATTTACTCATCCGCACATCTCATCTTTCTTTTCCAAATTCTTACTGAACGACAAGTAACGGATATTTGCTTTGTGATCAGTTGTCTGAACTGATCGCTTCCAGTTATCATGGTTTCAATTGTTCGACTTTTGGTATAAAGCAACCACAACTGCTGACACTATCAACCGCATTTGGACTATCTTTACTACTCTTCATTCCATGCAAAGCCCTGGCCGGAATTCAACAATTTTTTCTATCGTAATTTTCGTACTATTATCGTTATACATCAAGACTTTCCATGAACTTGTGATTGGCCTATCTGCAAAAGTTAGTTATTAGTATTATGTTTTTTAATTCCTGATGCTTTATATTCCTCCTTATTTTGTTGTTGACCACGAGTTGGCAGATATCTTGAGGTGACGGATTACAGCTTCCAAGCTAACAAAGTATACCAATGCAAGGCATATTGCCACTGACTCACTGGCGTAAAAAGTATCCTACTTGAATGATCCGCTTGTCGAAACGGGCTGATGATTCATCACCCAGAATGCATACATAAAATAGCCCTTATACGACACATGTGTTAAACAGGTGGTGGCTTACATGCTATATTGCCACACCGGCACACAGCCAGTTGGAGCATGGAAGTGCGAAAGAAATCCATCGAGCGAATACCACGTATGGAAGCAAGTCCTCTGTGGACGATTCCATGGATAACCATATTACTTTACTTGAAGTTTTGGCTAAATCTACATCTGTTAGTGTTCCCAGTTTCTTAATCAGTGATAACTTCAAACTGCTAATCACTTCAAAAATCCATTCGGGATTAGTTATACAAAACATGCACAATTAACTATGTTATGCGATCATGTTGTACAGAATGATCATGCGAATCAGTTGGACTGTGCCTCGCTCCGTCGAAGAATAAGCCGTTTATTTATTTATTTCTATAAATCAAATGAAGATATGAAGATGTTCTCTTAGCAAGCCACATTCTAGTGACCCCTTCTGTCAGTGCCCGCATTTTTCCTGACAGGCCATGGGCAGAAAGACAGAAGCGGAAATCCAACGCTAGTTCGTCCCGTCAACATGAGATGAAGAAAGTGGCACTGGTTCATTGTGTGCCAGAATTAAAGCATGACGATAGCAGTGAAGGACAGAAGGACGAAATCGAAGAATGGAGATACATCGCAGAGCTCTACGACATGCAGAATGTCATGGCTTTTGACATCACCTGTCTAATTGCCTCTACAAGATACCAAGGTAGTGGGCCACGAATTTTGAAAGTTACCTTGACTGCGTCCGAAATGGTATCAGTGGCAATCCAAGCATGGCATTAAAACAGGAAACGAGGGCCACCAGAATGACGGTTAAGACCATTCATTCAATTAGTACAGGCTTCAGATACAGATGAGCCAGCGTCAGTTGTACCTATCTCAAACCAGCCAACTGTGCAAACAACCGTTTCAAAAAATTTCAGCAGACCGGCACTATTTGTTCCGGTCACTCACATCGAACCGAGCTCCTAATGCGTCAATAAATGCAATGCTGCTGCACCAACACTCAAGGGTTGTAGTCGAAGCTCTCGGAACTGCGCTACCGAAGAAACAACAACTTGGATCATCATCATCATCATCAACAGCAGTACATCAGCCATTTGAACTGATGCTTCGCTGCCATACAACCACGAGGACCTACGAAATAAAGAATAAGAAGAGGGAAAGAAGGGAGACTTACCTGAAAACCTGAATGCCCTAAGCAAACATTTAGGGTCAAGGCGCCTACACCTTGTGCAGACAACATACCGTCACAAACAACAACCGTCACAACAACAACTTGGAATCTCATAGCAGTTGCTGTAACTTGGCTTTCAAACAACATACTTGATCCAGATTGAATTCAGTGAGATGTCAGTCATATGTAATGATCGTCTATCTCGCGGTGGCCTTGTTGCCCTCTACTATCGAGATTACTTGAAATGTGAGGCCCTTACCGAAAATTCCCTTGGTATTCCCGACGCACTATTTTGCCGACTGCACCTAGCAGGTCGAGATATTGGTTCACAAAAGACGCGTGATGCTTGCCTCTTAGCACTTATCTATAGGCCTCCGAACTCGTCAGCAGACAGCAGTAACATTCTGTTAAACGCACTCCGCTATGCCGTTTCACAAAAGTACGCTCACTATCTTATACTGGGAGACTTTAATGTTCCTTCAATAGCATCAATGTCCCCTAATGGGCCATCATTTAAATCGAAGCTCTTTGTATTCATGTACATGATAGTTTTGTATAACCATGTGTATCGACCAACCAGACACCGCGGTTCAAACAAGCCATTACTCCTGGACTTAATCCTGACTTGTGAAGAGTTGATGGTTGAGTCAATAGCATATGATCCTCCACTGGACCGTAGAGACCATGCAATCCTAATGTTTGGTTATGTGTTATGCCAGTATAGTTGATAAAGAAAGAGTGACTCAACGAACTATTACGGACTATTTTAAGCTGCACAACTTAGAAGCAGCCGTTGACTGGGACCTACAGACGTACATTTCAGCGAATGACGCGGGGAATGAACTGAAAGACAAAATTAATTGGGCCATACAATCAGCATCGAAGGTTGTACCATTACGAGCATCGCGCCGGACCAATACTTGGATCTGAAGCAGAACACGTAAATAGATCAACAAAAGAGATGAAATCTGGAGGCAACATTCGCTAAGCGCATGTGATATCACATGGCCGCATTACTAAGCCGTCAGGAACTACTGCACCTCGCTCATTCGAGTCGATAAGTACGAATGGCAGGAGACCGTGGTGCTGAAATTTACGAATAACACCAAACTACGGTACAGATTTGTGGATGGAGAAAGAAAGCTTAAGCCCGGAATACCACCACTCATGAGTCCAGTGGCCTAACAACTACTGCTGTGGATGCCACGAATGCTCTACTCCTGCAGTTTGACTCGGTAGCTACACATACGATGGAACCTTCGCCCTATCAGCTCCCAACAAATGTCATTGGCTTATCCAGAGTCATCTTTACTCCAGCAGCTGTTGCAAGCAAATTACAATCTCTCCGGTAGTACGGCGCCCCTGGAATCGAGATGTTCTGCCCAAAAGTAGTGAAAACCTTATTTTCCACCATAGCAGCACCACTTGCAAAATTTTTCCAGGGTTTACTTAACTCACATAAACTCCCATCTGAGTGGAAAATGTTAATTATTACTCCAATATACAAAGAAGATAAGCGATCGCATTCTGCTAACTATTGACCTATTACTCTCCTTCCTGTTTTATCAAAAGTGATGGAATCGGTAATCGCAGATGAACTGACGCGATACTTTGAAAGTCAACAAATAATTTACGAGGCTCAACATGGTTTCAGATGCAAACGATCTTGTCTCACCAATTTGCCGTTCACTCGGGACTCTTGGACCAGGGCGGCTGATGAAGGAGTGCTCATAGATGTGATTTACTTGGATTTTTCTAAAGCATTCGACAGGGTCGATCACTTCTTTCTCCTCCAAAACTTTGCTGCTTACGGTATCAACGGTTATCTGCTCACCTTGTTAGAAAACCACTTACACGACAGAGCAATCAGGGTAAGAGTAGCCGGCACCTATTCTGAAAGCCTTTACGTCTCCAGTGGTGTACCACAAGGATCCGTCCTCTACCCGATACTGTTATTAGCCTACATTAATGACCTTCCAGCAGACATTCTATCTCCGATGTAAATATTTCCAGACGATGCTAAAATATGGACAGCAATTCGCTTAGTATCAGACCGTGTCTACCTACAGGAAGATCTGACTCGAAATAACGAATGGGCAGAAAAGAACCAGCCCCCACTGAAGCCTGAAAAGTGCCACCTGCTGACGATGCGCAGCAGGTTCATCCACAAATATCTTTCGAGGCAACACGTTCTGCAACACGTGACTAGTGGACGCGACTTGGGTACCGTCGTGCAACAAAGTCTTGGCAATTCGCGCCAGTGCTCGCAAGTAGCAAGTGTGGTGAACTTGAACTTCAGACTTTTGAGGCGAGCTCTCGACACTTTTGAGCGAGGGCTAGTACCAATGTTGATTAACTCCTATATTCGCCCTCACGTTGAATATGTAATTCAGGCCTGGTGTCCACGGTTAAAACGAGACATCCGCTTATTGGAACAGCCCCAAAGAAGAGCCACAAAGGCACGCGTGGACTATCCGGTATAAGTTACGAACTGCGTCTTCGAGTACTTGGTGTGTTCTCATCAAAATACCGACGGCTTCGCGGAGATCTTATTCTCACATACCGGATACTATTTAAAGCAAGCATCCATGTACATCATTGTTAACCCTAGTCCCTTACAAACAAAGCCAAAGCAACCGCCTGAAACTAATGACGCAGCACTTCCGTCTGAATTGTAGAAAGTATTTTTACTCACCTAGAATCTGTTCTCACTGGAATGCATTACCAAGATATGTGGTGAACGCACCAGAGATGACGACATTCGAAAGACTCATAGATTTCCAGCTTATTAACAAACGCTACACAATAGTTTGCTAAAGTGTAACGGTTTAACCACTCATAATTTACGTTACACGTTAAAACATTATGATTTTAATTTGCTTTTGCATATCCATCCTGTAGCTTTTAAAATTATGCTTTTCATCCCATCGTACACTATTGAACTATTGAATTATGATATATCCATGTTCAAGAATAGCGAGGAAAAGGACGGCAAAAACGGTTCATGGGCAGACTCTATCGTGACTCCGTCGATCTGTCCGCAGTACATTTCATCAAGTAGAAATTGTCTGTTGAAGGTGCATCGCAAGATTAATTCCTTCAGTTTCTGCACCGGAATGCCCACACCTATGCTCCTTTCGTTTAAGTAATCACAAACAAAATTAACTGTCTCTATCAACGGAATGCTGGTAAAATGTGACTGGTCGCCAAAGGAGAGCATTAATTTAATTTTAACTCTCATGAATTCGACTTGTTTCACAAATTCGAAGGTATCATTCACAGTGTAAGTGCACAACTCGTTGCGTACTGGTTCAAGCCAATCTGCAATCCATTTCGCGACAAAGTGAAAAGCGGGGGTTTACGTGTCAATTCTCGGACTCAGAGGAATCTGTGGTTTATGTACTTTAGGTAACCAGTAGAGTCGGGGAGGATATGATCCAAATAGAGTACGCCGTTCCAGTAGTGCGTCATCTATCAGGTTCATACAGTTTATCTCTTTCAATAGTTGTGTAATATCGTGCTCATCCTGCGCGGTCTTATCTTTCCGTACTGTTTCAGGCGAGAATTCCTCCGTGTCCTTTAAAGTGGAGTGCAGCTTTGAGGCGTAGTCAGAGACGTAGTCAGTACTCATCCTGATCCTTTGTCGGGTCCGGAAATTAACACATCTGGATTCGATCGCAATTCCCTGATGGCATCACGGTGATTTTAGTCAGGAGACTCGAGGAGTTAGATTCGTAGCTCAGAGATTGTTGCGCATGATGAAACAGGGTGGTTCTGAACTTATCCTTGGCAAGGAAACAAGTATGCGTCAGCTCGTTCAGTTGTTGCATCAGATTTTCAAACTGGGTGTCTGGATGAACCTGCGCACAACTAGGCTGATAAAAGCAACCTTTTGTTCCAAATGCCATTGCCTCTAGCTGCAAGTGATTCAGCCGTAGAGTGGATAGATTGTGCACATTCTTTTGGGATACGGTGTGAATTCAGGTTCTGTCGGAATTGGATGTAAGCGTTTAAGCAGTTTAGCGTACTTCTTTTCTTCCAACTTTGCACGCACGGCCTGTACATATTGCTTAAAAGCATCGCGACGGGTTAGGTGACTCACCAATGACCTAACCAGTCGAAGAGGATGTGCTCTGTCTCGCTCAAGCGCCATACTCATAACATCCTGGAAACTGTCCAGTCACGAATCCCCGAGTTATAACGTCTGCGTTTACTTTACGGTTCAATCGTAGAATAGTAACAGCGCAACGCGTTGCTTTTAAGCAATATGCACAGGCCGTGCGTGCAAAGTTGGAAGAAAAGAAGTACGCTAAACTGCTTAAACGCTTACATCCAATTCCGACAGAACCTGAATTCACACCGTATCCCAAAAGAATGTGCACAATCTATCCACACTACGGCTGAATCACTTGCAGCTAGAGGCAATGGCACTTGGAACAAAAGGTTGCTTTTATCAGCCTAGTTGTGCGCAGGTTCATCCAGACACCCAGTTTGAAAATCTGATGCAACAACTGAACGAGCTGACGCATACTTGTTTCCTTGCCAAGGATAAGTTCAGAACCACCCTGTTTCATCATGCGCAACAATCTCTGAGCTACGAATCTAACTCCTCGAGTCTCCTGACTAAAATCACCGTGATGCCATCAGGGAATTGCGATCGAATCCAGATGTGTTAATTTCCGGACCCGACAAAGGATCAGGATGAGTACTGACTACGTCTCTGACTACGCCTCAAAGCTGCACTCCACTTTAAAGGACACGGAGGAATTCTCGCCTGAAACAGTACGGAAAGATAAGACCGCGCAGGATGAGCACGATATTACACAACTATTGAAAGAGATAAACTGTATGAACCTGATAGATGACGCACTACTGGAACGGCGTACTCTATTTGGATCATATCCTCCCCGACTCTACTGGTTACCTAAAGTACATAAACCACAGATTCCTCTGAGTCCGAGAATTGACACGTAAACCCCCGCTTTTCACTTTGTCGCGAAATGGATTGCAGATTGGCTTGAACCAGTACGCAACGAGTTGTGCACTTACACTGTGAATGATACCTTCGAATTTGTGAAACAAGTCGAATTCATGAGAGTTAAAATTAAATTAATGCTCTCCTTTGGCGACCAGTCACATTTTACCAGCATTCCGTTGATAGAGACAGTTAATTTTGTTTGTGATTACTTAAACGAAAGGAGCATAGGTGTGGGCATTCCGGTGCAGAAACTGAAGGAATTAATCTTGCGATGCACCTTCAACAGACAATTTCTATTTTTGCTTTTATAAATATATAAATTTGGTTATTTACTCACTGTACGCGACACGGCTCAGTATGTGTTGGGCAGATCAATTGTACAAGTGTTTCGCAATGAAAATATTTTATCAAAATAAATACTTATTTTATTCTCGCATATATCGGGGCATAGCAAATCAGGCATGATCAAATTTAGAAGCAATTAGTTTGCGCAACACTGACGTTGCAATGAAGGTACATTGCTGTGGACAAAAGTTGTGCAAACTACAGAAACGAAAGAAATAGTCATGAGGGACGAATTCGTCAGTGGGTTGACGATAAACTGGATACCTACGTGCTTAAACAGAAAAAGTACAGTAAATATAGTGGTGACTGTATGTGAAACCTGAGAGTATTATTTTTGTGTCGAGAAAATGGTGAAAATGACTTCAGTCAATATGCAAGAGCGTAACTGGGAGTCGTGATTTCATTCAGTGGCATCACGTCCGCCACGTCGCAGTGTTGATAAACGAACTTTCATGACTTTTTATACGGAGAACGCTTGCCAGGCAAAAACCCACCACGTCCTGGAACACTGTTGTCGATTATTTTGTACATTTATATACAACTGGCAAAACTCCTTACCAACATTTGTTCACTCAGTTATTCGCAGTCGAACGACTCCTCTGTTGACTGATCAGATAGCTCAGGCAAGGCGCGCCATATACACTGAGGCCAGCCAAGTAGGATGAATAATTTTGAAGGTGAGTGAAATTCCAAAGTATCCGTGGTCTGACTTTTGATGCCTTTGTATACATTTTGGATTGTGAGGAAGTCGTGTCCAGCTATCCACAATGGCCATCGGTAGTTAAGTGCTGCTGGATGGGTTTGATATAAAGCCATGGGTCAGGTACGTCCTTATTGATTATTTCGTCCCATCCCAAGCGAAGACGCAGTTCCGCAGGCCACACCCGGATTTCTAAGTAGCCCACGACCCGGTGTAGAAACACGGGGCACACAGGCACCCCACGACCGCGGTTGCGGCCTGGTTTGGATACATCAAGCGGAGAAAGCTTGATCTGGGGTGGAAATCAGAGCTCACTGGTTCACGCTGACGCCATTAACACTACGGCACGGAGATCCGCGAGCAACACGTGGTACAGCGGCAATGAATCAAACTTGGAGAAACCACTGTGTGGCTGGGTTGCGACACGAAACCTCCATTAAGAACTCGGTTCACTTAAGGTGGAACTCGGTCATTCCGATCGGGAGGAACTCAACAGAAATGAAAATATATTGGTGCTGCTCCTCTCAAACTTAGAACCCTACGACCGCGCTTTGTATTGGTTTGGACACATCAGGTGGGAATAGCCTGAGCAGGGGTGCAAATCAAAGACTAGTGGTACACGGCAGACGACATGGCCGTGAGGTAACAGTGTGGGAAGGGAAACACTAAAATATCTACATTTCAGATAAGGTAATGCGACCAAAATGACCGAGGTCAACCTCAAGAGATGACATGCCGCCACCGAACGACATAACGGATTCGCCACGTCCAACTTTGAATTGGTTGCCGCAGTACTAGGAGTTGCTCACATATCTCAGTGGCATAGTGTTTATGGCGTCAGCGGTGAAATACTGGGCAATGGTTTCCAACCCAGCTCAGTTAATTTGCATTGGATAAGAAGAAACAAGAACAAAACGCAAGCATGGGGTGCAAGTGTTGGGAGGAGCAACACCAAAATATTTCCATTTCAGATCGGAATGACCAAAGTCCACCTCAAGTGAACCGAGGTCACAAAAGGTGTTTCTTGTCACAAACAAACCACATAGTGGATTCTCCAAGTGTAAGTTTGAATTCGTTGCCGCTGTACAACGCTTTGCTAGCGGATTTCAGTAGCATTGCTTTTATGGCGTCAACCGTAAAGCAGTAGGCACTAATTTCCAACCCAACTCAGGCTATCTCCAACAGATGTGTCGAAACCAAGACGAAACCGCGGTCGCGTTGTGCCCGTGTTGGGAGGAGCAACAACAATTATTTTCACTTCAGATACGGTCCTTGCGATAGGAATGACCGAGGTCCATCACAAGTGAACCGACTTCTCAACAGAGGTTTCATGTCGCAGCCTATCCATAGAGCGGATTCTTCAAGTTCAACTTTGAATTCGTTGTCGCTGTACAAAGAGTTGCTCGCAGAACTCAGTGCCGTAGTTTGTATTGTGTCAGATGTAAACCACTAGGCTCTGAGTTCAACCCCAGCTCAGGCTATCTGCACCTGATTAATGGAAACCAAGAAGAAACGGCTGTCTTAGGGGTTCCAATGTTGGAAGGAGCAACAACGAAATACTTCCAGTTTGGATCTGGTCCTTGCGCACGGAACGATCAAGGTCCACCACAAGTGAACCGTGGTCTCAATAGAAGTTTCGTGTCGGAACCCAACCTCACGCACCAGACTCCGATGGCTCGGCCACGTGTTACGCATGCCAGCCCACCGACTCCCGCGACGTGCGTTGTTTGCGCGCCGGGGGTGTGGATGGAAGAAGAGAAGTGGTGGCCAAGCGATGACTTGATCCAGAGGAATGAAGACCCTCACTTCGAAGCTGACCTCGGTTGGAGCGTCTCGGCTCCCTGGTTGGGGTCCGAAAGACGGTGAACACGTTTGGTTATACACACTTGCTGATATGGTTAGGAGCAGACCTCAGTGGCGTTCGTACTGTGAGTTTCTTTGTCCCACCCCATCCCTCTTAGCCTCCCCCTCCAACCACGATCTCATTACTTAGCTTTATATAATTTCGCATAGTATTTTTTTGATGCACAGTAGCCGGCTGGTAGCCTACCGATACGATGCCCATCCGTTACCGGTAGCTCAGCCGGCTTGCACCAGTTGCTTTTTTTCTCCTTTTTTCTGTGTATTGCGGCACAGTAGCTGAGGTGTTCCCCACCTCTAGCTAACGTGTATGATGATGATGACCCAACCACATAGTAGACTATCCAAGTCCAACTTTCAATTCGTTGTCGTTGTACCAAGTGTTGTTCGCGGATCTCAGTGGCTTAATATTAATGCCGTCGAGAGTAAATCACATGGTTCTGAGTTCAACCCCTGCTCAGGCTATCTCTGACTTGTGAAGCGAAACTAAGGCGAAACCGCGGTCGTGCAGTAGACGTGTTTAGAGGAGCAATAACCAAATATTTCCATTTTAGATGCGGTCCTTGCGATCGGAATGACCAAGGTTCACCAAAAGTAAACGGAGGTCTCCATAGAGGTTACGTGCCTCAACCCAAGCACAGCGGATTCTCGAAATCCAACATTTAAATCGTTGCCGCTGTACCAAACCTTGCTAGAGATCTCAGTTGTATATTGTTTATGGCGTCAGTCGTAAACCAATAGGTTCTGAGTTCCATCCCAGATCAGGCAATCAACAACAGATGACTCGAAACCAGAATAAATCACAGGTCGTGAGGTGGCAGTGTTTAAAAGGGAAACAAAAGATATTTCCATTTCAGTTATCGTTCTTATGATCGGAATGACCAAGTTCCACCACAATAAACCAAGATCACCTTAGAAGTTACGTAGCTTAAACCAAATGCATAGCGGATTGCCCAAGTCTAACTTTGAGATCGTTGCCTCTGTACAGAACGTTGCACGCGGATCTTAGTGGCATAGTTTTAGTAGCGTCAGTAGTTAAACACTGGGCTCTGATTTCCAACCCTACTCATGCTATTCTAACTGATGAGCCAAAACCAGAAAGAAACCGCGGTCATGGGGTGCCAGTTATGAGAGGAGTAACACAAAAATATTTCTATTTCAGTCACTGTCATTGCAATCGAAATGACCCAAGTCCACCCAAATGAACCTTGGACTAAATAGAGGTTGCGTGTCCCAACCCAACCACACAGCGGATTATTTAAGTCAAACATAGACTAGATTGCCGCTGTACCAAGCGTTGGTTGCGGATTTCAGTGACTTAGTATTTTTAGCGTAAGCCGTAAACCATTAGGCTGGGATATCCACCGAAGCTCAGGCTCTCTCTACCTGATTAAAGGAAACCAGGACGAACTCGCGATCGTGTTGTGCCAGTGTTGTGAGCAGCCACAACAAAATATTTCCATTTCAGATACGGCCCTTGCGAGCGGAAGGATCGAAGTCCACCATAAAAGAAACGGCCTTAATAAAGGTTTTTTGTCGCAACGTATCCACACAGAGGAATCTTAAAGTTCAAGTTTGACTCGTTGACACTGCACCGGCGGCTTAAGTTTGGTAAGCTCGTCGCTTGGTGGGGGGCCTACCCTGTCCTCTACACGGCAGTAACGTGTAAGTCAGTGGATGATGAGTGGCGCTATATCACATCTAGTAACTTATTCACGATGGTCGTAGCCGTCCCCCGTAGCTCAGTGGTCTCAACCACGGACTGGCAACAGTCAAATTGCGGGTTAAAGCACTACCAGGATGCTATTATGAAAGCGCAGCGAAAGTTGCGCCAGAGACCTAGATTAAGCTTTAGCAGCTTTTTGCCGAAAGTCGCGATTGGTGTGCCATTGGCGGTAAGCAGATTGGTCGGTGAGGGTGAGACGGCCTCATCTGATCTACGGTGTATAACGCTAACTTCGGCTCCGGTGTCGAATAGGAACTCGGTGCCGAAAGTTAAATCCCTAACGCGGATGCGGCGATTTTGGTGTTGGCCGGTCACGTCCGTTGCCTTAACGGGCCGGTCGAGAAATTTCCCTGCTTCTCGGTGAAAATGCAAGGCTTGACACCTTTACGAGCTGCGGTACCAATGCGTTGATGGTCCCAACAGTAAGCCTGTCTGTTGCTGGACTTGGAACGTTTGAACGGCGAATTCAATCAGCTATGACGACGACAGTTCATAGTAAGTTGTTGAACCTGGTGACTAAGTGTAGCAACTTGTGTTTGCAGGTATTCTATAGTTGACTGTAGGCCAGTGATAGACGTGCCCTGGGACGCGACGGCATTGAGCTTGTTGGCATCGGCTTGTGGCTGTGATCGTACAATGACTCGATTCACTAAATCTGCTAGTTGTGTGAGCAAAACGGCGCTCACGATAGCAAGAATCGCTTTCGTTTTTCTGGTAGCCGCTGTAGCCATGGTTCGCGAAGTAAAGTCTCGTCCATGGTTGAGGAACCAAGGAGTTGTTGCATCTCTCGTAGCAGGGTTGAGGGCAGTTTGTCACTCAGTTGCAGATTACTGAAAACCTGCTGCAGACGAACTTTCTCAGAGGGCATACCACAGTTAATCGTGATCTCATTGAGACCCTCATAGCGGTTTGCGGTCTTAGAAATGATAACGTCTCAAATCTGCATTGATATCACCATGGGGGGATAGGACATGAGCTTGCTATGCTTCGCGTAGTTGGAAGTGATTCTGTGGTTATAAAACTCAGCCTAAAGCTGAGCGAATTACAAAAGAGGATCTATGTCCCAAAAACATAGCCCAGAGAGAGATACAACGCTAAGGAGAGACTCTACCTTAGGGTCTACAGACTCCATGGTTTAAAAAAAGGACGTGAAATAGGCTATCCTATGTAAAAATAAACCGGAAAATAAGAAAAATAAATAGAAGGGGCTCACCGGAGACAAGTTCGAAATATCCGGCGCTGATTTTTCCGGAATCGGAGTCACCAAATTAGCGAGTAGCCTGTAGCGGGAGCCCGAAGATTGGTTCGAAAAGGGAGATCGGGTTGCAGGGAAACTTACACTGGTACAGTAAAAGATTCCCTATTACTTAACTATAAAAAACGACACCGTTGAGACTCTAGCTAGGAGAACGGAGGATGCACAGCACACAGGGCAGTCGCGTGTTGCAACCGAAACGAGCGCCAAGCAAAAATGGCAATGAGTAAGTCAAGCATTCGAACTCAGCAATCAGTTCAACAAACCACACCGGTCACCTAGGTGTACAATGAAATAATTTTAGTTAGAAATTTACACAGGCGAACCGGGGGATCTCCAGACTGCTACAAATATGAGACCCCAGGCATGTGACGTTTGACGTAGCGGCAGTTCGACAAACTTGTTCAGGAGACCTTGTGCATTGGTGTAGATGCAGGAAAGTTACTGTTTTTAGCAATTGATTGTGGGATGCGTGTTCGGGGTAAAATGTTGTGGTAACCCGTGGAAGATCGGTCAATAATCATTTTCTGGGTGTGGCAATGACGAAATCATCTGTGTCGGATCCATGGATCTCCAGATTATCTCTGTATGCAATATATGGGGTGTGTTTGACAGTTTCGCTGGCCAGATGATTGAGGTTATCCGAACTCTTGTCCGGAAGTGGTCCAAGTAAGTGGCTACTCTCGTGTGTTCGCTTAGCAGATGCTGCTTTGATCCGGAACTCAGAAGGAAGGCTGGTGTGGCCCGCATACCAGCACTACGGCATCATTGCTGACATTTGTCTAGATTAAAGGCCAACTTTCACAATCTGCGGGCAAAATCCTCTGTGGCGGAGTATAGACCAGTTCCTAATCAATCATGGCTCCCATCTACAAACCTTCCAGTCTTATTCCATCTGGTTTACGTTGAACTTGGTATGTGTGGTGCACCGTAAGGTAAAGGTATCAGTAGTACGCAGTACCGACGCTTCGCTTCCGCGTAACCACAATCAGTCGCACGTGGGCTAAGGATACTGCGACGGTCACCAGGTCCTTACGCAGCTTCGAAACCGCGCTCAGATTACAAAACAGGCCTGTGATCCTTTAGGCCACAAGCCGGCAGCGAAAGCCACCCACGGTCGTTCTGTAGGCTCAAACGCCTTGTGGCTGTTCGAAAACGCAGTGACATGCAAATCTAAAAACGGACCCCCAAACTGGATATATATCAACATGTAAATTGCCAGCTTCATCGGTTGTCAATCACTTGATGGAAACAAGCCATCAAATTGACCCTAACTAGGTGTTGGCGGCGATCAATCGAGACGCAAACATTACAATGATGAATATTGCTGAGGTAGTGGCCATCAGTTGGCATCATTCAACGTTGTGTACCATTCATACTATTCAAATTCCATTGGGGTTAGTGGTTTGCGTCCCCAATTCAGAGCTGCTGTATGCTGCACTTGTTTGAATCACGGTGCTGCTGATTTTCAGCAATCCAAACCTCCCCACTTAATAGAATGAATCAAAAGAAGGCAGATTCTGAGTGAAGAACACTTTTCACTTAATCTCCTCAGACTCAAACTTTACATAATGACGATTAAATAAACAAATAAATTTGTATATTTACCTACAGAAAGGAACACGGCCCCATAAGTGGGAGCGATCATTCGTATAGGGAATAGGTTTCATGGTTATGCGGCGTAAATCATAATAATAAAGAAAAGTTCATATATAGAATTTCGGATCATGATTTTTTTCCTCGGGTTCTAGACCCGTGCACCTAATATGTGCCGGATTGGGTTACGGACTGATTAGATAGTTTAATTCCAAGGAAGGGAAATCAATGAAGCACGAGATCGCTGCAGGCAGCAGATTATGTACAAGAGTAAATCCCCATAAGCAAAGATTAATTGGGACACAAATCAGAGGATTGTACGTCATACGTAGGCGTACACAGTTTTCGTACGCACAACTCGGGTTTGAAGCGACGGATGCAGATAGCTTCTGCGATGGATAGGAGATGTTTTCGGAATCCGCTTGAGAAACGCCCAGGTTTGGAGCAGGTGACCCTGAAGTGATTATCCCAGCCTGCGTGACCGCACTCTGAGGTGCGACATGGAGTTATTAGAACACCTCGCTTCGCCTCTGTAGTACCACTTCGGAATGTATTCACGAATCACATGAGACAGGTGACTCGTAGTACGACCCACCTATCTACCATATGAGCACGAGTACTGATAAACGAGCATTGGTCGAGTCAACGGAGACAGTCTCTTTTCAAAGTTTGCGAGTAAAGGGATGTTGTAGTATACTATGGGTAGGCGAGCCGCGAAATAAGTACAACAGCTTTGTTCAGGCTTTTGGACAGGGCAGCAGCCGTAGTTTCGCCTTTGAGAGGAAAACGCACAATGAGTGCTTTCTTGGGTACATTCATCCTCGGTGGTTTTATCTTGCGTCTTTTAAATATCTGAGGAGGAATTTATCCGGATACCCACTTGCTCTTAGAGCGTCACGGATTCTCTGCAACTGCTCGGTGATGATGTCCGGTGTTCCAATTCTGCGTGCCCGGAAGGCAAGTGTGCGGACTAGATTCCGTTTGTACTGTATTGGTACCGCACTAAAGAAGTCAGTGTACTGCCTAGTCTAGGTTGGTTTTCTATATACTGTTCTGCTGCACGATCTTCGGTGTGTCTGCTAATAGAAACGTCCAGGAACGGTAGTAGGTTTCCTGACTCGTAGGTGCATTGGAGATTTTGATGCTCGTCATTAAAAGCCTACAATAGCTTCATAGCCTGCGTAACGTACATACACCTCGACTCTATTAATGTGCGGTCTTGATGTGTCATGCTTTAAGTTCGCCATGAAGACATCTGCTATAAGGGGCCCCAATGGTGATCCCAAGACAACTTTATCAACCTGACAATACACCTCCCCGCTGAAGGTGAACTGCACGACTAAGGTGCATCTGAGTGACGCCTAGCACAAGTTTTTTCGAGGGATTTGTAGGTACGTTCAGTTGTCGTACCAGTTCGCAAACATATTCTACAGTCTTCAATAACGGAATATTCGCAAACAGTGACTGAGCGTCAAATGATGACATTCATTTGTTGTTATCAGCTAGACGAAAATTATGAAAATCGATCGATTTCCAGCGAGCGTGTTTGTATGTTAGCTTGGAACTTTCAGCCACACGGTACGCGAGGCTCGTTTGGTTCCGACCAAGTGTGCGGTAAACATATTTTCCGGACAGTTGCTTGTAACTTAAGTTGTGCGGGTAACCGTTTTCAAGCAGTGTGACTTCTGTCTTTTTATCACTCAGTCTGGTCAAAATCTTATCATGCAAATGTTACAAAATCAGCAACGTCAATTGGATCAACAGCAGAAGTTATTTGAACTACTCGCATGAAATATTTCAGCAAACAAATCAAAGGTTTCAAGGGTAGAAGTGTTACTCAACTCAAAATTGCGTTGGACAATGGAATCCAAGAATTCGGTTAAGACCTAGACACTGGTAATACATTTTTAGCTTGGTACAAGTGATATGAGGACATTTTTATTGTCGATGGCTCAGCAGTGGATGAATCAGCAAAAGTAAGACTGTTGATGCAAAAACGGATATTCTGAACACAAGATATTGCAATTACATTTTGACGACACAACAAAGAGATCATAGTTTGCAAGCAACCGTGGATAAGTTTAGCACAATTTTTTGGGAGTGGATGTCTGTACTTAACATTCATAATAATTGCTTAAAATTTACTAGAGGACATTGTGATATATGTAGGTAGAGTGAATATGGAATGTGAACGGTTCCAATATAAAAGAATGTCGGACGATCAATTCAAAGCATTAATTTTCGTATCTGGCTTAACATCGCCTGCAGATTCGATTATAAGAACAAAATTAGATCAGAACGACTGTGACGAGGTGTGACATTTCCTTGCACGACTTAACCACGGAACATCTGAAAATGAAACTAAAACGTGATTCACAAATATTAAAGTCAAATAACTGTTATTCAGATTTGACTTCTGTTGATAAAAGTATCAAATCAAATGTGGAATAGAACAGATTTCCAAAGCAGAGGCTGGTTTCAACGAGCACCAACACCATAGTGGAATTGTGACGCTTGGCACGCTATTGTGAATTTCGATTCCATAAATGTCAAGATTGTGGCATATTAGTTCACAAGGCGGGACACTATGTCCACTGTGTTCACGCCGCACCAATCAGCACGATTCAAAAGGCAGTCAAATCTTGTGTCCACTGCATATAGTCCTAGTGGAAGGTATAACTGAAAATTTATCACGTTGCTAAGTAACAATTTATCATTTACTTTATAAACCGACGCTGCCTCTGACATAGCAATCATTTCACATGCGATTTGGAAGAGCATTAGGTAACCGGAGTATTGTGTTACGAAACGTATTGCTCGGAACGCTTCTGGCAAGCCAATCTTATTTTTTGGAAAACTAAACTGTGCGTTCGCATTTCGAAACAATAAATGCAGAGAAACATTTCAGATTGCAGCAGAAAATGAACCAAATTTATTAGGCATTGAATGGATAGATGAGTTATAATTATGGGATGTTCCAATCAGTTCGGTTGGTGACTCGCAAACTCAGAGCATGGAAAATGTGTCTAAGTGATGTCGCAAGTGTTGATACCAAACTGAGAAATGACATTTTGACAAGCTTACTGGAAAAGTACGCTAGTGTTTGCAAACCAGAACTTGTATGGTGAGTCAAAGTTCAAGCTATTTTGTATGTCGAACCAAAGCCAGTATTCCGTCCTAAATGGCCAGTACTCTACTCAGCCGTCCCATTGGTTGATGTAGAACTGAATCGCTTGGATCAACTAGACGTGCTAACCAAGGTTAATTATTCAACGTGGGCTACCCTCATGGTGGTAGTTAAGAAGGCGAGTGGCACGTACTTGTGGTGATTTTTCAACTGGACTAAAGGTTGCACTTCAGACTCACCAATACCCCTTGCCAATGCCGGATGATTTGTTTGCTCAGTAAAATGGTGGCAAAATATTTTAAAAAATTGACTTCTCTGATGCCTATTTACAACTCGAAGTTGATGAGGAATCAAGAAACTTCCTCGAACAGAGCAACGGGGAAGTATTAGCGAATCACACCGTTCCTTATAAAGGTAAAATGGAAAGCTCGTGAATGGCATTTAAAGCGACCGTGGAAAGCTCTGGAAAGGTCAACTTACAGCCAATTAAGGAACGCCGCCCTCAACTTAATTGGTCGCTACTCCCGATTTGCTGTCTGTTCGCCCCAATCAGGGCGGATGAGTTTGGATCGGCTGCCTCGGGGATGGGGCCCTGGCTTGTTCGACTCGCGTATTTCTTCCTAACACTTCCCCCCTTTGCGTTGTGTTGTACGCCTTCAGCTTGGGGTTGACTTGCATGGGTGATACAAATTTGCGTCGCCGCTTCGGCCTCTGTGCTGCTAGGTTCCGGGGCGAATGTTGTGCTTGCTGTGTTGGGGCATGTTGGGGAGTCTTCGCTTCACCCGCGTCGGCCAGTATGTCCAGAGGTAACTGCGCTGCTGGTACTTGTTGTTGCAGTTGTTCGCCAGTCCCTACCTCTAGCAGATGATTGGAATGTCTTACCCAAATTGCCGTCCCAACCTGGATACCGTAGATCACGTTACCACTTTTGTATAGCACACGGCCCATAGCCGATTTAGGATAGTGGATGCAATAATCTCTTGCCAGAACTTGTTGACCAACATTAAAGGTTCGCTTCCGAGCACCGTGTCGGATGTTGAATTGACGCTCCATCTGATAGTTGCAAGAAAGTAACTAATCCTTCCTGGGTCTGAGGACGTCATGCGGCACACGGATTTTCGTTTGAAACAAAGTTTCAGCCGGAGGTAGGGCGTTCGTTGTCTGCGGATGCGGAATTGTGTGATACGTCAGAAGAAATGTGTCAAGAATCTCCTCCAAGGTACCTTCTCCCTTCATTTTAGCAAAGCTCTTTTGAGTGTATCCACAAAGCGATCCGCTTGTCCGTTCGATTGTGGGTGGAAAGGTGGAGAGCTTACGTGGACGATCGTGTTTCTGCAACAGAAGACGACGAATACAGATGAGGTAAATTGTGTACCATTGTCCGAAACCAACGTGTGGGGAACACCGAAACGAGAAAATATCCGTCGGAGAGCGGAGACTGGCTGCTGCGGTGGTTCTCACCATTGGAATCACCTCCGGTCATTTACTGTGGGCATCGACAACGAGGAGAGAATGATGACCGTCAATTGGACCTGTACCCTTGACCATTGTTCTGTTGGTATTGGCCAGAATTGCAATTCCGTCTTCCTTGGCTGTTTAGATGCACTGGCACATCGGGGACAATTCTTGGTTGAATTCTCGAGCTTGGAATCCATATAGGTCCAATACACAAAACTTCGTACCAGCGATTTCATGCGATTCATTCCTGGGTGGCCAGTATGAAATTGTCGGAGGACTGTCTCTTGAAGGATGAGAGGAATGACGACGCGATCTGAGAACAGCAGGCTGTTTCTGACGACTGCTAGTGCTTCCTTCCGTTGGTGGGACTGTTGAAGCTTCGGCGTTGTAACTCTCTTGGGCCAGCCATTGAGGTGGAAATGGATCACTTGTTGTAGGGTAGAATCATGATGGGTCGCTTCCTGTACCATTTCGAACGTTACTGGTAAGGCACCGAAAATGTCAGACACTACTTGATGTGCTTTGGGTTCTACGGAGATTTGAGTAACTACCAAATCCTCTGGTTCGTGACGCTGCGTACCTATTAAACGAGATAACGCATCTGCTTGACCAATGTTGTGTGTAGATCGATATTTGAGGACGAAATCGTAACCAAGTAGAACAGTTGCCCAGCGTTGGAGACGACTGGCCGTACAGATTGGAATGCGTTTCTTTGGTCCAAAGATTGCGACCAAGAGTTTGTGGTCAGTGGACAGCGTGAATTTTCGTCCGTGGAGCATTTTGTGAAATCGCTTGACTGCAAATACCATAGCCAAAGCTTCTTTCTCGATCTGTCTATAGTTACGTTCCGCTGGGGTGAGTGATCTGGCTGCATGTGCCACCGCTTTCTCCGAACCGTTGGGGAAAATGTAGGATATGACTGCTCCAATTCCGTAGTCTGACGCGTCAGCAGCAACTAGGATCTCCAGATCCGGATTGAAATGCGTTAGCAATAGGGCAGAAGACAATATATATTTGACATTATCAAATGCG
>OX104064.1:10025929-10089840 GCA_944474145.2 Dicrocoelium dendriticum | reverse complement strand
GGAGCTAGCTGAGAGCGGATCGCGGAGGACGGCTAGCGACGAGCCTGGGCCCGGAACTACGGAGCGGGAACATGTGGACAGCGCAATAAATCAGACAAATACGCCGCTAGCGCAGCCCACAGGACCGAGGCCGAGCCGATTGACACAGCCCAGAACAAGCAAGTCGAGAGCTCTCGAACGACTCCTGGCCGATCCAAATCGGGTGCAGAGAAGCGGAGATCGAGGCGAAAACAGGAAGGCGGATCTTCCAAGTCAGAGCTCCCGAGGCGAAAGGACTGGCTCGCCTCTAACATCCGTACCTGTGTTGCGTGGTGGGACGGAAATCTAGTCGATATTCGATGGCGCGCGCGAGACCCTCATGTGCCCATTTTCGGTGTGCAATAAACGTCTACCCCCTGTCTTGTCGTTCTCGCTACACTGGTGCCGTGACCAATCGCGATGGAGTTGGCCCGGTTGGAGCAATTTGCGGCCTGTGACGTGGAGGCGTGGCTCGATGAGTTCGACGGAATTGCGGCTTGCACGGGTGTGAGGGGGGATGCAAATTTGCTAATTGCTTTGGGCACACGGTTGAGTGGACGAGCCAAGGCGGTGTATCTGCTCACTCGGAAGGCCAAACCCGGCTGTTCGTTCGCTGAGATGAAGGCTGCCTTGTGTGCAGAATTTGGGAAGAATCTGGAGAGAGAACGAGCACTGCAACGATTTCACTCAGCCAGATGGGACGAACAGGAGGATTTGATGGTATTTTTCCAGCAGCTAGACAGACATCTAACGATTGGGATCCCCGAGTTAGAGGGTAACGCAAGTGAGCGCCTATTGAAACAGCAGTTTATCCGAAGTCTGCCCGGTCCACTCCATGATCAGGTGAAATTGGCGTCGATGGTGGGAGACAGCAAAGCGTTGGATCTGGTGACGGTCGCCCAGAATTTGTCGGAACGAGTGACAGTGAGAAGCATCCAGCATGCTGAGTTGGAACAGAAAGTAAATCGCCTACCCGAAATAGTGGAGCAGCTGTTGTCGATAGAGTCTTCAAGCACCATTTCACAACGCAATGTACGGGTAAACCGGAACGGTCGCCGCTGTTTCCGATGCAACCAGAATGGTCATGTGGCGAGATTCTGCACCAACGTCAATGTGCCCCATTGTTTCTCTCTATCCATGCCGAGTCGGTGGCGAGTACCAGTCCTCCAGGTAACTATAGAAGGTGTGTCTGTCCGAGCCATAGTAGACACAGGAGCGGCAGTGTCAATTACGAAGAGGTTCAATGGGGTTCCAGTAAACCCATCTTCAATCACGATGCAGACGGTCGGCGGGCATTCTTTGAAAGTGACGGGCACGCAGCGGTTACGAATCAGAATAGGAGAAGCGCTCATCAGCCATGACATGTTCATCGTGGAGGAGACGACCGAAACCATCATCGGAACCGACATCCTGAAACGGCTCGGTGTCACAATTGACCTGAAAAACAATGTGGTGATCGTGGCGAACGAGACGATCGAGTTAAACAAGGGGAGAACCGACCGGGTTGGTGCCCTCAAAGCCGTGCCCGATTGTCAGAACCGTGCAATACGCAACGTACTGAGCAGGTTTGCCCACTTATTCACAGACGCGGAAGATGATTACGGATTTTGCAATTGGGTTGAACACCGAATACCGTTGATCCCAGGAGGACAATGCAAGCCAATCTTCAGACGAATTCCACAGAATACCCTGGTTGAGATACAGAAGCAGGTGACCGAGATGGAATCGAAAGGAATCATCAGGCGAACGCACAGCCCGTATTCATCACCCGTGCTATTGACGAAGAAGGCCGACGGAACCTATCGATTTTGCATCGATTTCAGAGAACTAAACAGGGTGACTGTGAAGGATGCATTCCCGATGCCTCAGATGGAAGAAATTTTCTCAAGCCTTCATAGTGCCAAGCAGATATCTCTGATTGATCTCCGCTCGGGATATTGGCAACTGCCGATCGCAGAAGAAAATCGCCACAAGACGGCGTTCAGTGTCAATGGCCAGCAGTATGAGTTTTTGAGAATGCCGTTTGGATTGTGCAACGCCCCAGCTACATTCAGGCGCTTGTTGCTGATGGTCCTGGCGAACCTGCAAGGCGCGGTTGTTTATGGTGATGACATCATCGTCTTCTCTGAGACGGAACAGGAACATGTGACCAGACTTGGAGCAGTACTGCAGAGACTGGACGAAGCTGGTCTGAAACTCAGTCGTAAAAAGTCGCAGAGTGCCCAAAAGTCGATTGTATGCTTGGGTCACATCGTGGGCAATGGTCAAGTCCATCCACTTCCGGAGAAACGCGAGACGATCAAGTGCTTCGCAAAACCAAAATCCAAGCGTCAGCTCCGTTCGTTCTTGGGAGTGGTGGCATATGATTCAAAGTTTGTGCCCCAGTTCGCAGAGAAGGTCAGCCCGTTGTTAAAGCTGCTTCGCAAGGACGTGCCCTTCGTGTGGACAGCTGAAGCGGATCAGGCCTTTGACCATCTAAAGGCAGGCATAGCAGAAGCTCCGACATGTCTACGGCTACCCAATCCTGGTGAGAGGTTCACTGTGGCTGTCGACGCAAGCAACGTGGCCATCGGTGCGGTTTTGTCTCAACCGGCTGGGGTGGTGGAGTACGCGAGCAGAGTGCTGACGGGGGCGGAACAGAAGTATTCAACAACGGAGAAGGAATGCTTGGCCATCGTGTGGGCGTTAGAGAAGTGGAGAAATTACTTACTGGCGAATGCATTCCGGGTCGTCACTGACCACAAACCGCTGTCGTGGTTGATGACGGCGAAAGACCCGCGGGGACGGCTTGCGCGATGGGCCTACCGATTGCAGGAATTCAACTTCACCATTGAGCACGTGGATGGAACGCAAAATGTATTGCCAGATATGTTGTCACGCCCGTGTTTGGACGACATCATGCCAGACAATGCCATACCGGTGCGTGCGATTGCAATGTGGGAGAGGAACCTGCTGGGAGATCAAAGGACAGATGAATTCGTGAATGTGTTGTGCTCTCACTTACGGGCTGGCACCCAACCGGAGGCTACATCGGAGGAGGTGGAGGAACTCCTCAAGATCTTGGACAGGTTGAAGGTCGCAAACGATAACGTGGTGGTGGCGATAGACGGACGGAAAGTGTCTTTTGTTCCACCAAATCAGCGAGAACGTGTGATGCGCATAACTCATGATGGCGCCCATATGGGATTCGAGCGGGTCTTTGAATTGCTGCGGAGGCGAGTGTTTTGGCCAACCATGAGGAAGGACGTCGCGGCATACATTCGGGGGTGCCCAAACTGCCAAACGAGTCGGGAGATGGAGTCCCCGAGACCACCGACGCGATCGATGGAGGTTGGTGAGCCACTTCAGTGTTGGGGACTGGACGTCTTTGGGCCCTTACCAGTGAGTCGAACAGGAAACAGATACACTCTAGTGATGATTGACCACTTCACTCGATGGGTGGAAGCCATACTAATCAAGGACCAAACAGGCGAGACAGTGTCGCAAGTGTTCGAATTTAATGTGCCTGCAACGTATGGGATCCCACAGTGTATCATCACGGACCAAGGGCCCTGCTTCGAGTCAAAAGCGTTTAAGGCAGTGTTGGACAAGTGGGGCATCCAGAGACGGCGAACTTCACCGTACCACCCACAAACCAACGGGATGACCGAGCGGTTCAACCGGACATTGAAGACGTGGATAAACTGCACGAAGTTGGCATGGGAAGATGCTTGGCCTCAGGTTCTGATCGCGTATCGGACCAGCATGCAATCAACCACCAAGGTCTCGCCATTCGAATTACTGTTCGGCAGAGAACCATGGATTGCGCTCGATACTTGCCTACCGAACCAGGGTGAGTGGAAATATCCAGCTGAGCATCAAGAGCGACTGCGGTGGAAAGCTAGAAGCGAAACCAAAACTCGACAAGCGCGGAATAAGCGAAATTACGACGCCAGGCATGAGGCTCACAAGTGGAGGCCGTTCAGGATTGGAGAACGGGTCAAGTTACGGAAAAACGATCGGCCGGATCATGACGGGCCGGGCGCAAGCAAGTTCAGAGAACGTTGGAAAGGCCCCTACACCATTATCGACCAGAAAGCGGGCAACTTCTTAATCGACTGCGGAGGAATGAAAAGTTGGGTGAATGCTGCTCTCTTGCGACCATGGTACGAGAGGAAGAAAGGTCCTCGAGGAGGGGCGGGTGTAGAAGGGCCGCTTCCAAGAATGCCTCGGGGGAGCTCTTCGGAGCTAGCTGAGAGCGGATCGCGAAGGACGGCTAGCGACGAGCCTGGGCCCGGAACTACGGAGCGGGAACATGTGGACAGCGCAATAAATCAGACAAATACGCCGCTAGCGCAGCCCACAGGACCGAGGCCGAGCCGATTGACACAGCCCAGAACAAGCAAGTCGAGAGCTCTCGAACGACTCCTGGCCGATCCAAATCGGGTGCAGAGAAGCGGAGATCGAGGCGAAAACAGGAAGGCGGATCTTCCAAGTCAGAGCTCCCGAGGCGAAAGGACTGGCTCGCCTCTAACATCCGTACCTGTGTTGCGTGGTGGGACGGAAATCTAGTCGATATTCGATGGCGCGCGCGAGACCCTCATGTGCCCATTTTCGGTGTGCAATAAACGTCTACCCCCTGTCTTGTCGTTCTCGCTACAATAGGATTTAAAACACATGGTACACAGCAGACCACTTTTGCCACTTTAGCACATGATTCGCATTTGCTCTTCATACGAGATATGTTTTCAGTAGTGGTAGAAAAGTCGTAGAAAGAGGATAGAGATACTGAGGCACCGTTGCGTGGCGATCGGCGCTGGTTTGCGGTCAGCGGGTCCAGGCGTGTCGCAGCCAGCTGAGTCACGCGTTCTTTAGGTTAGATAGACGACGTGCGTGCTATTGATTCAGACGGTAGAGGGTAGGCAGCGATGCAACGTAGGACTGAAGCAAAGCAAGGTGACTTGGAAAATACTGTCTAATGACGGCAGTGGCAGTTCCAAGGGCGGATCAAATTGACGACTATCGCTTTGTAGAGCGGCTTGAAGGAATGGTAGTAAGCTGATCGGGTGACTCTCAAAAAGATCTTTAAAATAAGACCACAAGAGTTCTTATGCGACGAGAGGAAAAGTAAAACTTCCGATAAGGTTCAAATACGGTTGACTTCGAAGTTGCAAGAGCACAGTTTGCTGGTGATCCGTGAATGATAGATCCAATAGATGAACAGTGATAGGAGGAGCTCGCGGAGCCAAATCGGATGATGGCACGTAGGTCTCTGTGAGAGTAAATCCAAAGATTTGGAGGCGAATAACGCAGCTTTTGCGACCGCTCGGCAAGTGTGATGATTCGGTGTCATTCCGAATGGTGACGGAACGTTTGAAACTGAACTAGTTGACTTTGTGCGCACCCTAGCTGCTGGACTAACAAACGAGTTTGGTAGTGAATTTTGTACTTAAAGGTCTCGGTGGAGATTTTCACCACCACACCACCTTGTGTGATACTTGTCACCACGGTTAGGAACTCGTTTTTATTAGGTTGTAATGTCGGTTGTGTGAATGGATGACGAAACACAACGCACTGTGGGTCGCGAGTTGCAGTCAGTTTGGCCACGGAGACCATATCATGAAACTTGTGTTATGGCCTCCGGTTACTGTGCTCTATGGCACATTTCGTGTTTAGAGATAATTTTCTTCTATGGGAAATCGTGTCTGAGGCACAACCCAGGAACATAGAGAAGTTCAGTACATATTCCTCATCGAATCTTCATGCTCCTTGAACAACACCTTACAGAAGAGAAAAATCAGAAGACGTATATTGTGACATCTTGTCCTCAATTCGTGCATTCTTACAATTCACAAAATCAATCGTGAGATCGGCGACAATGTATAGGCATTATGTTGATGTTATACTGCTAATAATGGATTCGGAGGTGGAATTTGAGCCTGTATTTTACTAATGTTCCTCCTATTCAGCACAAACTCTCACCCGGAATCTCTTCTATGGGAAAATGATGATCCGCACACCCGACACCATAGGAGCAGAAAAGAAGCTGCTTTTAGAAATGCTACCATCCAACGGTTGTCCGTGGCTGTTCATCACCAACCTTTGTGGAGCGACGAAGCGGGATCATGTGCCAACAGTCCCGAAGCAGTCGATCTTCATCGAGCTACATTTCGATGGTGAGCACGTTATGAAGATCACCAGAAAACGGCTAAGCACTTCACTCTAAAGAGCCTGCAATGCAGCGAAATTGTGGCTGGCCACATCCACAAGACATAAGCATGTGTATTCGATAAAGACACCAACGACGAGGTAGTGCATGTTCCACCGTCTTTATAAGTTCACCTGTGGCTGTGAAGACAACTACGTTGTGCGCACTGACCGAAGTCTAGGTGTCAGCATCAATGAACACATCCGCTAGTGGTTGCTCAGCCGGATGGTGTATGTGGCAACGGAGTAATTTGAGTCGGGAAACCGAGCTGCTCCGGCAATCACAAGGCATTTGTTTACCAACAGGCAATGAGTCAATGCTGATGAACCGCTCACAGTCCTATTGCGCGGTCGGCGGCCCCGTATTCTTGGTCTAATAGAAGCCATTATTATCGATTACGAACGGCCGCTGATATGGATTAGAAAGCAGCTGACCATGGTGGAGGGTTTCCGTGCTGTTCTGTCCCATCCCTGCACTCCACCATGCGTTACGTCCTGGTTTGTAACCATCAGTTAGCGTACCAACTAATTTTGCCCCACGTATTTGGCAAAATTTCCGCCATGGTTGAAGTTAGAATCGATGCGTGGAGGCCGCATAATCGGCTTAGGGCAAAGCACACAATCGTTTTCGATCTAATGGATGATTGTTTGGGTTACCTAAGTGAATGTGGTGACAGTGACCACAAAGGAACAAGTAAGGGGAACGCTGGGAAGAGCGTTCGCACAGATACGACACATGGCACAAACTAGTTTTGACCATACAACGTCACATTAACATATTCAACCCTAAGCTTATATGAATATTTCGCCTTTATATTTCGTATCGAAAATTCGACGGTACTAAAATTGCCGCCCTTGTCTCATGCCACTCGAGGTGCCGCTTACCCGCCCACATGTTATGCCACTGGTCTGAGCTTGGAGTGGGACTCGGCACATAGTTTTTGACGGATATCACCATGATCACTAGGCATTTGAGATCGACATTAAAGCATGTATTATATGGTCAACAGTGGCTTTGGTTCCATTGACACTGTAGTGACTTTTTGGTAATTTTGTGTCATGGATTCCGAATGTGGCCTCGGTTTTTCTAGATTGGCCCCACATTTTGCAATGCGAAGTACTACAAATGCGATGATATCAACTACCTAACAAGCTTATTTACATGATAACCGATGAAATAATCAACTCAACAGTAGTTCATACTTGAAAAAACCGTTTTTACTCTCACGCGCCGTGTGGTTTATCTGAAAAGTCAACTAGCCTACTCCAGCAGTAGCCCGCCATCATGTGTCTGCTCAACCTACCTTGATACCACTTCTCCGTCACCTTTATGTTCTCATGGAAAATCTGACCTCGTTCTTTGCTGGAGTCACCAAGATTACCCGTAAATCTGGCCAAGTGACAATTGTGAAAATGTAACTGCACACGTTACAATCCAATTTGTCGGAGTTTGCAAGCTTATTCTTCACCGATTCCCCATAGTTCCATGCTTTATGGTTACCCAGATTTAGACGACCAAGTCAGTACAGCCCAACTACATATCACGCCCTTATGCGAGGATACTCCTAGCTCCAGGTTCTCTCAACTGGAATCTCAGTTTTTGCCGCGTATCGTGAAGTCCGAATGGAGTACGTTTCATCACGTAGTAACGGCACTTCCGCCATCTGTCTTTGACGATATCGACGGCAACTTTGTTTTGCCAGCGAAAGAGAAAACCTACGAAGCGGTCAAGTCCGCTGTTCTTAAAAGAACTGGCTTGTGCGATCGAACTCGAGTTATGAAACTCCTCAACGAAATTCAGCTAAGTGACATTAAACCATCTCAGTTGTTAAAGGAAATGCTGAACTTAGCGAAATTCTTGACGGTAGGCGACGCTTTTCTCCGTGTGATATGGTTACAACCGTTACCCTTCGAGATATGTAACATTCCTTGTGCTTTTTTAGACGCACCACTATCCGGGCTGACTGACACCGCCAACCGTATTTAGGAATCTGACGTCCAGATTTATCAGGTCCAAGCCACTTCTAGTACCGTACTAGCCGAACTAAAAGCCAAAATCGTGGTGCTTGCCAATCCATTGAAGAACAACACCGCTTGGATCCGATCGCCTAAATGGCTCTGGCAATAGAACTTGTTCGAGACCTTCATCGAAAGCGCCATCGTTCCCAAGTGGCTGTACCCACGGATTTGGGATTTATCAAGCTGGAGTATACTTTTTCTTCGGAATTACTGCGTTATAAGCGTTTTCTCCGTGTGGTTTATGAAGCAAAATCTTTCTTTTGGTGTATTTTTCCATCTGTGCGAATTCGATGGATATTCTCCGGCTACTGTCGGAGATCTCACTGATTCGTCCAACTGCCGTCTGTGTCCGCCATCTTGGATTCGTTCTACAGCAATCTAACCTGTGTCAGTCAGATCAACGGCTTGATCGACAGCGTCTGGATACAGTCTACGAGTGTTGAAGTTACAACGAGCGACATCCTCAGAACTGACAGTCAAAATCGCAAGTACTGTTTGCCCACGGAAAGCTAAGCCTAAAGCTTCCGAAATAAACCTTAGTTGGGGCGTAGCCAAATGTGTTAAACTTGTGCGCTTTGCGATTTATTGCAGAATTTGTCGGAGATATTTTCATCCTCGATGTACTAGCCCTACTCTCAGCCAGATAGAAAAACTGAATAGTACGACTCATTCCCTTAGGTTCTGCACTGAGTGTACATCTCGTCTACTCATCAGATGTGTAGCTGTGTTGGCACAGAAGTGTGATAGGCTGACAAATGTTGTAGATAAAGCAGCAGGCGTAGAAGCTGTCCCACAAGAACCAGACAAATCAGTGCCTCAAACTCGATGCTCAACAGCATGCTCCAATCCAGAACAGTGTAGCTGGTACGAAAATATGAGTGACGATCCAGAGTTAGCCACCATAACACTAGCGGCTGCTCTTAAAGATGCGTTCGTCACACGTTCCTCAATAGAATACCCCGCCCCACTAAACACTGTTAGAGGACCGACAAACTACGCGTCGGTTGTTGCTACCCATATGACGGAGGCACCTCCCATTACAACCCCGGCCGCTGTAAACGAGTAACTACTGTCAATACCACCACGGGACTCAAGACCCAACAATTGTCCAACCGAAGAAAGCAGCCACTGTTCCCTCCAAAAATGAGAACATAAAACACTAGCATAATTCTCTAACTGTTATATGCTCTAATATGACAGAATCCGGGGCAAACTCCATAAAAGGTGAGATACTAAACGACATGAAACAGTGGGATGCCCTGTGTCAACAAATAGGGGTTCAAGCTAAACCAGTCAGTATGAATCGCCTCGTCCATCACCAAAATTCCGTACACTACAGTGAACCGCGGTTACTCTAGGTAACACTTCAGTCAGGTAACGATGCAAAGGCAGTTCTCTTGTCAGCCGCTCGCCTCCGTACCACCACGTGCACCGTTCGAATTTTTCCAGGGGTTCCTTGGAGCGAACGCCAGAAACGCAAACAAAATCAGGGTAACTTTCGTAAACAACAAGACGCAAAATCTATCCCGAGCTCTAGTCACTAAGCGAGCTGGATGCCAAAGCGCATGACTGGGATGAATGATGTTTTATTCGTAAAGTGCTCTCACTCGAAAATGTTATCGCTAGTTCGACATCAAGGTTACGCCATCACCTAACTACAAAGGGTGCGGTCCCCGAGTGCTGAAAGTATCACTACACTCCAAACTGACGGCAGAACATGTGATCAAAATCTGGCACGAAGCGTAACATGCTGCTATCCGAAATACGTATAAAGGCAATAGGCACCGGGCCACACATAAATAAGGTAACACTGTGCAGGCAATTTACCAATACAATTCCGTTACCGTGTATCTCAGAGCAGAGACTGCCAAAACACGCTGGCAGCTGAAGTAGGACAGGATGGTCACCCACTTGCTGGCGTTCAGAACTCTATACAACAACGTGAACTGACCCTAGTGACTGCGTCTTCCACCCTACAACAATGAACGGCCAGCAGCCGACCCCGCACGGGTTGGCATAGACCCTCACCGGAAATCCGCATCCACAAAGACGCTTCTGACCACCGATGCCCTCAGCTGCTTGTAAACCAATGCACAAGGTCTTCTCAGCAAGCTAACTGAACTTCGTATGCGTCAGGTCTCCATGCCTTGGGACCTGGTTATGGTCACCGAAACATGGCTGAACACGGAGATCACGGACGCTGAGATTGCACTACCCGGCATGAATTGCAAACGAAACGATCGATCTAGCAGAGGAGGAGTAGTTCTCCTGCATTATCGAGCCGACCTGCATGTTGTTATCATTGAGGACCCAGAAACGCAATTCGTCCACGCTCTTTGGTGTCGTATGCACCTAAGACTGGTGAGGTAAGTTTACTAGCAATAGTTTACCGTCCTCTAATGTGCACCTTGTTAATGGATCAATGCCTAGCTTCTGCGATGAAACGAGTCATGGCACTGCTACACATTCACGTCCTTCTGATGGGGGAATTCAACATGCACGCAATCGAATTTCTATTTTAGCACTGCGAACAATTCATGTCCGCTTTGCAAAAGGTGATCTCCGATGTAACTCCTGTACAGCTATGTCACCTCTCGCACACGATTCCGAACGGGTGACACACCCTCTGTTTTGGACCTTGTGCTCTCCAAGGAAGAATTAATGGTCGACACCGCGACCACAGATGCATCACTTGGCCGTAGCGATCACGCGATTTTGCTCTTTCGTTACATCTCTTACTCGGAGTACATCAGTGAGAACAACCTGGAAATCTCTGTCGTTACACATTAAGATAAACTGTCCAACTGAAACTGATTGGTCCTTCCTGGTCGAGAAGCCGCCCAATTTTGCCTGGATTTCGTTCGTTTCCCAATTCACTGAGCTAGTGCCAAAAGCATCAGAAATCAAAGTCCTTCTTCCGGAGCATGTGAATTTGTTCCTGAGGAGCAGTACTAGAAAATGCATGGCCTTAATGGATTCAGCCTGGCGCGCTTACATAGCCTGTCCAAGTAACCTGACCTGGAGTGCTTACACAACTCAACGAACCCACTGAGTCAAGTTGATCCACGAAGACAAACTCCAACATCAACAGAACTTAGCGGCGAGATTTAATACAAATCCCACGTTGCGGTATAGACACGTCAACAAGGTCCGCAGTGTGCAGCGCGGGATCCCGGTTTTACGTGTAACAGTTGGTCTTGCGCAAACCGTACAAGATGCAGCCAACGTGCTTCATCAACACTTCCTCCATACTTTCCGGAGTTAACCATCATTTCATACGCTTTTTACACAGCTTCCATCGACACCAGGGTTAAACCTCGGATCATTCGCGACAGCCAATGTGATGAAAAGGTTAATGTCATTGCGCGTGCACAGCTCACCTTACGTGGACGCCAGCAAACCAAAGGCATTGAAGGCAGCGACCATCAACCTTGCCGAACCATTAGCTCGGTTCTTTCAGCGTTGTCTGTACGAAATGCAGATTCCCACAATGGGGAAACATGGACTATCCACTCCTATTTTCAAGATGGTAATCATGCGGAACCCTCGAACTACCGTCTAATCACTCTCCTCTCAGTTGCATCCAAACTAATGGAAGGTATGATCGCATAGGCGCTCATGGGATACCTTAAGAGCTACGACATCTTAGTGTCACAGCAACATGGATTCCGTCGACATCGATTATGCACTACAAACTTGCTGCTAGCCCGAGCAAACTGAACAGTGTCAGCTGGTGTCAGAGTGAGAGTCGACGTCGTCTACCTGGACTTCTCGAAAGTGTTCGATCGTTTGGACCACCGTATTCTCCTGCACAAGCTTCGAAACTATGGAATCGGTGACCTTATACTCGGTTGGATCGGCAACTTCCTCATTTAACCTCAGCTGAATGTGAGTCCGCAGCATACTTTCCGATCCAATTGACGTCCAGTGTGGCATGCCTCAAGGATCGGTACTGGGGCCACGTTCATTCCTATCATTCATTAACGATCATGCCAGTGTGCTGCAGTTGAATTTCTTATTAATTTCAGATGATATCAAAATTTGGCATGACATTAGGACAGCTGATGTGTACATATCATTGCGGAGCGATTTCGACAGGGCTTATACGTGGTCCTCCGATAACCTGCCTTCACTTCAAGCTGGTGATCTGTAAAGTCGTCAGCAAACGCCATCAGCTTACCGATGTATTTTGAGTTGGAGACCAGCATTTGCAACGTGTTTCCCAGGAAGCAACCTCAGGGTGATCTTGCAGAACGATTTTTGCTGCACGTGCGAAGGCTGAAAAGATATGAAAAGGGGTCAGTCATCATCTTGAACACTTTAGGAAAGCTTTCGGGAATGGCATGCCATCAATCTTTCCGTAAATACTGTGCGCCTACATGAGGCCGCACGGGAAATATGGAGTACAGGCCTGGCGTTCTTGGCGCAATCGCGAAGTCGATGCACTTGAAGCTCCACAACGTAGAGTAACCAAACTCGTTAGAGGATTGTTTCATTTCTCATGCCAGTGCAATCTGAATACACTGAGGTGGTACAGGGGTGGATATGCTCGTCAGCAAGGAGACTTCCTCATATTTATTTAATACTGACCAACGCAATTTACCCTGCCACAATCTTTTTCAGCTGAGCCAAAATACCAACCAGAGAGGTTATGAGCTCAAACTGGCTACACGCTACAGTCGATTTGTCTGTCGGCGTAACGTTTTCTGCCTCCGTGTGTCCCGTGCTTGGAACCCCCTTTCGACTCACTTTATCCTTGCCCCTACACTATAGCTATTCGAAAGGCGTCTTGATTACACGCTATCCAACTTGCATTATTTGATGTAGTTTGTTTAACTCGGAGGACGAAATAACGAGAACCAAACCATGTGTCTAACTTTTTTCGCCGCGAAGTGGCAATGAGGATACATGTAGAAGATCCTTAAGATTAGCATGGATCTGTCTAAACCGGATTAATATAACGTATCAGTTAAGTGAAGCAACACACCGACGAGCGTTGTCGTTTGCATTTTTATTTCTCACTCACTAAACTATAGCAGCTCACTGTACTGTTTTATGTGTTCACAGCCCATTCCCATTTCAAACCACCGTTATGCAGTAGTGCATTTCAATCAGTAGACGCTTAAGATAACCATTTACTTATTCGATGATACTTTAAATTTTATTTTTTAATCCAACCATCCAACGAGACTTGTCAGGCACGCTTTTTATTAGTGATAAATCATTGTTCATTGTTCATTGTCCACCTTGATTATCCTATTGCTGATACCACGAGCGATTTGGTCATCGGACCAGATCGTGTCACCCACCCTTTTCCTTCAGGGGCCAGATGCAGAGAAACGGTTCACTCAGCCCGTAGGGACAACGGACGTTGCTGGCTGCCACAGTAGCCTTTCCTATGTCATTGATGGAGAAACGGGAGTTCGCTACCTGGTGGACACTGGTGCCGAAGTTAGCGTCCATCCTCGCGAAAAGAGAGACCCGAATGAGAATGCGATTAGGTTATCGCGCACAGCCAACGGTACCATCATTCACGTGTATGGTCAACGCTCACTCACTCTTAATTGTAGCCTACGACCTTCCTTTAAATGGAGCTTTCTGGTTGCAAATGTCCAAACATCAATTATTGGCTGTAACTTTCTGCAACACTTAGACGCTATTTGACACGAAGCAACGCCGTCTGATCTATCGCCAGACAGATCTGACAGTTAAAGGCACTTTGACCGATATTTAGTCCATCGGTCCTGTTTACGACAACCAATCGAGCTCAGATATCGGTCAGATGTTTCTGAGCAAAATCCTGCAAGTCTTCCGTGAACAGCACCGTTGCCATTCGGCACGGATACTGCAAACCATCACATCATTATCAAAGATAAGCTTGTATTCTCTGAAGTCAGGCAAAGTACCCCTGACAAGCTAAAAATTGCTAGAGCATAATTCGAGCATATGCATGAACTTGGCATCGTTCGCCCATCTAAAAGCCCGTGGGCGTCGCCGCTTCACCTTATGTCCAAAAGGCAGGAGATTAGCGTCCATATGGCGACTATCGCGCGCTTAATAATCTCTGTTCCAGACCACTATCTTATCCCTCACATTTAGGACATCACAGCTAGCCTACGTGGCACATGTGTGTTCTCGAAAATCGATCTGATTCGCGCTTACCACCAGATATCAGCTACTGAGGAAGACATTCCGAAAACCGCCATTATCACACCGTCTGAGCTTTTCAAGCTTTATGCATGACCTTTGGTCTTCGGAACGTAGTTCAGACCTTCCAGCGATTCATAGCATCAGTTACTAGAGGTCCAGCTTTCGTCTATCCCTACGTCGACGATATCTTAGTGGCAGGCACTTTTGAAGAACAACACGCAGAACATCTCAAGATTCGCTTCGATAGGCTGGTCGGTAATAGCATCACTGTCAGCGCTGACAAATGCGTATTCCAGCAGTATTCCGTCGAATTTCTTGGTCACCATATTGGTAAGTATGGCATACGACTGTAGACAATAGAGTTCGCGCTATCAGATGATTTCCGGTTCAGGCTACGTTAGCCGCTATCCGCCGTTCTAACGGAAGGATCAACTATTATCAAGGTTTCCTTCCACACTTTGCCGACTTGTTAAGTCCACTAACCGACCTAATAAGTGGACATAAAGAGGTCAGATGGAACTGATCGCTGCTGCCGCCAAAGCGCTCAGAGCCGACGAAGAGGCCTTAGCCGAAGCTGCTATGCTTCACCATTTCGATTCGCATGCTCCGCTCAATGTTGCTGTTGACGCATCGGGCACCACCATTGGCGCCGCCCTACAGCAACTTGCAGATGGACGCCGAAAACCACTCGCTTTCTACTCTAGCAGTCTACAACCTGCCAAAGTCAATTACAGCACGTTCAGTCGCGAACTGCTGGCAGTTTACCCTACCTTTCGACATCTCTGGCAACGTCCTTGAAGTGAACACCTTCATTACCTTCACTGATCATAAGCCGCTTATCTACGCCTTCCGAAATCAAACAGATCGACGTTCACCACGTGAGCTACGTCAGCTTGATTTTATCGCCGAATTCTCTACGGACATCCAAGACATTTCTGGTTAACAAAACATCGTAGCTGATGCTCTGTCAAGAGTATCTGCGATCCGCACTGCTGGCCAGGCAATCGATCTGCCTGCCACGGCTGCTGCACAATCAACCCACCAGAGTCTTTCGGAGCCCCGCGATTCTGCTTTAAAGATAACCCAACATCCTCTGCCGTCATATGATAGCACAATTTTATGTGACACGTCTACCGGACGACTTCGACCCATCGTTCCAGAAACCTTTCGCTGTATCGTTTTTGGCATACTTCACAATATCGCCCACCCAGGCTACTGCTAAGCTGGCTCCGAGACATGCGTTTGGCTGTTGATGCAATGCGATGTTACGCTCTGCGCACGCAGCTGTCTACGTGTCAGCAAGCAAAGATACGGCGGCATTTGTCCGCTCCCTTTAGTTGTTTCCTGTCCATTTCAGTTCGAGTAGGCAATGTCCATCTCGACATAGTTGTAATGTTGGCCACGTCTAAAGACAAGGTCTACATTTGATCATGATCGACCGTTGAACCAGTTGGCTTGAGGTCATTCCTATCCTTGACGTAGCTGCGGAAAAGCTAACGCGCACTTTCATCGAGTGCTGGGTCGCTTCACATGGCAGCCCAGTCACAGTGAAAAGCGACCACTGTCCGCAATTCGAATCTTCGACTTTTAACGATCTTCCTTAAGTCATTGGATGCCGACGCATTCGCACAACCGCCTATCATCCATAGGCGAACGGCGTGGTGGAATGTTTCCACCGATAGCTGAAAGCCTCACTTAGCCCCGCCAATGCGTTGTGTTGGATCGTGGTGTTGCCTATGATCCTCCTTGGCATCAGATCAGCCCTAAAGGCCGATATACGTACGTCTAGCGCCGAGTTATTAATTATATGGAGAACCATTACGTTTACCTGGCGATTTCTCCTCCGATAGTTACAGAATTTCCCGTTACGACGCAAATTATGCTCGTCAGCTAACCCCGAACACGCATCACTACAAGCTTCCAGACGTCAGAGAACAACGACTTAAGTCTTTTGTCCCACAAGGCCTGCATCATTGTCCGTTCGCTTTTCTCCTCATCGATGGTCTCCGCAGACCACTTGAGCAACGAAGGTCTATTCAAGGTTCTGCAACGTAAGGACCGCGTCTTTATCATTGATCATCACGGTAAACGAGAAGACTTTATGATTGACCGTCTCAAGATTTTCCACATGCAATCTGAGCTCGATGAAGATCTTTGCCAGTCTTCTGGCAAATCAACCTAGCCTATGATGGGAGACTCACCTGCTTCCAACACCCCTGACCCCAAACACCACTCTCCATCCAAGCCTCTCAGTTCAGCTCTGCCGCTTCCCCTCGAACCAAGCGGCACACATACAGCAGTCCCTTCAACTTTGCAATCCGATAGAAAGCCTAAGACGACGCCATCCTTTGAACTGCACAAGTCGACTAGGGCGAGTGGGCGCGTTCATTGACCAGCGAGATTAAGGGAGTAATTTTCTATCCACTTTTCTTGTCCAATTTTTCTTTTCGCTTTTGGCCAACACAGTAAAAGTTTTTGAAGACGCCCCAAAAACCAACAAGTTTTTAAATACCCAAAAAGAACGCAAAACGTTTAGAAAATCAACAAGGGAAGAAAAGATTTTGAAAACACATACAAAGAGTCGCGTATTGTTTGCTACCTACCTCATCCGTTAAGTGACATTGTTCCTTTTGTCCTCGCCACTAATATTACTGTACTTGTTTCCTTTTAACTTTCAGTACGGAACAGAGAAAGTGACAAGCTTGAAGCGCTAATTTGACGCCCACGCACTTCCTCCATTTTGTGTTTATTGGCACTGTTAGGGAGGACACGTGTGGGAGCCCGATAGGGTCCGATCTCCTGGTTTTACCCCAGAAGCTGCGGCAGGTTTCATCATTTGGGCTGGCAGAAGGCTGGCCCTCGACGGCAGTCCTCATGTAGATCGAAGGGTCACTCACGGTTTCCCTTCTAGGAGGGGGTCTGTGTGATGACCTACAGATTCCCCCGTTTGCCTGTGTAAATTATACAAAAATATGCCAACATTATAGTTTTCTTATGGATTAGGGAAGTAAGTGGTTTGCTTGTTTCAATGTTGTTCCCGTTTGTTTGAATCCCATACGCAACGAGGGCATCCGCTTTGTAACTAATCGGTGGTGACCTCCTGACAGTCGCCGGTCCTCGCACTAGACGCACTTCCATATCCTCCCTAGCTAGCTCTCCTCTGGTGTCCGTAGCGGTCGTCCAATAAATCTCTAGCGTATATTCGTGTCTTCTCTCGTTTGCTCTTATTTGGCTGTCTAGCTGCGAAGCTGATATATAACGCGAAATCGACCCGCTATATTCTCCCATGTGGGTTTCGTGTATCGATTTAAACCTTTCACACTAACATCGTAGAAATACCGATTATCGTGATAGCTTGTCGGTTCTCTCCGCACTACTGGCACGCTAAAACTAGAACCCTAATTCCCACCGATTCTCCACTTTCGGTGGCACAAGTTTTGCAAAACTTAAGAGGACCCCTGGAGGTTTCCTCATCTTCACGTTTCACTCCAGAGTAAGCCCCATATGCCTGACCCACAGATGCAGTAATATTTTTCATTTGTTACGTCACAATGTATCCGCCACAAATGTAGCAGGATACATCGAGATTGTTCAAGAAGCTACCTCGATAGAGACTCATATAACTGAGAAAAAACAAGGGAAAATTTAACTGGTTATTATTATTACCATCAAATTTTTTTAGCTAAGTAATTATCATATCTCAGAAACCAGGGCTAATTTTTGAAAACTTTTCATATTTGAAACCATCACCACGGAAATACTATGAGTTTGTCGAAATAATCTCGGTATCGGGAAAAGGTTCTTTTTTCGTTGACCGGTTTGTTATGACGGCGTGGAAGGTAAGGATCACACAGAGGACTGAATCTCTGCAAAGACGAAGGGGGGGGGGGTTAAAAACGGGCGCAGACATCCTGAACGAGATCAAACGGCGGGATGCCGACCATGCCGAACGAGGTAAGAGTGGATCGCAAGGGACGAACGAACGCACGGGCCAAACAGAACAGAGGTTATTGGCCGAAAGGCCAATAAATCAAACGGAAACGTCTTTTTCTGTCCATCCAGTAGTAACCCCAAGCCAAGAGATGCGTCAGCGATAACAAATCAAGTACCTTATGGCTATTCCAGGCTGGTCAGAATACAATTTCGGTGAGTGAAGATGCGGGCAGGAAAGATTCATCAAGTTGGGGCGAAACGATGCACGTGTGTGACTGGTGGTCAGTTCCCATATGCTGTGGGACAAGAACTTGACCGATATATGTGCACGCGGCTTACGGTTTTGGCGTTCAAAAAAGATTGCTTTTCGTTTCATCGTTCTTGCTACACCATGACAGCTTTCGGTTGCGAACCACGAGCGCCTCTCACCTGTTCGTGCGTCATGCATATCTGTACTTTATACTAAACGAAGAATTCGAACCATTCACCCTCTTTTAGTAGTGCGTCCCAAATTCCCGATAATCTGACGCTGCGATGAACCAACAAATGATCAGCAGTAAATATCATGGCGTGCTGCAGCCACAATAAGTGGTGTGCATTTCCAACATAGGCTCCCCGTCTACCGTTCCAAGAAATGACCAGAAGTCGTATGGAAAGGTGAATCGTCCGTAATTTGCTCTATGTGAATGGTTCTGTGCATGAACACATGATTTATTCATCGCGATTGTCGGGCCGTACCGGGGTCACATACCATGCGAAGGGCAGCCCATACTATGCGGTCGCAAGCTAAGCAGTAAAATCTGCAATTCCGGATTGTCATCCTTATGTTGGCCAGGGTAACACAATGTAACGTCTTCAATGTGTCATCAACACACACACACACACACACATGCACACACACACACACACACACACACACACACATCTAGCATAACTCCGGGGGATTAGAACGAAGAAGTACGCAGACTGAAGCTCTCATTAGTTCATAGCCACACCATAATTCTACAGTATCATGGGCACATAGTGATGCGTGACCAATCAGAATGCACAGTTGGGCCCGAGGAACGAACTTGATATCATACACTGGAATTGGAACCAGCGAGTTTTGTTCAATGGACGTAGCAGTCATAGCCAGCTACCATGCCCTGCCAATTGTTTGACCTTTACCTACCATTTAGGGCGGTCTGTCCTTTGTTCGCCCTTGTTAATGAACAATTTCCCGGCGTAAAACCTTATCGGCACGAAAAGTGTATCAACAGACACGTATAAGCAAACTCCTAAGGACCCGAATCGCCGAGTTACGTATTGTGACAAATCTCTGCAGCCATATAGATCATTTCTGACCACCGGATTTTCTACTAATCTACGCAAATGCACTTGGAGGATACCTGATTTATGCTGCATCTGTATCCAATTTTGTGAATATATATTCGCGGCTCCCAAGCATTCTTTTTCCCTTAGGGCGTCGGCATGGTCCACTGTTGGCCCGTTATTGCCCAGCTTAGTACTTCGATACTACTGATCCTTGGTGCAGTGATATCTACTTTTGGTCTCCCGCATTGTGAAAGTCAAAGATATTGCCATGTTCACCTGCTTCACTTTGTTGAGTACATTGCTCGTCCTTAGAGGATCGATCTTGCGACGGATAGTCGTAGCAGAGTCACAATCTCCTGTGCTTTTCCTGATGGGCGATGACCGGGAAAGCAGTGTAAATGCGCATGGTATGAAGCAATCTGACCTACGTAGAATCGGCGGCAACTGGTTGGATATCCAAGTTAACTGGTAAGCAGTCGTGCCACTCCGATGTACACAAGGAGGTGTATGGGACATTTGTTTTCATACTCTACCCACTCTACTCCTGGATTTGGCGCAAAAACTGGGTAGCAGAATAGCCAGTTTAAACACGTGCGAAACTCTGAATTCATCGGTACTGTCAGAGTTAGCCTAATCCTTTAGCACGGTGAACGTCGTCAACTACACGACCACAGGAACTGGTGTGTTGTTATCAATTCGCCACGCAAGCGCCGATATTGCCCCAAGGGTTTTCAGCCGCAGCTGGTAAGGAAGATGAAAGAGAAGCTATACTTTCTTGATCACCCTTCGCTGCGGGACTTCAAGTGCGACCAGGTGGGGTTTGTGCCAGCGCTGCCAGCCGTGGATGACGTATTCCGAAGGGGACCTAATGTAAGTGCTGAGCATCTGAGAGAAGATGTAAGGGTCAAACCACCCAAATGGCCTCCACAGTAGGCTAACGTCTAGGTTGGTATTTTTTGTTGCTCCTTCGGTCTGACGTGAAAAACCAAGATCCTCTTGTACTATCACGCCTAGGTCGCATTCCATAGCAACGAGCTGGACAAGCTGATCTTCCAGCCTATAATCGCAGACGGATTGACGGCGAATGCTATATGTCTTACACTCTAAATTAAGCAGGTTATGAGTCGCCCATTAGTATGCCCTTATAAAATAATCCGGAAGCGCAGCATAGTCACCTGTTATTTTTAGTGCCCGCCATAAGGTGAGATAATCAGGGAAGAGTAAGAAACTGGAGGTAAACACTCGCGAGTTTGTTTATGAGCGTCAGGAGTGGGTTTAGGCTGGGTACTGCATCTTGTGGCACTCCGCGGTGAACGTCGATAGGGTTAGAGATGGCGCAGCGAACTCTCATATTCGAATACCGTTAAAGTAGGAACTTATCTATTAAACTGAGGACCTGACCATTAGTTCCACAGCTCTTAAGCTTATGAAGAAGAACGCGGTGGTACAGGTTGTCAAACACTTTGAAAGTCTAGATGAACTGCGTCAACACCCACACCACTGTCGACTGTTTCAGTCCAACTAGAGCGAGCAACTAGCAGGTTCGTTATTCAAGATCGGTGCTGGCGGAATCCGTGTTTTTCTGGTGCTATGACTTGCATCCTTCCAAGTAACCCATGCCTCCTCCGACTCTAATGGTCTCCATGAATTTTCTTAGCACAGGAAGTTGGGTGGCGATCATTATCCACTAAACAGTAGTATATCAACAGCCCCAAAGTCAGTGTTAGTTAGGAGAGTATACTTTTTGAACAGTGCAGGAAAAACAATGTTAAGTTACGTGATTGTTTGGCTATCCGAGCAGTAAAGTAGCCAAATTCACATGGAAAACTTCTTTTGCGCTACCATCGAATTGTAAGAAACGGTGTCCAGTGGAGTCTTTGAACGCACCTTTGAACTGCTCACTAGAGATGCCTTGACGTAGTCCTACAGAAACCCAATAGGCATGTACTGGAAGCAGACAAACAAGCAGATGGTCGTGTATTCAACATGAATTCACTGGCTGCAAGACTTTTTCGTTGATCTCAAAAACCTAAACAATCATGATTATTCTATTACGAGGCAACGAACTGAACCACCAATATTTGATTAATGGAAACTGCGATTTACCGTGACGCACTTGCTACTACTCTGTAAGGGTTTTGGGTACCTATTTTTGGATTTCTGTATTTCAACTGCCTAAAAAGCGTGTATAGAAATTTGCCAACTAATCAAACTTTCAAACAATATGTGCATTAGCTGGCTAGTCTTGAATAAACAGTCACTGCTAATCTATTTACAACAGTTAGTAGACGTAATAATGTGCACTCAGAATGACGAAAAGATAAGATCAAATAGTTGCCGGCCGGGTAACACGGCTGGTCGTCACCTATGGAACGCGCTTGATCAGAAACGTGTGCCGGGTTGATGAGGGATAATCATAAATGCAACTAATTTTCAGCTATAACACTAGTATAAGTAACTGTTGTTGCTATTTGCGGAACACATTTCGACACATCCAGCTCACCATGGAACTGGCCGATACCAACGAGCATAAATTGATTGAGGCGGATCATACTTTCTATGGGAATACAATTTTTGGTTACCGAGATGATAAACCGCAGTGCTTGTGAATATATTCCATTCGACAAACACTGTCAAGTCCCAAATGCTATTATGTGAAGATTACCTTTTAGGAAACTGTAAAGCACCTAATGTACAGCACAGACTCAGGTATTTACGGAGAGTTAGTTTAATTGTGTGAATCATTGTCCGTGATATTTGTTGTCCTGACGTGTTCGTTCTTTGAATGAGGATCCATGCTCGATCGGTTCGTTCCCGAAGAACTTAAACTATATATGAGACATACATTTCTCCATGTAATATGATTATTGAAGAGCCCAAGAAACATCACCTGGCGTCTTCGAACCTACAAGCAGTTCAATCAACAATTGTTATTGTGCTAAATCTGTGATCCATAAAAATTGCCCTAATCTTCGGGGATTGGACGCCCTAACTTGTTGGCATAATGGATAGCTCATGTGAGTACGTATTTTCAACAAGAGCATACAATGAGGGGCTTTCAAACTTCGCTGCGCACTACACCTTCCTCTTTCAATGCCTTCATGACACCCACTTTTTCGACGAGATCTCTTAAGGACGTAGTAATTTACTCACCTACTGTTTTTTCTACGTTCCATTACAATCCATACTCGTGGTGTTTTTGAATCGTTATGTGTTTCGGGGCAAAATAGCAACGATAATAATCAGGAATAAAGCGGGAAAATGTACCAACAACGGAATACATCTAAAAAAGCGTCCTGCGGAGTAGAAAGTTGTTCACAGGAATAAAACTATGACATGTATCAGCGTACTTTCTTTCCTAATCGTAAATATCCGTTCACTTCTGGGAAAATAAGGGGACATGTTTTTCCATTATGTATTTACGCTTTCCACGATCAAAGGAGAGTAGCTTATGCACTGGAAACGATCAATCACAATCACAAGACACAAAAGTGGTTCTATGCAAGATGTAAAGAATTGGCGCCCAATCCACCATACGTCCCATTTTTAGAATCATGGTGAGGTTAGTCTAAGAACGCATAATAAAATACTTGCAACCAATGAGATTTGGCAGTAAGTATCGGGAAGGTACTTCAACGAGTAGATCCTACACCACCAGTCATATAGATTCTCTCGGTCATGTAACTAGATATCCAAAAAGACTTTATGTACCACATAACTTACTGTTACAGAAGATTATGTTATATTGTAGTGAGAACGACACGGCAATGTAACACAAGCTTTATTGGCGCGATCACAAGCTATATCACCGCTCACGCAGACGTACATTAATGAATCAAGTTTCCTTCTCACGACGCACCATCTCATCTGGTTTCCGCTCACGATACGTCAATGCAAGTAGGGGGACTGGTGGTGAAGTATTCCCTGCCCATTTCACCCCGTATCTCCGCTTTCACGCGTCCCATTCTGACCGGCACAGAGTCGTTCTATAGCTCGTGATTTGTTTGAAGTTGCATGCATCACTATGCTCGGGGTTAATCCCGGGAGGCTACAAAAACGGCGGTGCTGTCTTTGTTATCGTGTTCTGGACGAATACCACCCATTCTGCCTGGCTCAAGCTCACTACCGGAAGCCGCTCGTGCCCCGTTTTTGGATCGTTCCGTCAAGCCAGTGTTGCTCTGTGTCTTCCCCATTCCTCCCGTCCCCGTTTTAGTGGTTTTATGTCTTCCGGGCAATCACTGCCTTCCGCCTTACTTTATTATACTATCAAGAATTCGCTTCTAACCTGGTTGTCTTCCTACCTTAGGGTTAGAAAGGAAGTTGTCAGAATTGGTAACTGTATTTCTGAATCCGCCTTAATATCTAGTGGAGTGATTCAAGGAAGCGTGTTGGGTCCGCTCTTATGCCTAACCTACTTTAATTCTCTCCTTGATGAAATTATGTTCGGGAATCTATTCCTCTTCGCTGATTATGTTAATAATGTACATTGTTCCTTCCCCGGGCAAAGTTGTCCTAATTTTGCCTGTATTCAGTCTGACTTGTCAGCAACAAGTCATTGCAGTAACTCCTGGAAGTTGCACTTTGCCAATGACAAGTGTAATCCATTGTACTACGGCTGTGACACACCACAAAATATCCTAACATTAAACAACACTCCTATTCCTCTGTGTGACGCAGTCCGTGACCTTGATCTGATATTCCGTTTCATTTAACATTTTAGATTAACTTTTATTCTCGCAGGCTACTACACCATTACGACGGGACTGGAATTTAACGTGGTGCGATGGTTTGTGTGCCTCAGTGATCTATCGTGCTATGCCGGGTGGGGTTTTTTGCACCTTCAGAGCCACTCATATCAGATTGGTCAATGGTCAGAGGCCAGACAAAATCTCCTGGCCCTCCAGGTTGGGGATTGGAATGAAGGTGGTTCCTTATGCTATAAAACGAGCTCTCTGTAGTCCAGTACCAAAACCCCGCTGCCTTGCGGTAAGATTTTAATACTCAAGGCTTTGGTTGAGAACCCTAATTGTTCTGTCTAGGCCTGGGCAACCTGACAATATTCTGCCCATGCAATACAATGAACCTTTCTTCTAACAACTTCGTGATGCTCTGGCCGTCGCAGAGGATAATCAACGGCGCCCTATCTGTTACATGGAGCAGGGTGTATAGGAGTTTGGATGCTACTTCTCAGGCCTTCCCCTCTTTTTATCCCCCTTTGTTCGCTTTTTCATCCTTATCGTCCCGCTCCAAATTTACTTTTATCCCCCCATCTACAATCCCCAATTATTGCCCTCCCCACCTTGCTTCAGTAGTCGCTTGTCTTCTAGTTCAACTCATGCACAGTCGCAGGGAGTCGCTCTAATCCAGTCGACAAGTCTAGGTTCAACCAAACGGGTCATGTCAGTTCATCCGTTTCGCTAAGACTGACATGCCTCAACGTGCGCACTTTGCTAAAAATTGACCAACAGGCAGCACTTGCCCGCACACTAGAGATCCTATCGATTGATATTTGCCGTGTATCAGAAACCCGCCTGTAAGATTCGAGCTCGGTGCTTACCTTGCATTCCCCCACATGCGACACTGGCGGCACCTTCTCTTTGCGCCTGTCTGGCGATGATGCAGCTTCAAATGCCGGTCAAGCTGCCGTCGGCATTGTTTTGAGTCCCCGCGCTGCAGCTGCCCTGATCGATTGGATCCCAGTCATCAGTCAGATGTGCGCCGTTAGATTAGCTGCTTCGTTCCATGCTACGAAGTCGAGCGTTAACAACCGGTTCCTGTATGTCATTACGGCCTACGCCACTACAAACTGTAACACTGATTCGGTGAAAGATGATTTCTATCAGCAACTTCATGATCACCTTGGTTACAGACGAAGCACGGATACTGTGGTAATGGCTGGCGATCTAAACGCCCATGTCGGAAAATTGTCCACTGATGAGCTTCTTCTGAGCAGCCAACATGATATAGGCTCTCGTAATGACTACGGTGAGCGATTGCTACAGCTGTGAGAGCACAAACTTTCGACACATCACTCGCAGTAGCATGACCTGGCGCCAACAGCATCGGGCCAGCCATGGACGAAAGTCGATCATATCGCGATCAGTTACCGCTGGAGAGTCTGTGTCCGAAATCGTCACTCGATCTGGAGCATGAGCCTGGACTGTGACAACGCACTTGTTAGCGCCGACCTCCGGATGCGTTTCAGTGGACGTCTGCAACGTCGATGTGAACCGACCGATACGAGCCAGCTGGCGAAGCCAAGTGTTCTGACTGTGTATCAAAGTGCACTAACACCTGGGCTTAGTAAGCACCCACTGAACACCGTCGAAGATCACTGATCGCATATTCGTCAAACGTTACTATCAGCAGGAATGTATTCAAGTGGCAAAGCAAATTGCTAAACTGGACATTGAGTCTCTACACAGTCTCTGGAACTTATGGATGCTCGCCGATGTATTCCGGCTGGAAGGGAATACAATGAGACTCGTAAAATTCTCAGGGCAAAGCTGTGTGCTAGCCTGAAGAAAGACCGCGGAGCCTGGTGGTCCCATCGTGCCGCGTAGATGGAAACAGCCGCTACCGTTGGTAATCACCGTACGTTATTCTATATAATACGGGAAACAGGCAGCAGGGGATCTGGTGTTAACGAAACCATACGCGACGAGCTTGTCAAGACGCTTGGTGCCTTGGGCCGAACAATGCAAGGCAATTTAACCAACCTGAGTTATCGCCTTCTTTTTCGTGCATTGGTCGCCCTTCTCCATGGGCCGTCTCCTTGGATACGCCAACACGCGCAGAAGTCGAACGTGAGATCAGGCTGTTTAAATTGCATAAGACCGCAGGGGCAGATAGAATTTTCGCAGCCCTCTTCGAATTCAGGGGATCTGCTCTAGTAGATGATATTCACGAGTTGCTAGTGAAAATTTGGGAGAAGACTGGAACCGCTTCGTCATTGTCCCAATTTTCTAGGGAGGCTCCCGTTCGGAATGCGGCAATCATAGAGGAATCAGTCTGATCACAATTGCCTCTTAATTGCTTGTGTCTGTCATTCTCCACAGACTGACTAGCACTCGTGAAAGCCAGATCCGTGAACAGCAAGCCGGGTTTCGTCGAGTTTGGGGCTGCATCGACCACATATTTACCTTGTGTCAATGTTCGGTGCACCGCCATGTTTATTGGTGACGCATCGTTGTTATATTTCTTAACATAAAAGGTGCCTTCGATTCAGTCGATCGATGTGCCCTTCGGGACTGTCTGCTGAGGAAAGGTGTGCCTGGTAAATACGTAAACATTATCAAGGCGCTGTACGCGCGTAGTTGGGACAGATTGAGGGTTTATGGCAAACTGTCGCCACCCTTCAATATCACCAGGGGTGTGAGACAAGGTTGCCCGCTGTTACCTTTCCTTTTAAACTTCGGTTGACGAAGTCATGGAAATAGCATTCGCTGGACATGATCTGATGAGCGACTTCATGACTTGGAGTATGCGGACGATATTGCCCTAATCTGTGACAGCTCCCAAACATGCCAAACAGCACTGGACCGATTAGCACTGACTGTCTATCGTTTTGGGCTATGCTTTGTTCCATCGTAATGCAAAGTACTTCTCCAAGACTGACAGGGACCCACTCCTTCACTAACAGTTTGTGGTGATCTGCTAGACGTCGTTCTAGAATTCAAGTACCTGGGCAGCCATATTGTCGCCCATGAGATCGAAAATGAGGTTACGAACCGTATAGCGAAAGCTCGAGGTGCTTTTGCCAATCTCCGCCACCTGCAGCACAGAGGCAACATTACTCTCTACCTGAAGGGCCAAGTTTAAAAAGCATATGTCCGTTCAGCCTTCCTATGTGGTTGTGAAACCTGGCCCATCAGGTCGACAGACATAGAGAGGCTCGTCATATTCGATCATCGCTCCCTTGGCAGCTTAGCTCATATTTCATGGGACCACCGCGTGAACAACGAACGTGTTTAGCGTCTCGTATTTAGTGCAGGAAGAGCCAGTGAACCGCTTAGTACCGGTATATCACGTACCAGACTCCGATGACTGGGCCACCTGTTGCGCATGCCAGCACACCGACTCCCGCGGCGTGCATGTTTGCGTGCCCGGAGTGCGGTTGGAAGAGGAATAGGGAAGGCCAAGCGATGACTTGGTCGAGAGAAATGAAAACCCTCACTAGGAAACTGGGGTTGGTTGATGCATTCCGACTGCCTAGATGGGGTCCTAAGAAAGAAGAACGCGTTTGTTTGGACACACTTGCCGACATGGCTAAGAGCCGACCTCAGTGGCGTTTGTGTTGTGAATCTACTTATCCATCGCCCTCTCTTTAAGTCCCCCTCCAACTAAGGTCACATACAACGCATAATATAATATTGAACATCATTTTTATGTAGTGTAATTTTTAGTCTCTTATCTTTTGTATTGCGGCACATGAGCTGAAGTGTGATTCTCACCCTCAGCTAACGTGTACTGATGATGATGATGATGATGATGATGATGATGATGCGTCTGCTGGAAAAGCCGTCGCCTACGTAAACAGTACTCTTAGATTGAGTGAGTCCAAGCCTCAAGACTTCAAAATGTAGGTTAGTCAGAAGCTTGAATGCCATCTAATTGTTCGTGGAAATAAGAGAAATTTGGACATCATATCATTGGCAAACATCCAACAATCATTCACAAAGAGATGATTGAATATGCCTAATATTCTGACTTACCGTGAGCATTGCGAGGCTCTAAAACTGCTGAAGCTATGGCTGAGCGTGCGCCAACCTTATCCCGGCCTTCTCTACCGCTAATTATTCGGCTTAAGCTTTACAGCTCAGCCGTAATTCGAGTTTCAGGCTCCCAATTGCTATGACATAGGAAACAGTGGGCGCATACTGCATATTCAAAAGTTTCGTACCAAGCTCCGCTCAAATGTTTTCTCTGTAAAATATACATTGATATGGAGTGAAATTCCATCGAATATCAGAATTTGCTCTACCTATCTGCAATTCTGACGGATGATCAATGTTCACCTGATTGTTTCCAATATCTTGTCAACACAGTTAAAGCTGACTCTGAATGCTTTGTTTGAGAAAGGCCTTGGATACATTGAAGAGGTGCAATATCTGCAACTTTTCTCTATATTATAAGTTTATCATCACATGGATGAGTGCCTTAGTATATATTCATATTCATCTCATTCCCACACTTCCATCTAACCAATACCTTCTTCTTCTGCTTTGGTGCACAGTTTCGTAGATGAACTATGCTGAAATCTGCGCACGGTCGTGGTTGTTCGGAATGTTGTTCCAACAAAGTGTGCTTGGCCTATTAGCAAAACTTTGTAAACCTTATTAGGTTTTTTATTTCTCATACCTTAAACTCTTCTTTGTTTCATTGTTGGCCAAAAATGGGCTAATTTCATGAGGTGACGAATTACAGCTTCCAAGATAAAAATACTTATGCCCCTGCAAAGCATGCTACCACTGACTCGCTGGCAAAAAACAAAAAGTGCCATGCTTGAATGATCTGTTTGACGGATCGGGCTGAGGCTTCATCGCCCATAATGCATGTATAAAACAGCCCTTATAGAAAGACATCCGTAAAACTGGTGATGGCTTACATGCCTTTTTGCCACACTGGCACACAGCCAGTTGGAGCATAGAATTGCGCGTGAAACCCATCAGGGGAATAACCCGCATGGAAGCAGGTCCCCTCGGGACGGTTCCATAGATGGTCGTATTACTTTAGTTGAAGTTTTTGTTAAATCCGAATTTGTTACTGTTCAGTTTCTTGCTCTATCCAATTCCATTCAACTGCCATTCACTTCAGAAACCCATTTGGGACCAACTGTACAAAACATGAACAATCAATTACTTTATGCGAACTCGATGTACAAATTCATCAGTCCACTCAGTTGGATGGTGTTACGCATCATCGAGGAATAAATCGTTTATTTAGTTGAAGCACTGCGTTCCCATTCTCACTTTAAACAATAAAATGACAAGACGGATACTGCAAGCTAATATCAATTCGTGCTCTCTGATTTATTGACTTATTTATTTAGCTGTCGTGCATACGCACAACTAGGATTCCTTACGCGACAAGAGAAATAACTTCATAAGGATTCCGAAAACGCCTTTGTGGGAATTGACGGTTGTATTTGCATTTGTGCTGACCACCCATGTACGTACCAGAATCGTAGTGATGTCATCAGTTTTAGTGTTGCATCTTTGTGCATATCAGAGAAAAGCTACTTTTGTTGCTCAGCACAACGTATAATTTGCTTGAGCTTAATGTGTAATCCAAAATATCTGTGTGGATACCGTCCCGTTTTACTGTCCATTATTTATGTGTCTCCCAGTTGTCCTAACTCAGAAGTAGAATATTTTTAGGACGCTTCGTGATTGCAGTTATTGGACAAATCAACCAGTCCCTGCACATACCTGCTGGTGGTTTTGATAGATCCACTCAGCACACCTTACTACCCTTGGGTCACAGAATTCTGGAAAATATCCCACCTGGTTAGATGCAACTCTGGATTTAACATTTGTCAATGATCTATAGATATTTTCGGTCTGATAACGAACATCATTTGGCAGCCCGAATCATTCTATGGTTTTGCTATCCCCTGTATGACAAACCACAAGTATGCTACTCGTTGCCATCATCACAGATAAAAATGAAAACCCTACCTTCCTGCAAACATGGCGCAACTGAGAGAAATGGTTGATTCCATATATTTTAATCTGTTTTTCTGCACAGATGCATCAACATACTGTAAGTGTCCCCTTATCGGAAATTCTTCTATGATTTCCGTTGAACGTTAGTAACTGTCTTCATCCGTGTTGATAGATTTTCTTCCCCCAATCTCAAGCAGCTTTGGGGAGTCAAAGAGTGCGCTTTCAAAATTAAAGATGGTACTGTTGTGAAACGACAGTTGTCGTGAAATTTGGCGTATGGTGAAACAGCTCAGCAGAGTCATGCGTCAAGACAAATTCTAACGTGCACGTAGAAGGATTAATTCGTAACTGCTGCATCACCAGCAGTGACTCATTCTCTGACTCACAGCTGCACCGTCTCAGTTTTATACGGACTCACGGTCTCCTAAGCAAGTCATTAACCAGATGCACTGAGACGAGGCATGCGGACTTGACAGGTTGTCTCCGGTTGTCCTCAAACGAAGGGCAGATGCCTTAGCCCAGCCTCTGGCTGAGTTGTACACAATGTGTTTAAAACAAGGGAAAACCGCGGTTGGTTGGAGGGTCGCCAGCATAACGACAGTACTTAAGAAATGGAAGCCTAGGCATCGGCCTATTGCACCCACCTCGGTGCTTTTGAAGGTCTTTGAAAAATTCCTTCTTGAAAAAATACTGACCACTCCCATTTGGATGACCTAAATCGGTTCATGCTCCACACAATACGCCTTGGATTATCAGATGGATTCAGTGTTATCATCACTAGACAGTTAGTACAAATCGAAACGTGTCTGCTTCCTCGATTGGAACCACGCTTTTAAAATTATTAAACTGAAAATGCTACTACAAGATTTATACTGTTCTGGTATTCAACATCCCTCTACTGCCCTTGCTAAGGAATAATTTTGTCAAACGTACTCAGGTCACCAGGTTTGGTGGCAATATCTCCTTACCACTTGGCAAAACCTCTAGTGTCCTTCAAGCAGTTATGTTGTTACCATTCTTCTTCTCTTCATATGTTAGTCCTATATCTGTCCCAGCAGAAACCAGCGTGCAAAATATGCAGATGACGTTATCATCAGCGTAAATAATCTAACCTCTGCCTCTTCGACCAAGCAGCAGTAGTTTTGACGAGATAATGCAACGGTTGAAATCCCTCTGCTTGGTGCTGAACGCATCCAGCTACAACTACATTCAATGCTCACTCCATAAAGCAGCTCGTTATCAAAAACTTGCCACGGACTTTCCAAAACTTCAAACTGTTATTGATAGCCTAAGCTTCTCTACGTCGGTAAACTACGTGGGACACGGTGGGACACGGTTTCTCGTGGTCACTCCACGTAAATAGAATATTTACCAAAGCCAGTCAACTATCATTTCACGTCGCTCGGTCGCTAGTATCCTACGTATGTGGCTCAAACAAATGTACAAGAATGGAGCAAAGACTTCTCGGCCCGACATAGCAAGAAGCCAGTTATCCAAATCATACTTTATTATTGTGCGTGAATTTTAATCGTGACTTCTACTTTCTACAAAATCATACTTTGTTATTATTCAACATAATCTCCCATAAGTTGAATGTACTTAGTTCAGCCGTGTTCAAGCATTGTTATCCCTTTGAGGAAGTAGGTCGAAGACTGTCCCTATAAAAACAGCCCCACAGCACTGCTCAACTCATCGTCATTAGCGAATCTGTGACCCAGGAGGTGGTATTTTATTTATGCAACAGCTGAATGTCTGATGGAATCAGCTCTGGTGAATAAGCGGGGTGTGGCAGCAATTCAAATCCACGTATGACTGCTTCTGACACGATTAATTGAGAAGTGTGAACACGTGTGCTGTTATGTAAAAGAACTCCTGCTGCCAGCTTCCCCATCTGCTTTTCTTTGACTGCTTTTTTAGTTGGCGTAATGCTGAATCCTAAGGCTTGACTGTGATGGTCTGTTCCCTCAGCAACCGGTCTACCATGAGCACCTTTTTATTAACCCAGAAGACAGAGGCCATCACTATTCCAGCAGAGGTGACCTGCCGGAACCTCTTTGGGGATGGAGAAACACGGTCCATCTACTATTTACTTCGAATCACTGACTCTGGTTCAAAGTGATGAACCCAAATTTCATCCTGGGTACCAAAACTTTAAAAATGTTTGTAGGATTTTCCTTGAAACAGCAAAATTTGCCTCGAATTCCATAGCCTTTTCAAGTTCTTCTCAGGTTTTAGCATTCTTAGCAACAATCTTGTAGTCAGCTTCTTTCTGCCCAAGATATCTGTTAAAACAACGTACACTGATACATAACTGATGCTCATAGTCTTAGATTTTTGCGACATAGTTGCCCTATCATTCAATATCATTCGATAAAATGTCTCCACTTGCTCATCACACGTCGAAGATGTTGGGCGGCCAGACGTGGCTCAACTGCCCGTCTTTATACTTGCAGCCCAATTCTTAACAGTGCAATAAGAAGGAAAGTCCCCACCATGTGTCTGAACCATATCAATATGAATTTCGTTTTGTCTCATTCTCATTTGCTACAGGAACTTGCTCACAACACAAGTTTCAATGTTGTCCATTTTTAAACATTGTGCAACGAAAATCGGTTAAATGGATCATCATCTGCAAGCAAAGCAAGATAAAAACTTGAGACTTGGCAGTGACACTTTCATAAAATAATCCTTCTTTTCTTTCAGTTCATTTACCTCAGTTCATTTAGCCTTGTATCTACCCATGCCAATTCTTGCACATAAGTTGCCTCAAAAATACTCACCGACATTAGGCACTTTCTTCACAGTGCACTCTCCAAGTGTATAGCAACATCATCGAACAGACAAAAATACTAAGCACCAGATATCCGCACGAGAGCTTATGGTTCGTCGGTCATTTCCTAATTAGACAGATTTCCAACTATGTTAACTACTATTTTCCAAGAACGGACCGGTAAGTATCACCCGTGAGATTATGTTTCCTATTGAGATTTGTACCGTCGTTCTGCCGCTATCAAATTATATTTTCATCATGTCGATAGCATGTCTGTCACGACAAAGCATACCCGGGGTGCATAAAAGTGCACTGCGGTATTGACTTTGATTCAATCAAACATCATGCCATGTGGTTGCTCGATCCAAATGGGGCAATTAAAATAAACAACAAAAGTATGTACATATGGCAGTCTACTCATGATCCTGAAATCCGCTAAGTTTCCGACTTCCGTTTATCTTAACAAACCCAATACCAAAAAGCTCGGGTTAAACAATCCATGACTAACATACGCCACAAAATCCATACAGTCCCTGCCAGATTGGAATTATTTCAAACTCTCACTCGTCCTATTCTCGAATACTGCAACCTCACCTATGGCAGCATGCGAAAGTTAGAAGTATGGAAAAATTAACAGAGGTCATTCAGCAAACGTTTGTACAATAGCATATCCACGCTAAACTACCGCGAACGTTGCAAACAGCTTCACATCGAGTCTATCTGGCTGTGACGTCTAAAGAAAAGCTTGATGCCCTCCCCACCGTATGTTGCACCAGAAAAAGTACTAATACCTACAGAGTTGGAGGCATCCGGTTTCGGATTTGCGTGTCACTGTGGCCAGCCATGTGTTTTGCAGCATCCGGTTTTGGATTTGCATGTCACTGTGGCCAGCCACAGAACATCTGTGTCTAAAGAGGGCACACAGCTAGCTTGCGCTGCACCACCTACAGCTCCATCCATCTACCCAATATCCGGTGTAAACCCGAAGGAATAAGACCGGGAGGCACGTGGATGGGAGAGCCACGTTTCATCAACGGTGCCGACCCACACTCCTTCACAGGTAAACACAAGCAAACTGTATTTAGGAATCACTCGCACACAAGGCGGTAAATGGAACATAGTCTGTTCCACACTGAGTGATTGGGACCAACTTTCGAGCTTAGCATGGCCACAAGGACTGTGCACCCCGTCCCCTCCAGCAACGATCAACTATCTCCTGGGTCCAGTATGAATGAGGTAGTGAGTAAGGGGGCAGGTAGGCACTTTGTCAGCATGCACATCAAGCGCAGCCACACCGGGGATATCAAGCAACAGCCAACCACTTGACATGACGAGAGCAAATAAAATAAATCGAATAGTGTATACCGATCCGGTGACTTAGCTCTTCACTAAATGAGCGCATGAAATAAATTAGTTGAAAACGAACCCGCTGTACCTTCAAGACGTCAGCAAACCTATTTTAAGGAAATGTTACAAACGCGAAAATGTTATCAACGTTAAGTTCAGTTAACTTGAGCGATGTGTGCAAGTTAAAAGGAGATAGTTCACGTAGGCAAGAACGTGACAATATAGCAAAGGCACCAGCTATAATAAAGAGACCCAGCATGCAACCCATCGGTTAGTAACTCGAATGCAGCGTACCTAAAATCGCTTCGCCGGTTCTGCCTACTTTCTATGCAGGACCCGTCGCCGCTTCGGTGGTGGCAGGCCCACTAGGCCTGCCTGACTCAGGCACGCGCGACCGCATGTGCTACACCACTATGCGCTCGATATCGATGGAGTACAACCCGTCGGCGCTTACCGCTTCTGCATTTGCCGCTACTTTTCCGCAGGCATAAGGATTTTCTCCTGCATCTCGGCAACTGCTTTTGTGATTAGCTCGCGTCATGCACGCCGATCAATCGCCCTCGATTCTCATGATCTGCAATCAAGATTAGAACGTGAGGGACTCAGTTTAATCATGTCTTGATAACGAAGATTCCGTTTCTTCACATGCAGCTTTTCAACACAGCTAACCACATAATAGCTGAGTCGGTATCCGCGTCGAATCCAAACGCCACACATGACCGAGCCACCCCAGGTGTCTCAGCAAAAGTATGCAGTCCATTGCATGTATTCCACTTCGGCGAGACACTTTCGTGTCTGTAACTCTGTCGAACCAACCGATATGCAGAATCCTTCGCAAACACTGCGGAGGCAACCGCTCGAGATCTCGCACATCCAGCCGGTAAATCGTCCACGTTCCATTGGCGGATAGAAGAACGGACAGCACCATAGATTTGTACACCATCACATTCGTGCCAACTGTAATCTAATGGCTGTTCTACCCTCGGTACTCAAGCTTCCCGGATGTCGCCGCTGCCTTCGAGACGCGGATACGAAGCTCACTGTAAAGCTGCTGGCCAGTCGACATCACACTTCCAAGGTGACAGAAGCGGGAGGTGGTTTCCAATACGTCAGCACCAATGCTGATTCGTGACACCATTGTAAATTGCACCTCCGGTGAAGGCTGAAAGAGACAGACAGTTTTGATTGTGTTGATGGTGAGCCCGAATTCGGCCGCTGTCAAAGCCAGAGAACTAGTCATGTGCTGCAACTCATCCGCTCTGAGTGCAAACAACGCACGGTCGTCAGCAAACAGCAACATACGGATAGTTGTCTCACAGACTGGAATTTTCGAATCGGAACGATGGATGTTCATCAACCCACCAGCAATGCGGTGCTCCACATGAACACCGTAGGCAGAAGCCGCATCAAAAACACAAGACACCATTGCATAAAGAGAAATATTAAACCGAGCAGGAGCTAAGACACAGCCTTGCTTCACACCAGAGAAAACTGCAAACTCATCCGAGGTCTCTCCACTCAGCTGCACTCTCGCGCGCATACCACTGTGCAGACATTTAATCAAACTCACAAAATACGCGGACAACCAAACTTACCCAACACAAGCCACAATGCCTCGCGTTTCACAGTGAGACCAACAAAAGCGAGTAAAACGGCTGGCGTCGTTCTCTGACTTCTCCTGTAACTGACGAGCCGCAAACACCATATCTATATTGCTGCGACCCGAAAGGAATCTACACTACTCTTCCGCGACGTTAGTTTCCACAACCTGACTGACGAGGCGGTTGCGCAGCATATGTGTAATCACTTTGCTCACACAACTCAGCAAGTTGATGCCACGATAATTCGTACAACAATGCTTGCTACCTTTGCCCTTGTACATTGGCAGCACACGAATATGCTTTAGCTCAGCAGGCACCTCCTCTTCAATGCAACACAGTCACCAAGGCGGGTCCGTCGTGTTTCGATACTTCAGGCGGGATCCCGTCATCACCGGCAGATTTGCCGTTTCGCAGCGCTTCGCACCCAGCGTCGGTGTGTCCGCCAGACCCACGTTCACATATGCTGCTTCAGGCCATTCAATGTAGGCTAGTCAAGCTCTGAACGGTTGTTCAAGAGACAATCAGTTTTTTCGCTAGATCGGCATTATGTCTGAAGTCTGTGTGCAGGCAGCGCCTGAAGTACCATCGAGCAGCGTCCTGATCGGCTCCAACCTCGGTCCATACACCGCATTCAAGGAGTCAAAGAATTCCTTCTATTGGCAGCGTTCGGCTTGGCATTCTGCCTGCTTCGCCTTCTCCATCCATCAAGCATTTCTGATGAGAAGAAGCTCGCGGGTCTGTTTCCGTCTAAGTTTTCGTAACTGACTATTCTTGGGGTCTGCAACATGTGCAGCAAATGCTGCATACTTTTCAGATACTAATGCGTCAATCGCCGCTTTTTTCTCATCAAAACATTCAGACCGCTTATAGTTTGCGCGTCCGCTGGTCTCCTCGGTAGCAGCTGGTCGCGTATAAGGTGCAACAGATCGCCCACCGTGACCATGCGTTCCACATCACACAGGCATGCAGCCATCGCCTTCTCCAGCTCAATACGTTACGCCACAGAAAAGAAAAAGAGAATATTAAATTTACGCCGATTCAAGGCGGGAGTACAATACGTAGATTTACGAAAATACCTGTACAGTTCGGTCCACAATAATTTGTGTTAAGTGCCACACACAGTTGCACGCAGTACACATGTCCTGCGCACTTTACGCATATCACGCTGACCTGCGATGACATAGTCGAGCAGGTGAGCGTGACCAATCCGTGATTGAGTTCGAGTTGCGACACCACTCTCACTCATTGCAAACCTACTGTCCGTGATCGTCAGGCTATGAGTGGCACACAGTGAGAGCAGCCTGTCACCGTTCGCATTTGCTGAACCAATTGCATGCGGACTGATGACACTATCCACACCGATGCGTCACACCCAACGTGCGTTGAAATCATCGAGCATATATAGTCGGTCGCGCCTCGGCACAGACCGTATCACGGAGGAGAGCTCAGTGTAAAATTGATCACGCGTGTCATCAGGGTAACACATGGACCGTACGTGCTTATAAAAGTAGCAAACTTACCTCTTTTGAGTCGTAGGCGAACAGTCATCAGTCGCACGCTGATGCGTGTTGGTTCACCCACCAACTGGCCATTTCGGAGATCGGCTATTGCAAATCTGACCCCATGTTCACGTGGTGCTGAGGCGGCGTTGCCCACCCAATAGAATTTGTAGTCAGCATCTGCTTCATGAAACTTGCCTTGCCCAGTAAGCCAAATCTGTCTAAGTACTGCAATATTGCGGTGGTAGCACGCCAATTCCATCGCGACCAGTGCAGTGCGTCGCTCCGGGCGTTCACGAATTCCGGTCCAGTAGTGTGCACCTTCCAGCACCCGGTGCTGCGTGTTTTGCTCGCAGGCATACGATTGCATTGGTTGGCAATCGCACGCAAGGTGGCGGTTGTACTTCAGATGTTTGCTTGAGGGACTCCACCCGAAGCCTTTAACTCAATAGCCTGACTCACAAGACGAGGGGAGCAGAGCCAGCTCGGGAATGTGATTGTAAAGACAGATTTGGATGTGCTTGACGGCCGTCACACGCTGCCTTGGAGGTACTGGAATGATTCCTAAATGTTTCGATGCCGTAGTGGGATACGCAACTGTGACCGCGGCCAGACGCAGGTGGGTTTTGGCGGGTGTGCACCAATTTGACCAAGGGCTGCCTGGCTTGAGGTGCGCAGTAGAAAACCACTGAGCACCCGCAAGTGCCCTTCCACTGTCAGAGAAAATGCGTAGGACTAGTGTACTATGCCAATCGATCTGTGAGGTTATAATCCGTAGGCCCGTTGTCACCCATGGCTAGATTTTACGGGAAGAGAGCTATCGACCACTTCCTAACCTCCGAAGAGGATGGACAAGTATACTCGTAGGGCGTCCATAACTGACAGGAGAACCACTCGGGTCCTCAGCCAAAGCCTTCGATTAAATGTGCACCCGAAAGGCAGCGGGTCTGTCACATGTTCAGTTCACTGACTCATGCGGATCTTAGTACGGAGAAGGGCGTAACCTAACTGCCACCCAGTGGTCGCCACGAAGAGGCGTCCAGGACATGGGTCCATGGCACAACAGTAGCAGCAGTGGGCAGACCATTTGACAGGATCTAACCACCACCAGCATGAGTGCACCATATATATATATATATATATATATATATATATATATATATATATATATATATATATATATATATATATATATATATATATGGTAAAATGGAAAACAATAGGCGTACGAAAGATAGCAAGAAAATGGACAGTAACTTTTTGGGGTTTTTCTCACCCTGTGTTGAGAATATGCATCAGATAAGATGGCACAGCGTCACTGTTGCAGCCACTCCGTCATAGTCCCAATTTTCAAGGGAGGCTCACGATCGGAATGCGGCAACCATAGAGGAATCAGTCTGATCTCCATCGCCTCCAAATTGCATGCATCTGTCATCCTTCACAGACGGACTGGCACTCGTGAGAGCCAGATTCGTGAAGAGCAAGCTGGATTTCGTCGAGGTCGTGTCTGCATTGACCACATCATCACTTTGCGTCAGTTGTTGGAGCACCGTCACATATATTGGCTGGCCACCGTTGTCGTGTTCCTCGATGTCAAAGGTGCATTCGATTCGGTAGATAGACATGCACTTTGGGACTGTCTACTCAGGAAAGGTGTACCTGAGAAATATGTGAATATTATCCGAGCATTATATGCGCGTAGCTCGGGCAGAGTGAGGGCTTACGGCAATTGTCGTCGCCCTTTAATGTCTCCAGCGGCGTGAGACAAGGATGCCCGCTGTCACCTTTCCTCTTCAACTTCGCTGTTGACGAAGTCATGGAAATCGCGTTCACAGGACACGACTTAGAAGGTGTGGAGCTACTCCCAGGAGAACGACTTCTTGACTTAGAGTATGCTGATGATATTGCCCTAATCTGTGACAGCTCACAAATGTGCCAAGCGGCGCTGGACAGATTAGCACTAGCTGTCCGTCGCTTCGGGCTTTGCTTCGCACCCTCGAACTTCAAAGCGTTCCTCCAAGATTGCTTTGGACCGCCTCCTACGCTGACCTTTGGTGGGGATCAGCTAGAAGTCGTTCAAAAATTCAACAACCTGGGAAGTTGTATCAGCGCCCGTGGGACTGAAGATGAAATCACGAATCGTATAGCAAAAGCTCGGGGCGCTTTTGCTAACCTTCGCCACTTATGGCGGCGGCGCGACATCACTCTTGCCCTGAAGGATAGAGTGTACAATGCAGCAGTACTTTCGACCCTACTGTACGGTTGTGAAACCTGGCCGCTTAAAGCAGCGGACCTGAAGAGGCTAGTTACGTTCGACTACCGGTGCCTTCGTAAATTAGCTCACATCTGGTGGGAACACCGCGTGAGTAACGAGCGTGTTCGACGCCTAGTTTATGGCACAGGAAAAGGAACTGAAATGCTCAGTACCGTTATTTCACGCACCAGGCTCCGATGACTCGGCCACGTGTTACGCATGCCAACCCACCTACTCCCGCGACGTGCGTTGTTTGCGCGCCGCGGGTGTGGATGGAAGAAGAGGAGGGGTGGCCAAGCGATGACTTGGTCCAGAGGAATGAAGGCCCTCACTTCTGAGCTGGCCTCGGTTGGAGCGTCTCGGCTCCCTGGTTGGGGTCCGAAAGACGATGAACACGTTTGGTTGGACACACTTGCTGATATTGTAGGGGCGCGGATCTCAGTTCACACGGAAATGCCCCGGAATCAGCAGGAGATCGGGACTAACGCGGAGACTGGGAACGGGAATCGTCAACCCAGCTCGTAGCCTACGATGCAAGCCGGGAATGGGTCGTCAGCGACAAACGATACCGCGGCCACGCCGAGAAGAACAAGAGGCGACATGAAAGGGAGCCAGATTTTCCCAAGAGGTATGCCTTTATCTACGGCCTCAGGAATCGGCCCGACCAGAGCAACACAGCCCCGAGCAAGCAAGTCGAGAGCTTTGATACCAATCCAGTCTGGATAGGCTGCGACGCAAGAGAGCAGAAATGTGGGCGGAAAACGGCACATTCAATGTCCACGTCGGGTCAGCCTAATGGCGCTTAGTGGACACCACTTCACTCGGTGGAACGTGGTGCGTCATAAGTGGGAAACGCGGCTATATTTGTGTGTGTGCGTGGGACATGTGTGTGAACCTCTCAGCGTGTAATAAACAGCGTTCTCCCCTACCGTGTCGTTATCGCTACAATATGGCTAGGAGCCGACCTCACTGGCGTTCATGCCGTGAGTTTCTTTGTCCCACCCCATCCCTCTTAGCTTCCCGCTCCAAACCAAGATCTCATTATTTAACCTTATATAATTTTGCATAGCAATTTTTTTGATGTACAGTAGCCGGTTGGTAGCCTACCGGTACGATGCCCATCCGTTACCGATAGCTCAGCCGGCTTACACCAGTTGCTTTTTTGCTTTTTTTATGTATTGCGGCACAGTAGCTGAGGTGTTCCCCATCTCTAGCTAACGTGTATGATGATGATGATGACTGGCGTCACTGATATCTGTTACGTGCCATCAAATTAACCGTCTACAACCACAGGATTTCCATGTCACGCGGTCCCCAACCTGGGAGGCGCACTGCTCCAACTGTAGCTAATCTTGAGACTGCGTTCTTCATGCTCCTTTTCTATGTCATTGGTTGTCCACCGCGATACTTTTTCCGTCGCATCCGGGGAGCGTAAACGACGTTCGCCAAGGAGGGCGATAGGCTGGCATGTGCAGTAAGTGGCCAAAGCAACGACTGCGGTGTCGGAGAATAACGTGTTGGAGCCTAGGGCTGTTCGCTTCAAGTACTTGTTCATGATCCTCCGTATTGCCTATGTGATGTTGCTACCACACACAACCCATCCTTCGCAGACAACTGTTGTCCAAAGTTGACAGTCATCTCATGTCTTCGGAGCGAACGAGCTAGGTCTCAGAGCCGTACAGCAGGACCGTGCGCACGGAAGCATTGTACACCTTGCCCTTGAGCTTGAGACAAACCTCACGAGGACGCCATAAGTGTCTCAGTTTGATGACAGCAAGGCGGGCTCTTGCATTGTTATGTGAGACTTACTCTCCATCACTGCCACTGGCCGTGATGCGACTCCCAAGATAAGTGAAGCAATCCACTTATTCTAGAAAGTTACCAGTAATGGTCAGCGCGGACGCAGGCCCAGTCCAATTTTGAAATAGCACTTTAAATTTGGCAGAGGTGAAGTGCAAGCCATAATTGGCTGCCTCAATCGCTAAGCGGTTTAAGGTTTGTTGGACAATTTGCAGATCGCCACCCAGCAAAGCGATGTTATCGGCGCAGTCCAAGTCTAAAATTCTGGTGCCAGGATGAAACTCAACACCGGAATTCAGGACACCTTCCAGCGCAGGTTGGATGACATCTTCGATGTCAACTTGAAGAGGGAAGGCAAAATATCGCAACCTTCGTGAACGCCGCTGGTGACAGCAAACAAAGAGGGAAGTCTGCCGTAAACCTAATTTTCCCCGACGTGTGACTGTACAGTCCCCTCAGAATGGCGACAAACCTGTCGGACACTCCCTTCCTTAGTGGACTATCCCACAAAGCAGCTCTGTCTAATGAATCGAATGTCGTGCGGATGTCCAGGAACACTACGATTGTTGATCGCGGTGGACGTGGTGGAGCTCGAGAATTTGTCGGAGCGGGAAGATTTGATCAAGGCGACTTCAGCCTAGGCTAAAACCGACTTCTTCTTCTCGCGAACTCTCTGGTACAAGAAAGCCTGCTAAGCAATTGAGTTGATTGTTGTAGAGAGCAGGATGGAAATCCCTTGTCAGCCCCATCGATTCCGTTGCATACTGGGTTTAATGCGTGTCGTTACGTTACGACGTTACTCGAGGGTTCGTCGCCATTGCAGTGATAGCCGCAAGATTCCAGCATTCTCAGCAACTGTTTGTCTAGCAACCGCTTGAAACTTGCCTCGCATGGCGCGTCTGCGATTTCTTCCGGTAGGCCGTCCCAATCATTTACCATTTTAGTGGATAGGGTGACGTCCATGCGAATTCTGTGTCTTCTTTGCTTGAATAATTTCCATTTGTGACCTCATGTGGAACAGTCAGTGTTGGGCCAGAAGAATTGTTGTAACCCACTTCCAAGATCCCCTCGGAGGATGCGCCTAGTGTAGATGAGATCACCCCAGCGACGGCGGAGCTCGAGGGAGAACAGATTTTGCTGATGGAGTCTAATGGGGTAGGGGGAATCACCAAGCCCCAGAACAGCTTTCGGTGCACGTCTCTGAACCTTTTACAGCAGAGCACATTCCAACTTTGAAAGCGGATGGCTAGCTGGTAGGCCATATTCCAAAACTGGACGGACGTAGGAAGTGAAGAAAGGTCGAAACATCTCAGGAGTCATTCGAGCGAATGATCTTCTTAAAGCACCCACCAGTCTCATTCCAGTTGCCAACTTCAACATATCCTGCATCGTTCTATGGTCAGAAGTCCCGATAACCCCGAGATCTCTCTAGTGAGTGGTATTTCTGATGATAAACCCACCAATGTGGTATGCACCGTACGGTTCAGTGCTACTCATTGCGAGAACAGCGCATTTATCTCGGTTTGCTGGAAATTCGCACTTGATGGACCATTCGTGTAGTCGGTCTAGAGCCCCTTGTAATCTGTCCGCATCCTCAAGCCTAAATACCGTTGAGCAAAGCTTGAGGTCATCGGCATAGACCAAGCAGTCGCTTTGAATTGCAGTCGGTAGATCGTTAATATACAGTTTGAAGAGCTTTGGTCCAAGCACTGATCCTTGGGGAATGCCACTAGTCATTGGCAAAGGAGCAGAGACGGTTTGGTTCCCTTGTACGCACATTGTCCTGCTTCTTAAGAAATCGGCAATCCAGGAGAGAAGATTTCCTGTAGTGCCTATCCCTGGAGTTTATATGACAGTCATACGTGTGGAACTTGATCAAAGTCTTTACTGAGGTCTCAGTCTCAGTTTCAATGAATATTAAGTCAACCTGTTTTCGGGCATCTATGACTTCTGCCATGTTTACCCGGCATTGAGTAAGTTAGAGATGCATGAGCGTGCTCCCCGAAAGCAATGTTGAGCAGCTGAGATGACGTTTAGGTTCACACAGTGCAGCTGAAGGACGCACTTGACTATTAGTTCTATGGTTTTGTATACGACTGAAGTCAGGCACATTGGCGGGTAGTTCGCTGGGTCTTGTTGCTTTCACCCTTTGTATTTGGGCTAGACGGTGCCGGCTTTCCAGTCTGTGTGTAGGCAGCCGACTTCGGGGTATTGTTGAAATAATTAGCAAAGAGGGGCGGCGACCTACTCAGCTATCGTTTTGATGAAGCTGGGACGCAATTCCTCCGGGCCTGAGGAGTAGTTCGGGTCCAGTTCGAGCAGTTGCTTAGTGACTACTTCGGGGTTAATTTCAACTTGTTCCAGAGAGGAGTAGTGTGCAGACAAACCGTTGGTGAGCGGTAGAGATTCCGCTGAGTAGACCGAGGAATATTGCGCAGCCAGTAGGTTTGCTTTTTCCTCATCGCCGTACAGAGCGGTACCTAGCTTAGAAGAGGATAGAGCGGGGATTCCACTACCCCTTTTGGCCTTTCGCTTCAGGTAATCAAAAATTTTTGGGGAGAGTTTTGGGATGCCATAGGCAGGCCTTGTTCATATTGTAGTCTTTTTTCTCGTTTTCTCATGGTGCATAGGTTGCTGACAGTTTTGTACTCTAAGTAGCTTGATGTCAGTCCTGCGCTCTTGAAATGATCGCATAGTTTCCGTGGTTTTTCATTAGGGATCTTACTTCTTTATCAATCCATCGGGGGTCCTTTCGATGGTGATCGGCTCTTGCAGTTTGGAACAAACTGTTCAATGAACCGCATCATCATAGATCGTAGGCGTTCCCATGCGTCATCCAGCTCCAAGGCTTGCGGAATACTCCAGTCCATGTTACTTGCAGCCGTACTTAGTCTGGGCTGGTCAGTGCGCCAGAAATTTCGACGCAGTGTCCCCTGATCGTAGATTGTGAGGAGTCATGTCCAAAAAAAAGTGACTGTACAGTGATCACTTTTCCCGAGAGATTGGTGGATCGTTTGCTCTGAGACATCAAATGGGGCAGAGATGAGAACCAGGTCTAGAATGTTTGGTGTCTGACCAGGGACCATCCGTGTTTGTGTCAAGACATGCTGTGTCAGGTTGCACTCTTGAACGGTATCCAGCAGATCAAGTTCAAAGGAGTCAGGTGGGAGGTCACTGCAAAGAAGATCCCAGATTATGCCGGGGGCGTTGAAATCACCCATAATGAGACAGTTTGTTCCTCTGTTGTGGGGTTGCAGGGAGCGTAGTACTTGTGCGCCAGGTCTTGCAGGGGCTTTCTAGACCACTCTGACCATCAGCGATTGATATCCGTCATAAATTCGATACCAGAGCATTTCTGACATATCATCCTCGTCACAATCGGGTTCGACAATGTGGGCCTTCAGGCAGTTCTGCGTGGAAGATTACTCCGCTTCCAGACCTCCCACCAAAGCGATCGCATCAAGGCAGTTGATATCCTGCAACATGGACCTCCGAGTCAGATATATCCGACGACAGCCAGGTTTCGGTGAACTCTATTAGGTGCGGTGGCTGTTCAGAGATAAGGCGAGGGATCGTACTTAGCTTGTTACTGAGGCTTCGCACTTTCGCGAATATTACCCGCAATCCGATCTTTATGTTTGAGGTCCGGGAAGAAAGAGGATGGGCCTTCATCGAGCTCTCTGAGATTTTGTTACTACGCGAAAATCCATTACGTGTCGATCTTTTTCTCCATTTGCTCGTCGGGTTCGCAACTTGCAGACAGCTTGCCTCATTCGAACACGGTCCTCAGGGGAGAGGTCTTTCAGAACCTAGAAGGTTTCTCCCTTGAGGCGCGGGGGGTAGGTCTCAAGATGCGTTGGCATTCTTCTTCATCCTGACAGACGGTTTTCAGTGGACGAAACTTGGCAGAGTCCTCTTGTTCTCTGCCAAGGCAGAAAGAAAGGATTATGTTTATCTCCTGCTCAGCTTCATCAAACAATATGGAGACCATTCGTTTAGGGAAGGCGTGGTTGTAGAGTCGCCTTGCAGCTAGAGTCTCTTTGTTGGATTCTGGGACGTTTGTGATTAGCAGGCAGCGGTTGCGAGCAGGCGGCTTGTTACGTTCCGGTGATGCTGGCTTTTGTGGACATTTCTTTTCTTTAGACATTTGCTCAAACTGAACTACTTTAGTTAGGAAGAGCTTTAGTTTCGCGTTTTTAGTGATTGATTTCATTTTGGGCTGTGAGGACATCTTCTTCGAGGTTTCGTTCTCAGCTATGGTTATCCCCACTTTTGCTGAGGTGCTGCCTCTCGCGACTGCGGCATAGGAATTAAGCTCATCCATCAGCCCATTCACATTAGATGGCAACAACAATCTTGGGAGCAAATGATATCAGTGCGATACTGTGGCAATTAGCGCAATCATTCACGGGGACCTTTCTTGTGAAATGGGACAACCATTGAGTCTCCCCATGAATTGGGGACTTTCTCATTAGTCCAAATCTTTGCGAAAAGTGAGAGCAATTCGTTGACAAAATCTACCCACCATCTTTGAAAAGAGACGGAGGAAGGCTGTCAGGACCGGCAGCTTTACACTTTTTCAAAGAGTGGATTGCGATTTGTACTTCTACGTTTGTAGGAGGGTCACTGGGGACAGGTCAAGCAACATCCGTTGGAGATGGTGGCGTCACAAAGGAAAGTGCTGGGTAGTTGAATTGAAGAGGTAAGTGCTCTGCTTAGCGCTCTTATCGCTTCTGCAGGTTGGTGATTTTTATGCCATCTAACTCACAGATTGTCTAACTGATGGCATGTGAATTGCGATCGGTGGTCTTGATGAAACTAAACAGACTGCGGCAGTTTCCAACCGATGCAGCTGCCTCCATCTCAGCGGTACGCCTAGACCACCGGGATGCACGGTCAGAGCGAAGGCTTACTTTCAGTTGTAGAGAAAGAGACAAATAGTTTTCGTTGTGTAGCGTGTCAGCTGGCACGGTGCGTTGGCGATCTAAAAGTTCCGAGGAAGTTGCTGAGGTAATGCCGTCAGCTGTGGAGCGGAGGAGGCCGCAGCTGGATAAACCTGCGGACAGCATGGCGTTGTGCAGGCCTAACCAGTGCTTGTCTGCATCTAGAGAAGAGGCGGGGGCAAGGATTTCAGGAAGCTTCTGTTGATACTATGTTTGTACTGCGGAATCTTCTAAATCGCAAATGTATAGTCTGGATTGTTTACCTCTTGGAGAACCCCCAATCGCATGCAAACGATCGCGCACACCAATGCATGATCGGTTTCCACACAAGTAGACCAGTATGATCGGCAAGCGCGCATGCTTCCACGCTACCTTCGACTTGTGGATAAGTGGTCAACTTGCGACCAACGCTAGGTTGATGATGGAGGACGCCAGGTGGCATAATGTCGCCTGGGGTGAGCAAAGCTCGTAATGGAGAGGAAAATTTAGACATCGCCACACAGACTGAGCACTCTTTCTCCATTGTCAGAGCGAACATCATCATCCGCCGAGGTGGCGTTCAGATGGAAGCAGCCGACTAACGCGTGAGTTAAAATCTCCTGCCATCATCATTGTTGTGTATGAAAAGTCAAATGCTCCGGTAAACAAACTAATGTAACCTACTCAGTGTCTAACTACGTGGGTACAATAAGGTGTCGCAAGGAGAAGGATGAACCAATAGGAAAGCAGGAAATTAGACGCTTTGGGTGTATGTCTGGGGTTGTGTACACGTGTCTGTTTAGACTAGCAGTCAAGCATGCTGCAGAATAAACAACCACCTCTCCACGTAATCATGTGATGCGTCAGATCCATATCGATTGGGCGATCTTTGTTCTCGGCCCGGCCTGCGGAGCTGCGTTTTGCATGGTTTCTCCAGTAAAGTTTGGTGGCAGATGCTCCGTTCGTCTGAAACTTGTGAATAATCTCCGGGCGTGTACTGTGCGGCCATCCTCCAGCCGGTTAGTGCCTGGCCCACATGCACGCGTTATCCTTATCGGATCTGATAACCTGGGCTGCCATTTTGATGCAGCAGTTAGCTACACACGCACGAATGTTCCGGGCTGGAGCGGAGTAGAAAGATTCTGATAAGCGGTCTGATATTGATGGCGATGATCTAACTCGTCGGGATTATTGGTTACAGGAATCGAAAGTGCGGCATACAACTTTGTCCGAAGGGCAAGCCCAAGCATGAGTTCAGCTGGCGTTTTGTCTGTGGCTCGGTGGTGTGCGGTTCGGTAAGAAAGTAGTGCTTGTAAAACTGCATCCTCCCAACCTGTACCAGCTTAGCGCATATTTTGGATACTGTCTTTCAAGAATCGATTGAACCGCTCTAGCATGCCGTTTGCCGCTGAATTATACGGTGTTGTACGTGAGTGTCAGATAGCGTGAAGTTGAAGGAACGAAAGAAACTTATGCCTTGTAAACTGCGGGCCGTTCTCCGTCACTATCTCCTCGGGTAATTCGAAACGGGGAAACATGTATTTCAGCCATCGAATAATGCTGGCAGTAGTTACCTCTCCATACAAATGGACTTCCGGCCATTTACCGTAAAAGCAGGTCGCCACCAGACAGTTCTTTTGATGCTGAGGCGCTGAGCTAAATGGACCCATGATCTCAAGAGATATCTTGGTCCACAGCCGCATAGGAGAGTAAATGGGTTGTATAGGGGATAAAACCGGCCTTGAACTCTTGTCTGCTTTTTGACATGAAGAGCAGTCATGAATAAGTTTTTCTATTTTGTGTGACATTCTGCGCCACCAGAAACACGCGTAAACCTTGCGTTTCGTACGGACGATAGTTAGACATAGTACCTGTGTTGTCAATGGAACATATACGTGCAGAGGACTTTAACTGCTGACTAAAAACTGAATTTGTAGGATGCAACTGAGAAATGCGTACTGAACGACAACAACGGGCAAAATTTCCACGCTTACCACACTTTGTGCAATCCATTCCTAAGGCAGGGCACTTGGTAAAATTGGTTTTATGCTGTAGGCTACCGCAGCGGAAGCCTTTCCGTGGGGATTGGAATTCGGTTGGCGAGCGATGGCTCTTGGCAACCTCCTGTATGTCTACGTGGGTGGCGAAACATCGCAACTGTTCGGCCGTAGATGTTTTGAGGCGAGTTAATTCCACAGCCTTATCCCAAGTCAATTTGCAAGCGTCTCCGGAAAGTAGACATACCCGAATTCGGTTATTGGTGATTCCACTAATCAACTGCTGCACTAGCATTACGCCCTTGCTTCTATTTTCGGTATGGTTGGATACTCGCAGTGTCGTACATCGCGAATAAGGCGATCAACAAAACTGTCTAGAGTTTCCGATAATTCCTGTGTAAGTCGGCGGATTTTGAGGCGAGCTATAAAGAGGTTTGTATGTTGGTCCCATGACTTGTCCAGCACCTCTAGTGCTTTCGTTATCTTGTGACTGGAGCTCCAAAGCATCAAAGTGATGTTGTCCCTGATCACCCAGTAGGTGTCTGAGAATCTTCAGTTTCTGACCTTCAGTGTAGGTAGCAACCGCAGGTAATAGGTCATGATAGTTTGTAAACGAGGTTTTCCACTGCGCCTATGCACTTTCGGTAGAACGTAAGGTCGGCTCAAATCAATAAAGTGTAGGAGGATATAATTCCAGGGGGTAGGTTCGTAAGCCGCGAAGCCAGTGTTGTGTACGAAAAGTCAAATGCACGAACCGTAGTAAGAGGTCGCTCCGGTAAACCAACTACTGTAATCAGATCGGTGTCTAACTACGTGAGTATCATAAGGTGCTGCACGGAGAAGGATGAACCAATAGGGAAGCAGAGAATTAGACGCTTTATGTGTGTCTGGGGTTGTGTGCACTTGTCCGTTTAGACTAGCCGTCAAGCATGCTGACAGAATACACAACAGTGATCATGTTCATTTTAAGTGCCCTTTGGAAGAGACCATGAAGACTTTGGTAGAACTGGTCCTTGACTGCATCCGAGCTGCAGTCATTGGGGGCAGAGGCAGAGGTCACAAAAGAGCACGCTTATCAGTTCGATGTCTACTAAACTTGCAAGAGCCACGGAGAGTACTAGAACAGAGAAGACTGTTGATTGAAATCCATCTTGGAGAGCCGCCTCGGCTCTCGCACTGAGCACAATCCCCAGAAGCGGCAGACTCAGCGTCACCAGAAAGGCGGAGATGAAAACAGGTGTGGGGGTGGATTGGTGATGACAGCTGGTTATACTTTGTTGGGATCCTGAAGTCGTATCTCAGTCAGGCAGTAGCCCTCAATTGCAAGGGTCTACAAGTTGCACGCCAGTCCCGTTTGTTATCCGATCTGTAGTAGAGTGCACACGTTTAGTGTTGCTAGCATGAACCGAGTTCCAGGTTGCAGAAACTATGATGGAACATCAAGTGGTTGGTGGTTCCTGTGAAGCACTGTGTGGCTGAGTTGGCAAATGTTGATAGGCCGAATTCACCAGTGGAGACAGTGTTGTTCACTGTCGAGGAATCAGGTAATGACGTGGGTGAATAATACAAATGGAAGATAGGTAATTGGGGTGGCGTGTGCTTGTAGAGCTGGTACAGTATCAGCAACGTGGAATATCGTGAGAGCGAGAGTGTGAATGTGTTTCCGTGGTTCGTCGGAAAGCGACGTACTACGCGGCTGCCTAGGCCGCAGTAGAGAGTTATATTAACGGACTCCACCCTTAGCCTTTGGCTAAATACTCTATCAACAAGGCAGTGGAGCGAATTCGGTAGATCGCGCCCATTGGGAACCATTGAGCGATTACTTGGTTCACACACCCTTCGTTTGATCAGGTGTCAAACAGCGGCATGATTCTCTCCACAAATGCAACAGCAAACAGCTGGGATACAATGCTTCGCCAGATGAAATCAAGTGGCAGTGTTCTTATTTAGTGGCAGGTTACATCTGCCACTTCACAGAGTTGTTAAATGGACATTTGTGGATTTTATAGAGAGAAAGCTTGCAAGGCGAAAACGCAAAACCTCCTGGAACACTTCCACCGAATTACTCGCTGGAACGGGAAAAACCCGAACCCCCCAGCTAGCACTACCAGCAAGTTGTTCAGCTGGCCAGACGCTATATCGCGGTACCAAAGCTCAAAAGCTGGTACGCCTGAATCGCTGGTACTCGCGGTTGCTCTAAGCAACTTGCAGATGCTCTGTTGAGACCCACTGTCCAACGAATAGAAAAACGCGGAGTTAAAGGAAGCAAAGATGATAGCGCATCTTTCAAAAGTAATACCTTTATCTATAACAGTTGACTTGATAAGAGAGCACATTGACAAATACCTTGCTTTAGAGAAGCTTCGGGAATGCATATCCACTACAAAGCCCAGTTGTACTAACATACAATCTAATTTACTTCCATAATATACCCTGCAGCACGAGCTTTCTACTGTGAGCAACTACATTATTAGAGGGGAGCAGTTTGTGGTCCCTGCAACCTTTATTCCTATGGTGGTTGAATGTACGCATGGTTGTTGAATACGGCCTCTTGAATACGTCAGGTTCTAACAACGTAATACCAACTCTCCAAGTCGGATGAAAGAACGTGGACTCAGAATTATTTCTCGCACAGCACGGTAACTGACAAATCTCGAAGTCTGTGGGTTCTCGGAACTTAGCCGCGAAAGATTAATTCACGCGAGTCGAACGGGTTCCTAGACCGAACGCAAAGTTTCTACGCACGATTTCCAAACTCAAGACTGAATCAAGAACAAAACAGGCCAATTGCCACAGGCGCTTTTACTGGCCCAAGCTAAGGCGATTCTAGCGTTGTACAGCCTCATTTTTATATCACGAAACGGTGATGAAGGGGGTTTTCCCCTGGAAAAGGTTTGCGTAAGCAAACCCTGGAAGCATGAAACATGGTTTTATGTAAATATGCAAAGTCCGTTAACTGAGCAGGAATGTTGGAAGCTTGGCGAGAGTTGTCCAGAAAATCAATGTTGCTTGGATACAACAATGCGTGTTTGGTTGGAAACGAGACTGTTTCTGGGTGCAAAGGCTAAACGAATGTGAACGTTTCACGAGTTGGAAGGCTGATTGAACGTGTGCGTTTTGTCTGATCCGAGTACATGTGCACTTGTGTGAATCGGGTTTTCAGCCTTCCGTGATTTAAGCCAGTAATAATTATAGGGACGTTGGGTCCCCATAACAATGGTCATCCGGGGATGGTGCGAACATAAGCTCGGATACGACAATACTGTTGGTGGCCGAAGTTGCATCCAAGCGCCTGCCAACAATCCGATAAGAGTACGAGGCCACTGAATGCACCAGTCCAACCTATCGTGTACCCAATGAAGTCATGGGCAATAATTGCCATCGATATTAAGGGCCCGTTTGCCATTGCATCCCCGCAGAAGCTAAACGTGCTAATGGTTAGTTGCTTCTATAGCAAATGGCCAGCAGTTATTCCGTGCGCAGACGTGACTACAGCCGTCATCAGAAAGTGGCTCCGTTGTTTGTTTTTAAGGTACGGGTTGTCAGGAAAAATAGTCACTGTTGCCGGCCCACAATTTGGAAGTAACGAGCATGCTAAATTCCTAAGGGTGCAAAGGTATCATGCACTCGAGGACTGTAGCTTATAGTCTTGCCGCGAACGGACGCTTCAATAGACTAAATCGCTCTTTGAAAGAACCTCTACAAGTCCTTCGGCTCTCATGAGAATCCTTGGATGATGCATTGGTATCTGCTTTAGAGGTTTACAGAACCACTCCGCACACTGCAATAGCAAGGACCACTTCGGAGCTGATGCTAGGGCGAACAATTCGAACTCGATTAAATGTAGCCTTTACATCAGAAGAATGCGCTGATCAGAGGGAATATGAAAAGCGGGCTGTTTACCAGACTAAGTATAGACGCCTTGGGAGAACGTCTCCCCAGGGACGTTTGTTCGTATGAGACTACCCTATCCCCAGCAAGAAGTAATGCGCTCGGAACCACAACATGTGTGGTATCTGTGTGCACGATAGGAACGTACACGTTTACCGATTGGACAAGGGTGAATGCAAGACAGTTGCACACAGCCCTTTCCCAACGCACCGTTGAACAGACAGACCCACTTACAACATCGCGCTCGATACAAAGTACTACCAAACTAAGGTGATCCCGTCGGATACGCCGCCCAGTCTATGGCTATGCATTAACCGGTAACACCACATGCCATTTTTCCTGGGTGATGACATTATATTACATCACTCATGGACATGTAGTGCTTATATTTTACGAACAGTGGAGGGGATGATGTCGTGTTCACATACTTTGCTTAATTTTTGCCCTTGATTCGCTTATCCTACTTACATTCTTATTTAGCACTCGTTGGTCATTCATGTGATCTTGAAGTTGATTGTTTGCAATTCGAACGTCTATCGAGTTACTTGTCGTGTTCCGATACACTGCTTTGTTTCTTCTATCGATACGTTTATACCACCCACGCTTCTACTTAACACTCATTGGCCCAGCCAAATGCACTTGCATCTGATTGGTTGTACTTCTGAAGTCTACTCATAAGACCGTAACGCGCGCATGTGCAGACAGTTCCGGTGCTGCACCGATCTTCTATAGTTTCGGGATAGGACACATTAGCGGAGGAGAAAAATGTGAACTGCATCCGTCCGCTTTTAACTCAGGTTTGAGGAGGTTTAAAAATTTCTTTCAGTTATCTCTAGGTCCGTCAATACGACGGACGGCGCAAACGGCTAGACAGGTTCTGTTTACTTTACGCGACAAATTCGCCACCGAGTTAACTGACTTGATGCAGTTGGGAGTTGACAAGCCGACAGACTGAGTTAGTCAAGTCGCGATTGTTATGAAGAAGTGCGGTGACTTGCGTCAGTGCATAAATCCTAAACCGTTGAACTAAGCTTTGCACAGGGAACACTATACACTAACAACGTTAGAAGTTGCCCTGCCGCGTTTGGCCAAAGCAATGCAATTCACCAAGGTTGATCGATCATCGGCGTTCTGACACGTGGTCCTAGTTAAGAAATTCAGTTTCCTGACGACGTTCACTCACCTTTTGGACGTTTTCGCTGGCTACATTTACCGTTTGGTTTGAAGGTCTAGAGGAAAATTTTTCAGACGCGGTTACTGCAAGCTGTTGACGACCTAGATGGTGTAACCTGTGTAGCAGACGATGTGCTTATTTACGGCTCAAGGGAACAGGAACAAGACACAAATCTGCACCACATTTTGCAGCGTTGCGTGCACAAGAAAATAAAGCTCAAACGCTAGAGCGTTGAGCTCCGGAAACCGGAAGTGATTTTTCATTGGCCCGTACTGACATCCGAGAGAATAAAGATCGATCGCGAGAAAATCAGGGCAGTGCAAGAGATGCCACAACCTGAGGACTTCAAGGCTGTTATTCGGTTAACTGATATGGTGAATTATTTGATCCATTTCTTTCCAAGGCTAGCTGAAATCATGCCCCCAATCCGGAGGCTGACACACAGGGGTGTAAAGTGGACTTGGGGAGAAGAGCACGAGACTGCCCTTATAACCGTCGGGCGTCTTATGAGCTGTGCACCATTACTTGGCTACTATCATCTAGCTATGCCTATGGGCGTGCAATGTGCCAGCAGTCAGCGTGGAATAGACACCGTTCTCGTGCAGGATTACAAGCCCCTGGCATTTCGTAGTCGAGCGCTCACAGTGGCGGAACAACGTTATGCGGAGATCGAAAAGGAGATGTTCGCTGTCGTCTATGCGAAGAAGCGATCTAACAATTACATCACTGAGAGGAATACTATGTTGTATATGGCCCATACATTGCTCGTCTCAATTAGCAATGAACCATTAAATAGTGTCCATCGACTTCTGCAAAGAATGCTTATGCTTCTCCAAAAGTACGACATGGATCTTGTGTACACCTCGGCGACGCAGATGCCAATAGCGGATGCTCTGCCTAGAGCTCATCTTCCGATAGTTGAGCACTAACAGGAAGAACTCGAGGCAGTCAATCTCATACAACATCTGGCGGTAACGGAAGACCGCCTGAAAGAAATAAGATGTCATACGGAGGCAGACGCGACATGCACGGCGTTGCAAGACGTGATTTAGAGAGGATGGCTGGACACAAAATACAAGTTTTGGAAGGAATTAACACCATTCTTCATGTTTCGGGTGGAACTAACGGTGTATGACGGCTTGCTATTCAAAGTAAATCGCGTTTTGGTTCAACTGTCACTTCGCAATGACATGCTAGAACACGCTCATCGAGTTCATTTGGGTGTTACCACCCGCATTAGCGGAGCACACGAACTGATGTTCTGGCCTGGAATAGCGAGTCAAATCTGAGATCAAGTATCAATATGTTCAGCATGAGGCGCGCCAAGCAAGAGAACAAATGATGCTGCATAAGATTGCAGATTGACCATGGAAGAAAGTAGCAGTTAACTCGTTCTGTGATAACGGGAAAGACTACTTAATCACCGTGGACTACTACAGTGACTACTTCGAGATCGGTCCACTCACTGCTACCACCACGGAAGCAGTCATCAATTAGCATGGATATCAGTTCACCAGACACGAATACTGGAGGAACTAATCTCCGACAATGGCCCGCAATTTACAAGTGCTGTGTTAAGGACCTTTCCGAATTAATAGGGAATTTTCGTATGGACAGAAAAGCGGAGGTAGCGGTCAAACAAGCCAAAAAGCTGTTGTCGTACGCTGGATGCACTCATGATGACCCACATCTAACGCTGTTATGGAATCGCAGTACGCCATTACCGAAAACAGTCTCATTCCGGTTCAACGTCTCTACAGCAAAAGGACAAGTACCCTAATGCCTCTGTCTGCTGAGCTGCTACATTCTGTTTATATATCGCATGAGCAACTGCAAAGGAACTTAAGGAAAGGGATAGCAGATCAAAAGGAATATTACTATTACGGGACCGAGGCGCTACCGGAACTCTCATGTATTAAGGAAACGTGGATCCAGCCAATAACGTGTGTTAACAAACGATGGAAAAAAAGTGTAGTGACCGCGAATTTTTACAGAAAGATCTTATGATGTGTGTATCAGGGAGGAGTTACTAAGATGGAACCGAGTGCAGCTGAAGTGATACCGGGAACGAGAAAGTGGAACTGCAGCACTGCACATGACGCCTCGCAGAGAGTCACAACGACAAGGGCAGCAAAGACCGCGCGAAGCGAAAGATCGCAGGGAGTCTTCAGTCAAATAGATTCGGCTGATCCCGTGAAAGAGAAGAATGTGGTACGTCTGTGCAAGTAGAAGAACGATACGATTTACATGGCGAAGCAAGCGGATAGCGTGCTCCAAGTGAACAGAGCAGTTGCTTGAACAGCTGCGCATATTTCATTCATGCGCTGGTTGGTTCGCTGGAGCGGGTTTGTTTAACAGATGCATGAGTGTAGCAGTGTCGTTAGTTATGGAAATGACAGTCATTTACATCGAGGTTCCTACATGCTTGTCATAATGTCATTTTCGCTGAGCTTGCTTTGCCGAATAAACCGTTTGTCCCTGAAGTACCGGGTGCTGCAGAGCAGTTCGCTGAGGCCGTCCAAAAGTATGTTCAGTTTTTCGTACTCTAACCGGTGTAAGGAACAGAAAGTGACATGTAACACCGGCGCGTAATCAAAGAAGAAGTGAACGTCACGATCAAAAGAAAACTAACAGCTTCCTAAATTGAACGGGGGATCGATGCTTCATGAATGACTTGAAACCTCCATAGCCCTTCAAATACAGAGCAGGTACTGCAACACTGTGAACAAGATGCTCGTTGGGCATACCTTCCTGTGACAATTCTTAGATACCGGTTATTTTTCCGCTATCATTTGTTTCATAAATTTGTTTAAACGCGCTACTTCTGTAATTTTACTGGCCGGCGTACATTCTTTGTAATGGGGCGGTAGCCGTTCTGATCCAGCCAACTACCGTCCTGTAACCCTTCTCCCGGTCCTGTCAAAGGTTATGGAAGCTATTGTTGCTGACGTATTAACAGCCTATCTAGATGAGTCTGCCTTCCTTGCACATGAACAGCATGGTTTTCGACGGAATCGATCGTGCACCACAAATCTGCTGCTAGCAAGATCGAGTTGGACCAAATTAATTGACAGCGGTGCAGGAGTGGACGTGGTCTACCTAGATTTCTCAAACGCCTTCGATCGACTAGAGGATGGAATCCTGATCTGCAAACTTCAGAGCTTCGGCATTGGTGATCCGCTCCTAGGATGGATCACAAGCTTTCTTCTCCACTGGTGCTTAGAGGTAAAAGTGCGTGGGTCCCTGTCCCACCCAATCCAAGTCGAATGTGGTGTACCACAGGGATCGGTACTGGGGCCACGATTGTTTTTGATGTATATTGACGACATAGCGGCCCTCATTCTTTCCAACTGCCTACTCTATGCCGACGGCATCAAGGTCTGGAGAGCGACCAATACACCAGACGACTCCCTAATACTTCAAGAGGATCTGGATAAGGTGTATGCGTGGTCAGTTCAGAACCAACTCCCACTCAACACAGAAAAGTGCAGAGTATTACACTTACGTCACCAATCAGCATTTTTCTATAAACTGGGTGACCATGTGCTTCACACAACTGCTGAGGAAAAGGATTTGGGAGTCTTGATTCAGTCCGATCTTGGTTGTTCAGCCCAGGCAAAGAAAGCATCGAACGCGAGCATTCGAAATTTGGGCCTTCTCCGGCGCACATTTGGACGCTTCGATCCATCCGTTTTTCACCAACTTCTAGGTGCATACATACGACCACACGTGGAGTATGCAATACAAGCCTGGCATCCGTGGCTGAGGAAAGACCTCTCTGATTTAGAGAAACCTCAACGACGCGCAACGAAGAACATGAAAGGTTTAGGCCAGTTACGCTACGAAGACAGACTGAGATTGCTCGGGATATTTAGTGGTCAATATCGACGACTACGGGGAGATTTGATTTTGGCTTATCAGATTCTGACAGACCCCAATCATATCTGCCGCCAACTGCTGGAGCTCAGTAACAACAACAATCTGAGAGGCCATCATCTGAAGCTGGCAGTGCAGTACAGCCGTTTGGAATGTCGACGGAATTTCTTTTCCGTGCGTGTTTGCCAAGCCTGGAATGCTCTCCCAGAATCTGTAGACAGTGCACCCAATCTGATCGAGTTCAAAAATCGAGTTGATAGTGCACGCACTTCATTGCACTATCTCCCATAGTACAGTCTAATTTTGAGAGATCCAAAATCCATACTTTAAAAATAATTTTCCTCCACGCAAATTTCAACAGTGGATTTATATTTTGACGCTTCAAACTCAAACACTTTGCCCCATGCGAATTTCAAGGGGCGGTGACTCTTTTAACCAAACACTCCATACCTTATGATCCCCTCCGGAGTTATAGTGGATTATTATTTTGACACTTCAAACTCGGTGAGTCCACAAGCTTGTAGTGACTCGTTGTTAAACGATTTTACTGAATTGGTTTCCATTGAATTTTTCACACTTCTATGATTTTCGCACTGATCACCCTACGGGATTTGTCAAGCTTTAGCTTTTATACCCGCATAAATCCATTGTTCCATTGTTCAGTGTCCCGTTTCCCCTAATACCATTTTCTCAAACACGGTGTTTGGTTCTTACTTTTACTGTTTCTCATTCGCCAGTGTCATTCAGTCTCCTACGCTGTTGAATGGCTCCGATGTGTTTTAATAGTTGTGGTTCAACCACTGTTGTGTCTTATAAATGGAAACGGTGTTCTGTATACAGTCCTGTCTTGACTCATCTTTTGCATTCTCATTCCGGTCCTGGAGTGTGTGCATTTGTGCGCGATACAAGTAACACCACTGAACTCTATTAACTGTAAATCGAGTTGTTGTTCATAGCCAAGATCCAGGTGCGCGAATTGGTTGTCGGCAACATTTATGATTCGTTTTCATTTCGCTCAAAACTACTAAGCCAATTAAATTTGCGATGCAGAATGTTGTTCCGCCTCAATTACTATATGGGCCAATTATATTTTTCCGTGCTGCATGAATGACAGTGCAGTATTGATGCCGCCATGGATCATCGTTTAGCGGTGCTCCGACAGCGCATACACACGTTCACATATGGAATACGCAATACAGGTCTGCTAAGCATGGCTGAGGAGAGATCTCACCGTCTAAGAGAAATCCTAACACCGGACAACCAAGGATGGCAAGGGTCTGTATAACTTATCGTATGAACGAAGACTTCAAGTGCCCGGGGTCTTCAGCGGACAGTATCGGCGATTGCGCGGTGATCACATTTAGACTTAGCAGATTTTGAGAGATCCCAACCACACGTGCCGCTACTTGCTATTGCTGTCACAACAGTAATTTAAAAGGCCACCGTCTCAAGATGGCAGAGCAGTACAGTCGTTTGGAATGCCGTCTGAATTTCTTTTCCGTACTCATTTGCAGAACGTGGAGCGCCCTACCGGAATCTGTCATATATGCTCCCGCGCAAGCAGAGTTCTTAGTCCGAGTTGATTGTGCACTCATACCACTACACCACCTCACAAGACTCATTTCCAACGGATAAGCACAATTAGCTGTTAGCGATTTCACTGGCGGTCAAATCTCAGATTTCGTTCCATTTTTTACCGCCTGTTTGTGTACACCAGGAGGAGAGACGATTTTTAAGTAAATCCCATTTTCCGTCATTACTTGTGGATTTATCTCGGTTTTACGGCTTATACTACGCATTTCACAATTAGTTCACCAATTTTGCTAACAATTTTTCCGTAATTTGAAGTTTTGCCATGTCGATCTTGCAGAAGCTGTTAAGCATTAGGTTTTTTATCCGGATAAAAATTGTTCCCTTGTTTCATTATGTGGTCGTGGTCGGATGTTCACATCAATGATCATTTATGTTGGCCGTAGACTTCTGCTTTTATGATGTTCCAGAAATTTCCGCTTCACTGCATCAATCAAATAAGCAGCTTGATCAGTAATAATCAACGAAGGAATAAAAAGTAAATGACCAAAAGGAATGAGCACAAGCCATACGATATGGAACTACCATATACAGTATTTCGCCCCGAGAAAACCTGTTGCATTCATTCTGTGATATGTCACCAATGAACTAATGGTTTTGTTCGGTCTTTTATTATAAATGTCTTCTCAGTTTCTGTACGGCCATGTTCCCTTCATCTTATTCTCCGGTTTTTCCCTGTACCGAGGCTGTAGAGTGTTACTTCAATACTAGAGGCAGGTGGAAAACCAGTAATAAACACACCGGCTACTGGATATTCAGAAGTGCTAAAACTGAACCTAGTGTATATTACAGGGCTGCAGGAAGCGGAGAGTTTGTGGCAACGCAGCACATGACTTACCGAAAAGACCCAAGTGATGGAGGATTAACTTCGGTAAACCAAATATGCCGACAAAAGCCAATGTGAAAATACACGGGAATAGCAACAACTTCTAGTTCGCTGCAAGGACCCTTTTCTTTAGGTTGGTGTGTCTTGAAGCACCACCTATAAAGGGGAAGTTTGAAACAATTCGCCGTACATAGTCATATAGTTGCATTCTCCTAATTAAACGGATGGTACATCACATTACTATCTATGCACCTGAGATGTTGCTGACGGTAAATACACAAACAGCACTTCATGATATACAGCTTCGAGATTTAACTTTCATTGTGGCCGTGAAAGACCGCAGAATGTTGGAGCCTGGAGATTGAGCCATCAAACCTAGGCTGCATCGCCCTAATGTCAAGTCGAAGAAATAAAATAAGCGGGTTGATTGATTCGGTACCGGCCCACACCCCATCGAGGCCAACATTATTCAGTAAATTCATGCACGAAGACTCCGAGATTACAACATATCCCGATATCTGTACCCAACGCACACTGTATGAGTGACCTGTAATGACAATAGTTTACTGCAGCGGTTCCATTTCAGCGAACTTTATACATTCCGCGATGCTCTGCGTCTTCGCAGAATCGCAGCAAATATTTTTCTTCTATGATCCGATAACATTGAAGTCTTAATCCGTGCTTGATCAAGGAACCATGAATGAACACCATACACTGATTTGTCAAGAATAAAATTATAAACGCTACAAGCCCAGCGGTAGTCAGTTGGTGAATTTCATACCCGAAGTCATAAATGCAATCAAAATAGAGCGGGTTGCCAGTGCAGCCTTCCAGTTATCCCAACCTATAACTGAAGTTACAAATATTGTATGCGTTTCACAAACCATATAGAGCTGGACCCAGAAATGGCAGATGCACTTCTGCACATCAAAATGCAAGGTCAGGATTAATGGATGCTATATGGATGCAGGGTTATGTATTTCTACTTCATTGTGGTTCCATTGTAGTTTGCACTTCGGTCAGCGATTCAGAATTGATCTATTCCAGTTCCCTAAATATCAGCGAACATGTGAACTATCTGACTAAGCGAATGCATGTAATGGACCATACTAATAAATTACTTACGTTGAGACAAGACTCATGTCACATAAAATCAACGTAAGGCTCTCGATAGGATACTGTTGTGTTCCGGTCATCAATCCACGTAAATGTAACTTGAAGGCCATAAAATGTTCAACACGCCTTCATTAAACGCCTCTATGGTTACTCCACACGCTCTTTATAAACATAGATGTAATTTAACGTTGGGCCTTTATGGTTGCTTAGATTACATTTAAATATTTGCGGACTAGACAAACTTGTGTGGCATATTGCGTAGTCAACACAGGTCTATTTAATTTTGTCTAAAAACCAAATAGGAAATGCGTGACACAGTATGTATGATTGTAGTGCCTCCATTCAGGAGCAGAGTCAGGACTTTTATCGTATAAGGATCAGCCTGGTATGGAAAATGCTACCTAGTTGCAAACTATGTACGAAACACTTATGCCTATTCTACCTAATGATTAAGATTTCTCTGACACCAGCAAAGGCAAAACGGATCTTAAGTTCGCAAATAAACGACGATAGATTATTTAAGGAAGGACCGGCACATATATGAAACAAGAATACGGGACTCATTTGTCGAAGGCTATTGGTCCATGGCTGCTTTTTCTTTCCACTATCACTCGAAACCTGCTCTATGTTAGCTTTCTACACTCCTCCGCCGATTTCTTAACTCTTTTCCATGTCTCTGCTGAGAGATCGACAACGGATATTTTCCTAGCGATCGATTGTCTGGAATTAATGAACAAACTCCTTTCCACTTCTGATGGCCACAATTGGTCGTAAGTTGCACTAAAACACCCATTTCTCCAGGGATGGTATAAACTGCATTTTGATTACATTCCTTGTTTTTTCTTCCTTTCAAAATCATGGCCGGAGGGTGAAACTTTTTCTCTCGAACTTTCTTTACTGTCGTTGTTCGGCAAGGTTAACCGTCCTTTTGTGATTGCCCTGTTTGCAAATTGCAATTATTATTATTTCTCATATTTTCCTACACACTGCACACTTCATATACTTACTTCGCATATTTTATCTTATTTCTTATTTCATTGTTGGCCATGACTTGGTTGTATCTTGAGGCGACGGAATGCATTTTCCAAGCTAAACAATTATACCCATGCAAGAAATTTTGTCACTGTCTCACTGACGCGACTTATTATGAACTGCAATGCGTTCTTATCTTCCCGAAGTAAAGTAGAATTGTCATGCTCAAAATAGATAAAGGTGGGAACTAGCTAGGTGGCCGTTTAGTTCATGACATGTGATAAAATACAGCCCTACAATATGATTAACATATAAGAATCTAATTTTGACTTTATCCCACCGGCACACAGCCAATTGGGGCACGGAAGTGCGGATGAAATCTATCCGAAGAATACACTGCATGGAAGCAGGTCCCCTGGGGCCGGTTCCGTGGATGGCTGTATTTAGATAAATCTGCAGTTGTTATTATGCCCAATTAGCTAATACCTCTAATGCCATCGAATTCCCAATTAGCTTAATAGTATGTCCCTGGTGAATTAACTGGTAAGTGTCCAAATACACCAGTGCAGGGCTTCTTGAATCTATCAACTCAAAGTGACCGAACTGCGTAGGACTGAATCTTAACCATCCTTTCACACATTGTGTATGTACCGGCAAGTTCTGCTTGCATGCGAGCAGATACTGGCGAAAAAAATTGTATCCAGTTAAAGCCTACATGGCGAGCTAGACCAAAGTTTTGTTTCGAAGAGCACACCCACTTTGGGAGTTGAAAATTTTATCCTTAGGTAGGTAAGGGGGCTGCTAAACAACAGTCGGCATCATTTCGTTTCAGTCAAACATTTATTATTCCTTTGCTATCCATCCAATGATAAATATTTTATCTGCTTTTTAACTTTCCTGATCCACCTGCTATTAAGGTTACATACAAGTAGGCACTTACCCGTTCATATCTATACAGGCGTGTCTCGCATCGTAGACAATGGCTGGGACCATCCGGCTCCGGATTTATCTGTCACTCTGGCCTCCAAGCGGACAGCCACAGGAGGCCTGCGCCCACAGATGGACAACGGGTGGCTTGCGCTGCACCACTCACACCTACATCCACACACCCCATATCCAGTGTAAACCCGAAGGAATCAGACCGGGAAGCATGTAGAGGGGAGAGCCACATTTCACCAACGGAGCCGGCCCACACTCCTTCACAGGTAAACACAAGCACGCTGTATTTGGGGAATCAATCGCACACAGCGCGGTGACTGGACCGTAGTCCGCTCTACACCAGATGGAACCAAGCTTCGAGCCCAATAGGCTCACGAGAACCGTGCAACCCGTTCCCTCCAGCAATGACCAACTGCCTCTTGGAGACAGTGTGGGCGCAGCGGTGGATGATAGACAGGTAGGCACCTTGTCAACATGCACATTAAGCGCAGCCACACCGGGGATGTCAAACAACAGCTCGTCACTTGAACTGATAATGACAAATAATATTTATCGAATATACCACACGGATATGCTGACATAGCTCTTCGCTAAATGAGCACATAAAACAAGATGGTTATCAACAAAACCTTGTTAAGTTCAAGGTGTTGGAGAAAGATATTTTAAAAATTTCACAGCCAAGGAAATGTTAACAAATTCAACCGCAATTAGCCTAAGCGACGTGTGCAAGTTAATAGAAGATTATTCGGGTAGACACTAAAATGAAGCAAAAACGCATTAAGACAAGATAGCAAAAAGCCACCTGAAATGTAGCGACTTAGCACGGAATCACGTGGTTAGTAAATCGAATGGAAGCGTATGCAGCATACCTACCAACGCTGCACCGGTTCTACTTACGTTCTCAGCAGGACATGCCTTCAATTCGATGCTGGTTCCGGGTGGCTTCGCTCATGGCTCGCCAGACCTGCCTGACACAGGCAATCGCGACTGCATGTGATAGAGTATCCTGCGCCCGACGTCAATGGAGTACAATCCATCGGCGCCTGTTGA
>OX104064.1:9945188-10025850 GCA_944474145.2 Dicrocoelium dendriticum | reverse complement strand
TTTCGGCAGCGCAAGCCATCCATGGTCCCTCTGTAGGCGCAGGCGTCCTGTGGCTTGCCACAATGACAGGCAAATCCGAAACCGGATGCCGCCAACCATGTATGTATGTGTTCCCCATGCTGAGGCTGATGTTGCATTCTTGATGCTTCTTCACCGCAGTTGGGCTAAACCAACTTACACTTAAACTAGGTCTTTTTAAGCTGGATAAATTTCATTCCGCTTTATTTGGTTTGTTCTGCCTCCCTGAATAATGTTCTATTAACTGGCCACGTTGCTTACACTAATTGCGCTTATCTTCGATAATTTGGTTGCGTTTGTAGCATTTTAAGTAACTTGTGGACATTTCTTACTTATCACGGATTTGTTGCTAACCAAATTACTTCATATGGTAATTTAGCGAAGAGTTATGCCACCGTATCTGTATGCATTATTGGATTTATTTTATTTCAGCTTGTCGTTTAAAGTGAATGGCTGTTGTTTGATATCCCTGGTATGGTTGCGCTTGATGTGTATGTTGACAAGATGCCTACCTGTCTATTACCCACTACATCGTTCATACTGGCTCCAGGAGACAGTTGGTCGTTGCTGGAAGGGACGGGGTGCACGGTTCTTTTGGCCGTGCTAGGCTCAAACAGCGGTTCCATGCACTCAGTGTGCAGCGGACTACGGTCCAGCCACCGCCTTGTGTGCGCTTGATTCCCCAAATACAGCGTGCTTGTGTTTGCCTGTGAAGGAGTGTGGGCCGGCTCCGTTGATGAAACGTGGTTCCCATCCGCATGCCTCCCGGTCTTATTCCTTCGGGTTTACACTGGATATGGGGTATGTGTTTGGAGCTGTGGGTGGTGCAGCGCAAGCCATCCATGGTCCCTCTGTAGGCGCAGGCGTCCTGTGGCTTGCCACAGTGACAGGCAAATCCGAAACCGGATGCCGCCATCCATTGATTTGTGTGCAGGGCTTAAAATAATTATGATCTTCGCTCCGTTGCCTCCCGGCCAATTGTTCTCCATACTTCTACTTGGTTGGTCCGGATTTTTAAGCACCGGCACTAATGTTGCAGTACGTACTACCCATTCTCCATCTGCAGCGACTCACAGATACATTGATATAGAATTTGGGAAAGAGGTACCCAGATGTTGAGTAGCATAATAAGAGCGGTGAGCCAGACAGTCAAATGAGTAGTTGAGAATTCTGAGCAGAAATTTGAAGACATCCATCAGTTTATTACAACATGCATATTTCTCATTAGATTCGAATACCGACCTTTTGATGAAGCGTTTCCACTCTATTTCCCCCACACACTCACATAGATTTGAGGGAGATTTAAACGTGAAGGATTATCCACTGGCTTGCCGGACAAATAAACTTGTGCAAGTATATTTCAAACTTGAGCTGCACTAGAAATTAATGCTTCATGCTAGGGGATCTGGCGTTCTAATCAATGCTTAAGCTTGCATTAAATCCATATTGGTGAATGGGGCATTACATATGCGCTCTCTGGCGCTTCATCCACACAGGAAAACTTTGAGATTCTGAGTGAGTGCACTGAGGTACAAACAGAGTGATAGCGAGTCTCAAGAGGCCCCATGCAAGCACTCGAACAATCGTAAGTTTGTACTCATCCAACTGTTTTATCTGTGTGCATGAGGGAACACATCGGCTCATAGACACTATACCACGCCTCGAATGTTCCTCACAAACTGCTTCATGCATGCCTAAGTGTGTACTCAGAAGCAACCAGAAGTACACGAGGATCGACTTCCGGGCCGGGTAACATTTGAAAACTACCATGAAATATGAGTGTTTAGCACACTTGGAAGGCCCTTGGAGTCAATCATGTTGGTTACACATTCCGTTGTCTGAATTTGATAGATGAGAAGTAAAGGAGAAAACAGTGCATATTCCTGGCAGCATTCTTCTCCTTCCCTTCGTGATAAACATACAGATGATCGTCTGGTAAACAGACCCACATTGTCTTTTAGCTCACTTGAATATGAGGAAACGGTCGAAAGCTTGACAACATTAACAGATGCGGGACTAACGTCAACTGAGAAGATCTACCACTCAAAATGTGCACGATAGCGCAGAATTCTTTTTATGGCTGAATGGCTAGTACGAAGATTTTTGCTTAGCAGTTAGAGAAACACAATTAGCTAACCCCCAGAGGAAATTGGAGTTTGTTTAAATGCAGCTACTACCACCTCGGGTGAGACGATCGCTGAAAAAAGCGCCCGGATTAATAAATGTTGCAGTCTGAGAGTGTGTCTTGCGGAAACCGCAATAGACTCGTAGCAGAGACGACTCAAAGACAGCATAACACACTGTGCTGCTAGAACACAATGTATCTTATGGCAAAACTCATGTATAACACATCGGTCTAGTAGCTGCGCACAGTACTTCACTGAGTGAGTGAGCGATAGAGACGTTCGCGCGCGTTTTAGATGACAGCGCTGGGTGTGCGAACATACGGCCGACGATAGTGATTCATATGTCATAGCAGACAATCCGAAAATCCTCAGGAGTAAGAGCATTTTACCAGCTCGGCATGAAGTCCACTAGCATCGTTCATATACAGTATATTTGGTTATGAAGGCAAACAACTTGATGATCGAAGATGAATGACAAAGTGCGAATTGCCATGCTGTTGTTACTCTTCTCGATAACATATATTAGATTCGACTTTTTTTACCTTCAATTCTACATAGTGTCACCATGGTATAGAAGTCGTTCGGAACCGGTAAAATCCAGTGTAGTTGCCCTTCTACCTGTGTTGTCAAAGCTAGTGGAAGCAATCATCCCTACTACCCTATTCGACTACATAGAACACTAACATCACAGCACCGGAGCAGCATGGCTCCCGTCAACAGTCATAATGCACTACCCAGCCTGACGACTGCATTCCGTAGTTGGACGGGGGCGAGATGTAGAGTGCTGGGAATCGACGTCACTTAAAACTTGTCCAAAGCCTTTGTCCTCCTTCACAAGCTCCAAAACTACAGAATAGGGGCCATGCTCTTTTGCGGATCGGGAAATTCCTGCAGTAAAGTGTCCATTGCGGAGTACCACAAGATTCAGTGCTGAGGTCGCGTCTGTATCTCGTACACATTAATGAGGTTACGCTTGTGATTGTCCATAATTACTTTCTTTTGTTGATGATGAGGCGATGAGGTGGCTTGGGTAGCGTAAATGGATGGCCAATCAAAAAATTTGTTTCCCCACTGGCCAAATAGCTTATTTATTCCTAATGATTAAATCTTACATGATATCTTCCAGGAGCCAACTCTTTGGGTGCTGATTTAACATGATCTTGACTGCGCAAAGCAATTGCAGAAGGCGTTGAAGATCGGGAATCAGTTGCTCATTTGTTCGCCGAGCTGCGAAATTGGTTTGCAAACGTTTCACCGTCATGCGAGACGGCATCATCAGTGCGTCGAGATGTGGGGTGTAATCTCACGGGAATCAACTTGTCCGTCTGCTATATGAGAATTCGAGTAGTTTGGTTCAACCGTGTAACCGCACATGCTTAACATCTGCGCAAATATCCGTCAACCCTGACAGAATCATGATCTCGGATCTCTCGAGACTGCACAGTGAAGAGTTACCAAGTACGTAGAGGAATTATTCCGCCTTCCACATCAACTTAAGCCGATGGTTCAAGGTTTACACTGGTCAGTAGAGGCACCTACGGGGTGAAGTAATAGTGACTTTCCAGATTCTAAAGAACAATCACGTCTTCCACCACATGCTGCAAATTAGTAGCAACACTTACTAGCGAAGCTACCAGCTAAATTTGGTGACGCTGTATGGCCGGTTGGGATAATCACCGGATCGTTTTTCACCTTTATGTAGCACAGCTATGGATCTGTGTGTCCAATTAATTTGCTCCCTACTCCACATTATCCGTGCCCAGAGTTGCATTGATGATGTCCGAACCCAATTACATCGTCAAATGTGACCAATTTAAATTGGAAGATGGTATAACATGACAAACAATGTACTGACCATCATTCTCTAACACAAATGGTTGCTGTTCTCACGTATGCATTCGTGTAATCGTTGTGGCGAATCTTTGCGTCTACGTTTTCAACTGGCGTTTGCACATTGTGGTTCACATTTTGGCCATTATTCCACAGAACCAGTTAAGCACTTAATGGTTTTTAAGTTAAAAGCACCATCGTTCCATTGACTGCGCTGCTGGGTGCGACAGACATTGTCTCGTTCAGCTACAAGCAAATGTGAGGGTTTGTGTGGTTGTCTTACATCTTTCATTCGAATTGTAATATGCTGCAACCGGTGTGGTGTTGGAAAGTGTAGATTGTCAGTTTGTGAATGGTCGCACAACGCGATCGCCTAGTTCCTATCAATGGTCTTGAAACAGACAGAGTCGTGTGGACGTGGTAAAGGGAAGGTGAATGCGGTTCAGTGCCCTTATTAATGGTACACTTGAAATTTGCGCTGATCTTGTGCTACTGCTAATGACTTGAGAGTGTCTATTTGTGCAAACAAAGAGAGGAAATTGTCCTGACAAGTCCCAGGAATCTAGCCTCTGCATAACGGACAGACGAACAGGAATCAAAAACTGCCAGGCATTATAGTATTGAGTTTGTTGCAAATCCCATCGAGAAAGACAAACGTTTATTTAAGAGAGAGATCATCCCAGTAATTTTTAAATCAGATTATCCTCCATATACACAGCAAAGCAGTAGACAGTCGTTTCAACACGTTTTGTATCGGTAGTAGTTCTCCACATCGCAGTTAGTTTGTAAATCATAACGGTCCGAAGTTGTCCCCCGTGGTCTAGCGGCATAAACTGCTGACGGGCGGTGCAAAACGTTGGTGGTTATGGGTTCTGATACTGATGGATCCGATGGATGCGCACTATTGATGATGCCCGAAAAAGTTAAACTATAATCTAGTGCTTTTCCAGGCATGTGGAAGACTATCTAATCTAGAAGCTGGTGCAACGAACTCTCAGTTACTTACAGCAAAAATCCCCTACTCATGGGTACATCAACGACAGTGTTGTCCGACGCCAAATATACACTCTAAGATCGGCCTTGTACTCATCTATATTCTACAAGTAGAGAGACCGAGTCGGGAGTCGAACCCGAGATGAAAAGACTGGGGACAAACTCATGTGCCGATATATATTTTTTCGATAAATGTCACAGGGGTTAGTGGTCCACCGTTAGGCTGTGTTAGGCTACATTTATGGGACTGGATTGTAGCACGCAAGTTCAGTTTGGACTGTGTGTTACTTTTATGTGAATAACTGGGGCATTATATGGAGCGTATAAATATTGCCTACGCAAACCTGATCACTAATTACTCCTTCCACGCTTCGGGTCATAGGAGGCACTTAAACCCGGCCATCGGAGCTAAAATAGCTATGCGCCATTCGGCGGATCCTTTAATTTCAGGTTTTTAACAAACCACTTTACAGCCAATGGTTGTAAGCATCAGGATCGATGAGACATGGTGTCATTCATGGACCGCCCGTAGTGCCAGCTCGTCACATGGCCGTTGGTCTCCTTGCGCAGACCGTTAACATTTGGCAAACCTCTCAAACTAGCACTTTATAGTCGACTGTCTAATACTTCCACAGAACTATGTGTCATTTGAGCACTTTAGTAGGCAGGTTTTTCATCTTGTCATGCGGTATGGAAAGTAGGGGGACAGGGTTGTTTAGTTTCCGTCACATCCATAGACCCATGCAATGCTTTGGCAGTAAAATAACGATGGGTTACTCGAACATACGTCACCCAGTATAACGGGTCGAACTCCCCGTGTCACCTGTCAGGTTGACCTAAACGTCGTACCCTTTTCGAATTTACACTCGGGCGACAACTGAAAGACCAGTAGCAGTGCATTCCGTATAATATGATTACTACGTCATTCCTTAGGCATCTTAACAACCGATATCTTTCTGCAAATGTTTCGAGTTGTGTTCTGCCCCATTAGGAATACTGCATCTATGCTTGTCCTCCCTGTCACATACGGAATATAAGGGAACTGTAAAGTGATTAAGGGATGAATAGTAGTTTGACAGCGTGGTTACAAGAACAAAGGTAACACTTATGCCTATTTAGTTTGGGAATACATTCAATACACTACCGAAAGATTAGCTGAGAACTAATTCTAACCCACCGTATTTTAATTGAAGGTAGGCCTGAATTTGTCTTGGCTAATTCGTCTATCCTAGATTGTCTATTCTCCGCGGGCATCCCAAGAAGTTGAACGAACCGCTATCCGACCAGAGTAGGGCGGAAACTAGGCTATCACGCCGTCATCAAGCACTGCAACTCCTTTCCAGAAAGTGCTGTCAGGAAATCCACAGTTAAGGGGTTTAAGTGTCAAATGGGCGCTCCTGGGTGGCAACCGAAAACATTTCTTTCTCATGACCAACTATCAACTTCACAGTTCGATTTTCTTTTCTGTACTTTCCTACACGCGTTGAGGTTTTCCTTTTTCAAATTGCCTTACATGTACTCCTATTTGTTGCTTGGTTCAAGCGATTGGTACAGCAAGAGATTGGTACTGCGAGGAACATGGTTTGAATCGCAGATTTTGTTCTAGATCCATAAAGACCTCAGAGCGCGTTATCTGTTCTTGCCCAACGATCCGATTAAAAAAGAATAAGCACGGTATTCGCAAATAGTTACATTCCAGCATGTGCTCGAACCTACTTGACCAGTTAAACAAGTGCTATTTACCCGTCATAAACCACCTGTTAAGAACGCAACAGCGTTCACACGGTTCTGTACTAGATAACCCACTTCTAGATCCCATAATAGTCCGAAAATGAAAGGTCGGGTGTAAATGCGCCATTCTTTTGTGGCACGGTTATGGCTCTCCACTGTTGCGCACCTTCATACACAACGTATCGGTGGGGGTTAATTTGTACACCACACGTCTTTCGTCCGCAGCGACCCATGGTTTCATTAAGTTGTTCGAGTCTGCTCGTTTTTACATATATTGCTTATTAGTCGTGCGCTACACATTCGTCCTACCATTGTTCCATTGTACTAGCGCTGCACAACGTCAACAATGGCAGATAGTTGTCAACAAGCATAGTGACATCAACTTACCAAACTGCCTGCAAAGATTGATTGCTTGGATCTAGCTCAAGCGCCTAAGTACTCAAGTACTGGCAAACAAGGCGGATGGAAGGAAGCGCATGACGAAAAGACTGCAGCAGCGTCGGCATGTTGTTTGTATCGCTACAAATACAACATTGGTACTGCGATTGATAATAAACGTAGTTCCCCTTGCTTTTCGCCTACCTCATCTGGAAGTTCTAAAAAATGCAACGTGAGGCACGGTGGCCATTTGGTAAATTCAGATGTCTCGGACTCTAGATTTGGTCAGTTAAATGTATAGAAGCGCATTTGTGTGAAAACATTTCGGATAGCCCTGATTTTGTCTTGTGAGAAAATTTAACCTAGCGTACACTCATACTCTTTTTAATGTTAGTCTAACCACCACACTGTCTCGCGAATCCGATGGATGCGAGTACGTTATACACCTCAGCTGCGAAATTGTTGGCTGGAAACTGAACTTTCATGTTTTCGGAGACAGTAACCTAACTTACAAGACAACCACTCGGATGCTTTTGTTTGCAGAAACAGCGCATGGTTTGCAATGAACAAGGATGAAATGAAATACAAAAGTCGCTCCTTTGGAGGGTGCTTTAAAGTCCGTCATTTCACAGAAGTCAATCCTTCAGGGACAAACGGTTTATTCAATAAAGCAAGCTCAGCGAAAGCAACAGCATGATTAGATTGTAGAAGCCTTGTGGAAATAACTAAGACCGTATCATAATTAACGACGTTGTCGAATGCATGAGATACATCCATTGGATCAGTCAAACCAACTCACTCCAACGCTGCCAACTACCAACCAATCAGCCTATAGGCGGAGATGCGTAGGCGTGCAATCATCTGCTTCGTTCACTTGCGGCAAGCTAGTCGCTTGCTTCGTCAAGTAAGTCCGTACTGTTCTTCTACTTGCATAATCTCATCAGGTCCTTTCCTTTCTCGGGATCAGCCGCATCGATTGGAATGAAGACTCCGCTAAATCTTCCAATCCGCGAATCCTTTGCCACCCCTGTCGTTGTGACCTTACCGAATACCGTCGAGCGCCTTGATCAGATTCATCTTCTCGTTCTCGGTGTCACCTCAGATGCACACGATTCTTTCTCATTACCTTACATCCAATATTGACTTCAGAAGATCTTTTTCCAAACATCGTGGTCACTACACTTTTTTTTCTTCGCTTGTTGATACTGTATTGGTTGAATCCACACTTCCTCCTTTTCTGTTAGCTCAGGTAGCGCCCGAGTACCGCGGTCGCAATACAGTTTTTGATCTGACAAGCGCTTTCTTAAATTTCTTTGCAGTTACTCATGCAATGACAAAGTCTGGTGCAAAGGTTCCAGCGATGCAGCCTTTAGGGTTCTGGTCCATCTGCTTCACAAATATTGAACTGGATTGGGAAATGTGTTCGGTAATAGGGTGTTGCGAATTTCCAGCAGCATCGTACATGGATCTTCATGCGTTCCTCTAGCCTTCGACAACAGCTTTTTGGCTTGTTTGACTGCTGCCTCCGCTTTTCTGTTAAACCGGCTGTAATACGGGCTGGTTTGTCCATACGAAAATTCCCTACTAGTTCGCAAAGATCCTTAACACAGCACTTGTAAATTGTGGGCCATTGTCGGAGATCAGTTCCTCCGGTATTCGTGTCTGGTGAACTGATATCCATGCTAATTGATGACTGCTTCCGTGGTGGTAGCAGTGAGTGGACCGATCTCGAAGTAGTCACTGTAGTAGTCCACGGTGATTAAGTAGTCTTTCCCGTTATCACAGAACGAGTTAACTGCTACTTTCTTCCATGGTCAATCTGCAATCTTATGCAGCATCATTTGTTCTCTTGCTTGGCGCGCCTCATGCTGAACATATTGATACTTGATCTCAGATTTGACTCGCTATTCCAGGCCAGAACATCAGTTCGTGTGCTCCGCTAATGCGGGTGGTAACACCCAAATGAACTCGATGAGCGTGTTCTAGCATGTCATTGCGAAGTGACAGTTGAACCAAAACGCGATTTACTTTGAATAGCAAGCCGTCATACACCGTTAGTTCCACCCGAAACATGAAGAATGGTGTTAATTCCTTCCAAAACTTGTATTTTGTGTCCAGCCATCCTCTCTAAATCACGTCTTGCAACGCCGTGCATGTCGCGTCTGCCTCCGTATGACATCTTATTTCTTTCAGGCGGTCTTCCGTTACCGCCAGATGTTGTATGAGATTGACTGCCTCGAGTTCTTCCTGTTAGTGCTCAACTATCGGAAGATGAGCTCTAGGCAGAGCATCCGCTATTGGCATCTGCGTCGCCGAGGTGTACACAAGATCCATGTCGTACTTTTGGAGAAGCATAAGCATTCTTTGCAGAAGTCGATGGACACTATTTAATGGTTCATTGCTAATTGAGACGAGCAATGTATGGGCCATATACAACATAGTATTCCTCTCAGTGATGTAATTGTTAGATCGCTTCTTCGCATAGACGACAGCGAACATCTCCTTTTCGATCTCCGCATAACGTTGTTCCGCCACTGTGAGCGCTCGACTACGAAATGCCAGGGGCTTGTAATCCTGCACGAGAACGGTGTCTATTCCACGCTGACTGCTGGCACATTGCACGCCCATAGGCATAGCTAGATGATAGTAGCCAAGTAATGGTGCACAGCTCATAAGACGCCCGACGGTTATAAGGGCAGTCTCGTGCTCTTCTCCCCAAGTCCACTTTACACCCCTGTGTGTCAGCCTCCGGATTGGGGGCATGATTTCAGCTAGCCTTGGAAAGAAATGGATCAAATAATTCACCATATCAGTTAACCGAATAACAGCCTTGAAGTCCTCAGGTTGTGGCATCTCTTGCACTGCCCTGATTTTCTCGCGATCGATCTTTATTCTCTCGGATGTCAGTACGGGCCAATGAAAAATCACTTCCGGTTTCCGGAGCTCAACGCTCTAGCGTTTGAGCTTTATTTTCTTGTGCACGCAACGCTGCAAAATGTGGTGCAGATTTGTGTCTTGTTCCTGTTCCCTTGAGCCGTAAATAAGCACATCGTCTGCTACACAGGTTACACCATCTAGGTCGTCAACAGCTTGCAGTAACCGCTTCTGAAAAATTTTCCTCTAGACCTTCAAACCAAACGGTAAATGTAGCCAGCGAAAACGTCCAAAAGGTGAGTGAACGTCGTCAGGAAACTGAATTTCTTAACTAGGACCACGTGTCAGAACGCCGATGATCGATCAACCTTGGTGAATTGCATTGCTTTGGCCAAACGCGGCAGGGCAACTTCTAACGTTGTTAGTGTATAGTGTTCCCTGTGCAAAGCTTAGTTCAACGGTTTAGGATTTATGCACTGACGCAAGTCACCGCACTTCTTCATAACAATCGCGACTTGACTAACTCAGTCTGTCGGCTTGTCAACTCCCAACTGCATCAAGTCAGTTAACTCGGTGGCGAATTTGTCGCGTAAAGTAAACAGAACCTGTCTAGCCGTTTGCGCCGTCCGTCGTATTGACGGACCTAGAGATAACTGAAAGAAATTTTTAAACCTCCTCAAACCTGAGTTAAAAGCGGACGGATGCAGTTCACATTTTTCTCCTCCGCTAATGTGTCCTATCCCGAAACTATAGAAGATCGGTGCAGCACCGGAACTGTCTGCACATGCGCGCGTTACGGTCTTATGAGTAGACTTCAGAAGTACAACCAATCAGATGCAAGTGCATTTGGCTGGGCCAATGAGTGTTAAGTAGAAGCGTGGGTGGTATAAACGTATCGATAGAAGAAACAAAGCAGTGTATCGGAACACGACAAGTAACTCGATAGACGTTCGAATTGCAAACAATCAACTTCAAGATCACATGAATGACCAGGGCAACTTCTAACGTTGTTAGTGTATAGTGTTCCCTGTGCAAAGCTTAATTCAACGGTTTAGGATTTATGCACTGACGCAAGTCACCGTACTTCTTCATAACAATCGCGACTTGACTAACTCAGTCTGTCGGCTTGTCAACTCCCAACTGCATCAAGTTAGTTAACTCGGTGGCGAATTTGTCAGGTAAAGCAAACGGAACCTATCCGGTTGTTGCGCGGTCAGTGGTATTGGCGGATCTAGGGATATATGAGAGAAACATAAGGCGTCCCCATACCTGGGCTAAACGCGAGGAGATACCGCTCACTAACATCTGTCTCCGCTTCACATGCATGCACAAAACGATCGTGGTTAAAAGGAAGAAAGCCAAGGCACTGGATGAAGTCCACACGGATGTTGTTGTTTCAAGACTGAGTGCATCCTCTTTGAGGACTGGCAACATCAAGTGAAATGATTTCGTCACATTTGGCGCAAATTCGACCCCATGCCGTACATTGATCACGGTCCTTCGGGTGTTGCGCGGTACAGAATTTGCAAGAGTTTGGGTGTTGTTAACAGGCTTCGCAATTTTGCCGGGTAAACTAGACACGGCACATAGCTATGCATCAATCGGTAATTTTATTTGTAAAATGTGGCTTGTAGCTGTTGATTCACTGAGGTATATATAAAGGTATTGTTTGAGCGATAACTGCCGTTGCCGCATTAGCCGCTGGGTGATATTTTCATCATTGATCCTCAGTACAATTCTATCTCGTACTACACTGTCAGCCAATTGCAAAAATTACAGGAACGAGCCAGGATCTTCAGCTCCGCTACATAGTTCTGGATAGTTTCGTTTGGGCACCTGTTTCGAGTGAAAAAGTGATACCGCTGATACTTCTCCTTAGTCTGGCCCAAGCATGATTCGCCAACTTTTCCGATGATGTTTTCCAGCTCAGCTGTCTTCGTCCTCTTCGTACTGCGTCTTTTCCAAGACGCGGCATGCTCCATCTCAGATCGTATGTCTAAACATCGCCAGGCCATACGTCATCGGTAGATCATTAAGACGCACTAGTAAGTAAAAAATCTACCCACTTGTTTTTCCAGATTCTCTAAGTACCGGCGAAGTTGTTTTCTTCCAGATTCAGTGGGGCAGGCGTTTGAACGGCTAGCTGTGTTCCAATGTGCAACTGAGCACTGTTCAGCGATATTGCCTTCCTCTTCTCTGACACCATGTCGCAGAAGTCGTTCCTTCAGGGACACAGGGTTTATTCAACAAAGCAAGCTCAGCGAAAGTGACAGAGTGATTAGGTTGCAGTATCCTCGTGGAAATAACTAAGACCGTATCATAATTAACGACGTTGTCGAATGCATGAGATACATCCATTGGATCAGTCAAACCAACTCACTCCAACGCTGCCAACTACCAACCAATCAGCCTATAGGCGGAGATGCGTAGGCGTGCAATCATCTGCTTCGTTCACTTGCGGCAAGCTAGTCGCTTGCTTCGTCAAGTAAGTCCGTACTGTTCTTCTACTTGCATTAGCTCATCACACACTGCAACCACATGTAGGGCTGTATACACTTACGTCCGCCTTTAAGAGTGGAGACAGTGTGCTCCAAAACGTTGGCGTGATGTGCTTGAGCGGATAAATTTGAGCTTCTTCAGTTACGGATTGCGTGTTCTAAAGTTTTACAGAAAAACCGCCAGTTATATAATCAGGCAAAGGGGACGATTGCGACTTTAGAAAAATTGCAACATCGGGTATGGAAAAGCCGTTGGCAGACCATTGGGACTTGGCTGCTAAATATCGATCAGTGAGTCTGTCAGTGTTACCATAATGCCTCGTAACATGAATGCCTTGTCATCATCTTGATTGAGTTCACCACTCACATCTGTTAGACAGCCTTTGGACGATAATGCGGTTTTCATGCCCGATTCGTACAGACTGGGGCGTGTGTTATGCTTCCACAGAAATTGTGCGACATAATCACATAAATTGAGTGGACGCGACCAGAATACCGAAATGAACGTTTGGCGGTTGGGATGAAAGTTGCAGCGACTGGAACGTAGGCGCAATCAGAGCATGTTTAATCATGGATCCCCAACACCATTCTTCAGGAAACAAGCAATCGACGATATTGCTAGGATTGAGTATTCGCACTCGAACTGGTATGGTATGAGGGGGGGTAGGTGCTGCGTTGACGAAAACGTGGAGCGACTAAACGTTGTGCTTTTCTTGCCGCAAACACTGTTTCACAGCTGGTTTTCTGCTCGTGTGTACTCCACAGATGTCGATACCCGGGTTGCGGCTTAAACACTGAGCTTAGGAGTTTGGTAGTGGACAACTTGACATATATACCAACGAAAGTCCTTGTGTGTACAGAACGCATCATACCGTCTTACTAGAAACCAAGATGTGCCTCGAAGCAACTTTCCGTGTGTTCGACAACGGGGTGCGAGCCGCTCCTCGCATTCAAATCAAACACGGTTCCGGTTGTTGAATTGGTTGGACTATTCGACTATGCAAATCTCTGTCTTAACTGATAATGCGTAGTGCAACCCGTTTACGCAAAATAACTTCTAAGGTAAAAGGATTTAATCAGTTCCAACGCACTGAAGAAGAAGCGGGTGTCGTTGGAAGGCTGTGAGCGACCCAAGGCAGATAATAATGCATTGCCTCAAAATCATGTACATAGTCCTCTCTGTCCATTGACGCGACGCAGGTTAATTGTCTCCAGTTTTTAGTTTCAACTTGTCTCTCACACAGTGGTTGTCCGCACATATGGAAAACCGTGGTGGAAGCATGATGATGCCGATTCGTTTCATCGGTAACCAATGGAAACGTGTTACACCTGCTCCACGTAGTCTGGCCCTGCAACGTCATCCGCAGACAGCCAATGTTGGCAATGCGTAGTGTGAGTCTTAAACGCTATTCGAAGATTGGGAGTGCACACATGTCCCCAAACATTACGCTGACAAACAACGGTTAGTTATGATAGTGGAGAACTGGTTACTCAAATCGGTCTGTCAAAGGCAGATCAAGCGGTTGTACAGGCGTGAGCCAACATACATGTGGGATTGTGCGACTGACCAGCATTGCTTGTGGTTATTAGAGGGATGATTGCGCGACCCGTTATGTGAGTTCATTCTGGTGTTTCTTGTCAGTGTATAACCAAAAATTAATCACGATGAAAAAGCTGAGTGCATCTAGTTGGACCTGTCCAATCTCCGTATTGCACTCAGTGCTTGTGGGTGCCCCACAAGATATTTACTGCCGCACCAGGAACGAGTGCGACAGGTTCGGTTTTCGCAAACCAATTCTGATATGACCGTTACTGTTCCTACTACTAGTATTAGTACTACTACTGTTACTACAATATTTACTAGCACCACTACTACTAACTAACGTGTCTACTAAGTAATAGCCTGAGAAACTACAACTCTAGATGGACATGAACGCCCATGGTGTGGGTCGGGTGAATGGGTGATTGGGTGGCGCCCCCAGAGTTCCTAGGAGCTTCGGTTTGTACTTTGTGACTTCAACTTTACTGACAAATGACTTGGAGCGAAGTGTTTGCTTTCCCGATATAGGATACTTTGCAAAGCAGATGATTCGCTTCTAGATACCGCATCATTTGATATTTAACTGATGCTGTGTTATTTCTCCTCATGAGCTTTTATTCTCCCGGAATTCCCCATTTTCTCCACGCATAAGTTCTCTCATTCATTTAGCCGTTTTGTTTCATCTAATTGACATTAGACCAGCTTTTGCCTCTGTCTCCAGATCACCACCAACTAGGCACGGAGTTTTATGGCAGGACTCACGTGATGTCTGGGTATGTCTGCGTGTTCGGGCAGGTGGTGCGCGGACACACTTTCATAATCAATGAACATCCAGTGTGCACCGTATGTTTTAATTTTATGCCTCTCACCGTAGTTGATTTATTCTACTGACGGTCTCCCAAAACGGAAAGGAAACCGCTAGTGTATGTGTGGAAATAGACAGTCAGCCTATTCGGCAGTTGGCTCATTTGACAGAAGGCCAGCAGGGTAGACGGAACTGTGTGGCAGATGACGAAAACGGTGTTGGTTGCTTTCACTCACGCGTATGGGAGTGCTTAGTTGTCAGCATAACCGGGACCACGGCATGTCCGTACTTTTACTCCTCCATCAAATGAAGTACGTCAAGAGGCTTGCCTGAGTTGGGGATTGAAAGTGGGGCAGGCATTCGTCCACTTTTATTGCTCATACCATCCACTTTTCCATTTTGGGCTGAATGCATAGAGCCATTAAACTTTCAGACTACTCCAGTTTTTCGATGTTTTGCCATAGAGAGTTCCGATAGAATTGCCGCAGGGCAAGCACGGTACAACCACATGGCAGTAGTAAAGCAGATATAGGTTGTAGTTATCTTTCCATGAAGGCAACACTGTCCTCTCGGAGGCAGGATCAATAGCTTGGGTAGTCATTTGTCGAAAATCACTGGTCACACGCGCGCCGAGGCAGTCGGATTGGTCCTCCCAACACGCAACAGTAGTTTCACAGAATCCCTGAAGCTTACCGCTGTCCATATTTCTATAGGCAGGAATAGCCATCCTTAGAGAATCTTAATCTTGTCGTTTTCCGTCCTCAACGAAATGCTTTAACTCAGTTTGGCATCCAGGAAGACTGATTGTAATCGCTCACCTGTTCTCAATGACTGTGTACCAAGTTAAGGACGTAGAGTAACAACTGGTTCGGATACAGGAGCTGGTTGGTTGTGCGGAAGCTACACTGCTTCGGGTGCGAAACGCTTAGTTACTCCTCTTCTGCGTTGCATTTCAGGTGTCACATCCCCCCAAATCGAGGTCACATGTGTCGCCGGCCTATGCCCTTTCCCTGGTTCCACTCTGCCAAAGACTAACAGCGATGACTCGTGCTTACTGCATCGTTTCACCGGATCATTTACAACACTGGACCCTTAACTACATGCTATCTGTTATTACGTGTGTAACCGGGATTTTTGGCACTGGGCACTCGACTGGATTGTAATTCCTTTCGCAACGCTTCAGTCCGTTCACACACCTTTCCTTCAATAAATCTCTTTTTCACTCATCGATACTCCATCTTGGCGATTCCAACTCAGGACAAAACCGGCCGGTCATGGAGTGCAGGGTTGGTAGACAGCAACTCCGCAACTCTCCACTTCGGGTGCGATCTCAGTGATTGAAATTGTATGTGTTTGCTTCAAAGCAACCTGTGACCTCAAGCGATCTAGGCGCAAGTGGGATACTCCAAGACACAGTATTATCCAGCTTGTTTGCTTGTAAGCTTCAGCTCATAGGCATTTCGGCTTATCGATACCCTCCGTCTCTCCGAAACATCCTGCCCTAGCGCTTTTGTCCAATCCCACTCCAAGTTTTTTGCCCAAATATGTATTCATCGAAGGGCAACGTGTTACGTGTACCGTAAAGTTGTTTGGGGTCTCTTTTTGTTGATAATGTTTGTGAATGATACCAGGATTCCTTTGGATTTTCCCCGTGAGTCAACTTTCATTGGTCGTAAGCTGCTCTAGCCCCACTGTTGTTGGAGTCAATAACACTCCGGAAACGGTTGCTCTTTATTGATGTTACTTTGGACCAATCGAGTATGACCGGTCCAATCCAGGCTATTGTGTTTGTTTGTAATACCGATACTTTGCAACAGTTTTCAACAGATTCCATTGTTCCCATCCGATTACGTGCGTGTTTGTACCAGGTCCCAAATGCAGGGTGGGATCCCATGCGCACCATGACCCTGAGTGCCTGACTCAGACTCGATTATCTGAGGAAATGTCTGTTTCAAGGTACACGTCTCAGTGACCCAGCTCATCCATGCGCAAACCAATTAACGCGGTGCACGTACACCTGATTTGTGACTACTTCTACGTCCGATTGCATGACGCGTCCGAGTGTACTCCTATCTCGAATGCTCCATCATCTTACTAATTACTGTCAGCGTTATGATTGATCACCTTCCTCAGATCTGAGCGTTTGTTGTTCCTAAACTACCAACTACCAATATCATATGCATACTAGACTGTGGGCTTGTTTTTATATACTTTGCAGATAAGATATCAGTCCTCACGGACATGATTAAGCAAGCGTCTAACGTCTTTTCCATAGCGCAATGAGATCATAGATTGCCTTACTGTCTCAGTAAGACTGCTGGCTGGGTGCAAAGGTTGTATATGAACGAACTGCGAAAACCGAAGGCACTAATGGCGCCATTTGTTGCAGCTAACATCATCAATTAGATATACTACCTGTAACCATCATCCATTCCACTCATCTTAGAACCCATTCCTGGAGGCTGTGTAATACATAGTACTGTTGTGTGGTGCAGTAATACCCTTTTTTGGCCACTTGAACATGGGATTACACATGCAGCGCTTCTGACAAACTAAGAACGTCTCGTACTATGCATTCATTAAGATTTTACTTCCTTCAATCTTGGATCATTACGCGCAAGTAACATTGAGGCAGCCAACTTTAAGCTTTCATTCGTTAGTTTGTTGTGTGCTTTATCGATGGCAAACGTAAGCGTTGATGGGAAGCGACGAGTCACACAGCTTTATCCAAAACCCAATAAAGCATATCTAGGATAATTTTCTCCTCCTGAGAAAAGCTGTATCCGCCTACAGCTAAGTTCGCATTGGGTCAACGAAACAGTGTAAGCACAAGTGCATGTGGTCTTGGCTGATCATCAAGGACATTATACTGATTACAAAAGGCAAGTCGGAATTACGCCAAGTAGCCCAGTTAGATCGACATTGTGTTTGTTGTGTTATAAAAATTAAATTCGTTATAACCGCTAGTTAAAATGGGCTAGACGCCTTTCGCTGATTGCACCCCACACGCAGATTAACACAATGAATTCGAATAGGCAAGGCCCAAGAGACCTAACTGCAGGTTGTGTATGCACGCTAACTGACACTTCAAACGAGACGCAAAACCTCACACGACTGCACTGAGACCAGGAAAGAAAGACTAGCTCAGCAGAATTCAACACGCCATCAACACCTTTCTGTTTACAACAAAATAACATGGCATCGTCGCGAAAAGGGCGCCTTGCAGCATCTGATTGGCAGGCATACGGAGCACACACCCTTGGTATCGAAACCTATGCAGGGAAATTATACAATGCGTCAAGCGGTAACTTTTGTCTGACTTAAAATTTTTGCGGCAATAAAGGTCTTGCCAACGTGCACCAAGGATTCCCTGGAGGCCGATGTGACCAGAAAGAAGGAGTTTTTGACGTGGCTTAAGCGAACTGGCTAAGTATCGCACCCATAAAGGAGCAATGTTTACGTATTATCATTGTAGCATCAGTCATCCATTGAAAGGGTAAAATCTAGTCGGCACCAGAAATGTCAAATATTGGCTAAGACTAACCTGGTTTTGGAAATGCTCGAACTACATTCATCCGTTAATGCCCTAAAGCTAATGGGGCTTCCAAAGTAAACAAACTTCCAAAGCTCTGGAAGATGAGGGCCGAAGTCGCTTCTACCCACTCAGCAACTTCAACAACGCATGGAATCGGTCGAGAACTCATGGTTTCAGAAAGTTTTGTAAACTACCCGTTGGAATAGTTTGTGCGTAACATTTCCCTTCTGACACAAAGCTTCGTAAGGCTGACTAAACCGCTCGGTAATGGGTATAACACTTATATCTAACTGGAAGGTAATCAGGACGAATGTGATATAGCTAGGTCAATTGCGTTACAGGTCAAAGTGTCACCCTAAGTCATGCAAGGAACGGCCGCAAGCGGTCCGCGTTATCAGGTCACACACGTAAGTTTTGCAAATTAGGCTTGTGATGTTTATGCTTTGCCCGGATCCATCCACTGACACTCTTCGAACTGTTCGAAAGCTCCGCCCCACGCCTTCTGTTCACACAGCTGTTCTTCTCGCTACTCTCCACCGTCTCAGCAGTCAGTCTTCGGGACGTTTATCGTAACCCCCTCCCTACCAATTTTACATTATCCGCGTCGGTCTCGTGACCTGTATCTGTCGCCTGCGTCGCTACTGCCGAAACACTCAGTAGAGTCTTGTATTCAAGCTCGTTCCTCGGTGGCCGCGTTATGCACCGCTTGTGTTCTGCTATCCTTGTGCGTAGCTTTCTCGCGATTTGGCGTATGTACACGTGGGCGCAGTTTTGCAACTTATTTTGCATATGCAACTAGTTGTCCTATCTGCTGAAACCGGGTTCTTCAAGTGCACCAGTGTCCAGCGCAGCGTTTGGCCTTCGTGAAAAATTACCCCATATTCCTTTCTTTATGACTCTCAGAAGTGTCCATTATAAGGGATTCCTACTGTCCCAATCTACTTCGCAGTACGCCGTGAGTGCGTGATAAAGTCTGTGCGTGCGGTACTAAAACTAAGCTGCGAACGCAGTAATGTCCGTAACCGAACATCACAAGGACAGCAGACACACCGAGCTGGTGTAACGCAAACGTGCGTTCTGGCAAGACGTGTACAGCGCATCGATCAAGCAGCTGAGACCAGTGAGTGGATAATCGATAGACCGACACACGCGCACACATGAACGGACAGTCAATGTTGGTTTTGAACAACTGACAGGTGATAGCGACTCATGCACCATAGTGTGGATTAAAATTCGCTGCAAACGTTTCAGTAACCAAGCCATTTGTTCACTGACTCCTCCCACCCGGCCTTCTTATCTTCTTCCTCTGTTCACAGGGTCTGGACTGTGTGAAACAGAGACGAGGTGATTCAAACATGCACAAGCTATGGGTGACCTGAACCATATTAGAGTAGCTCAGCTTTGTCAATCGGTTTATGAAATAGGGTTGTTTTTAGACCATTCCCACTTCCGTGAAATAAGTTATCAAAGAATGGCAATGTAGCAGTGCAAGAAACTAATCTCATAGTGAAATATATAGTCTCCAAAAGAGTGTACAAGCATTCTAGAAACTCGTCTTTCTTATGAGATTTTCTACTCAAAAGTGCCACACACTTTGCTTTACCAACTAGGTAGAAAGCTACCAGAGTCACTCAGCGCCCTCCTTGCAATTTCTTCCATGTGCAAGTTTTCCAATACCGGGAAATTTGACGATCCCATGGAAAGTCCCTCTTCCTGAGTCTATACTTTAGATTAGAATGCAAAAGAAGGCACTGCAACGTATAATGTCATTCCATCAGTTATTTTATCTTACCTCACCTTCTTCCTCACTCACAATTTGTGGTTACCACTTAAACAGTGCTTCCCTAGCTCTAATTCATCGCATATGGGCACGTTGGTAGAGAAAGGGCTAACGTCGAATCTAACCATTATTTCATCCCATTAAATCTAAAGACACGAGACCTATCGTGCGTAGTCATAATAGTTCTTTGCGAACTTACTCGTTTGCTCTGTCACTGGTTTTGATAGGCGGGGCAAATATCTAACTAGTTCACTCGTCGGGGAAGTCGTCATATAAAAAAGGTTGAATGCGCAGATCACGATTAGGTATCTCTGGCAAACCATACATCCTCGGTGGTAGAGTTGAGTTAGACCTTAAATACTTCTTGACTTTCGGTGACCAAGTACCAGCTTCCATCTTATCCGTATTAACCACTGATGTGACAGTCTTATCGTCGATTGTCTTATGTAGTCCAGTCAACAGACGCTCCTCCACTTTTTCTAAATAATCCGACTTGTCCATTGTCTCTGTGTTCTAGTCATTATCATGTTTGCTGATACTAACATTCAGCTTTTCTTTTAGGGCAGTTAATGCGAGTAACAGTTGGCTCCCCGGGCGCTGCAAATTGCGAATGCTTACAAGTTCTGCAGGAATGTGCTCAGCCGCGAAAACGAGTAATTTCTTTGAAGCGGTCTCAACACTACGAATAACTTATTTTGCCCTTATCTTGGAGCAATTGATCTTATGTATCAAACTTTGCTCCAGTAGTCTGCGTTCTAACTCCCTCAACATTTTACCTGAACTATTGACTAGGTTATATTATCCGCTTTTGGTTACTTCTGCGGAAGCTTTTGCACTTCGAAGAAGCAAACGTCTTTTCGAACAGCCTGTGCAACATGTCCCGGGCAGCCCACGATGAGATTACGGCAATGTTTTCAGCATACTCTAAGTCACAAAGCTGATCACTTGAGAGAATTTCGATGTCACTGGAACCGCAATCATCCAGAACCCTCTCCAAGTTGAAACGCATAGCGAAGTTGAACAAGAATGGTGATGCGGGGCAAATCTGTCTCAAATTAGTGACGATAATATGGGATCGCGAGTGAAAACCAAAAACCCGCATGCCCTTCAGGTCAAAGAATAGATTAGCTCGATGGTGTTGACAAAGTTCTCAGACGGTTTGCTTTTGAACAAACAAAGCTCGAGAGCGGCTGTATCGACGGAGTCAAGCGCAAGACGCGAATCTGGGAAGCAAACGATGGAGGACCTACTGAAAACACCGCAGTTCTTGCGTACTTGAAGCGATCCATATCGCTTCGACTTGGGCGAAACTCAGCTTGCTGTGCGTTTATGCTCTGCTCACTTACCAGATGAACATTCCGTAAATAAGGGAAGCGAACTATTTTGGGGTGAAACATAGAATAATCCTTTGATAGTCGGCACAATTTTCTTGGTAAATTTGTATAAAGGCAGACACGAAGTCCATGTGGTAATGTTTATTGAAGGAATAGATGATCAACGCTCTGAGATCCTGCAGATACGGCAACTCTTTATTCATCTCGCATACAAATAAACGAGACTCATTCCCCTTTACGTTCACTAGGAAGGTGTTTCAGGAGATGCTACTTGGGACTGCTAGATAGCGTACAGGTCCGCAACGAGCTTCCCCTACTGAATAATTGGGATGGAGTCCACAGCAGTTACTGTCCTAGCATCACTTGCTTGTCTTCCAATACTGTCATCCGCGACAAGTATGCAATTAGGTTGTCTGGTAGAGATTGCAATTTGAGAGCGGCTATTATTCGAAGCGATAATTTGCTGGTATAGGCTGCACTCTCAGCTCACTGACGGTCAAGTTACAGTCATTCTGCGGCTCAAACCCTCATTACTAGTACCTGACATTGTAGCTGCTCCCAAATTCATGCGTTATCGCGCTGTTGCTTACACAAAAGTACTTTCACTAGGACACTTTATTTCTTCTGGATTATTGTGACTACATGGACTTCCGAACTGGCTTGAAAGTACCAAAAGTTAAGCAACTTATATTGAAGGTTCACATGCATTCTGGGTGCAGTAGACTTTTGCGAAATTAATGCCTGCATGCGTCACTCAACAATGTAAGAGTTCAAAAAGCACCCAGGCCATGCGTGCAACTTGCATCGACTAGGATCTAATCCGGCGTACGCCGAAGCTGCTCTGAAGCAGAACAAAAACTGCGCATGGTATGGCACACAGAAAAACGCAACGGTCCTGTCGTGCCGCTGATCATGAAACTGACGCCAGTTTGTGTCATCTAAATCATTTCGAGCTGCAAACCGCCTCCTCATAGCCCCCACACTCTTGAGCACGCACAAACCGAGAGTTGTACAAAACCCCTCATAAACGGCATATCCCACAGATCTGGGCGGCGCACCAGCCGTAATCTGACGAAATCACTGTCGTTGGATGGACATGTGTTCGTTTCCATACATGGATTCATTGACGATGACAGACAGTGCTGTGAATGTATGTATGAAAGCACATAGAAGGAAATGTCTGCGCAAAAGCTGACGTGACATGGGTATTTCGTGTCTTCTAGCTGCAGTGTGTATACGCGAGAGTGTCTTAATAGTTACCATAACTTGGACGTACATTCCTACGTAAACTTTCTATAATATTTCCCAATTGATTGCATCAATAGTAAAGGTGAATTACTACCTAAGGATCTGATTTGCATCCGCAAACCAGTTGAACATAGTCTTTAACACGTTTGAATTACACGCTGTATCGTTTAGACGCACCATGCTTGCGCAGTGTCCTTGGAAGTGAGCTAGCCCATATCAGCCAATAACGGTAGATGTATGAAAAGCAGGGAAAGAAGACGAAGGCTGGTTGATGCATGCATTTCGTATTGTCTCCTCACAGAGATAGCTAACAGTGGGTGCATCAGACAAGCTTGAGGTGCAGAACGAATGACAGAAGTTCACACCTACGTCAAAGACAGCTTTAGACAGACAAATAATTGCTTCTGAACACACAAGGCTGGCTTCATCCGGCTTATAGCGACAGCCTCGGAAAACCGAAGGAAACGGGGAATAGGGTGAGATAACACAACTACCTACAACGTTAAACGCTGAGCCCAGCTCCAGTCGGTGATCGGAGTATAATAGGCGTTTGCCTACCGAGGAAGCCGGCGGTCTGCGCGAACATGGAGTCTGACGAGGGTAGGCAATCTGAACAAATTCACGCTGAACATGTTCCTTTATTCGGGAAGTCAGCGTTCTATTGGTTCTGCCTATGTAACTGTTTCCGCAATCGCATACAAATTCTTATACACATTGTGAGTTGGCCCCAATAGGCTGAGCTTCCTTTGTTAGAGTTATGGGAAAATTTCGGGTTCGCTTGATGACAATAACTTGTGCAGCATAGTAACTTCTTTGTGTAGCCGAAATTATACGCTTAGTTGTCTTCAGCGTGGCTAAATCACCTTTGAAAAGTAACTCGATACACACTTTCTTCTTGGCTGCCGTGTGCACAAAGTCCTTTGGCCTTCGCGGTTAGCTGTGTTTCTCGATAAATCATCGACCGTAGCCGCTCGACACTAGTGTTGCTGTAATTAACACTGACTCATCGTCCAGACAGTCGGCGGAACAAATTTGTTTGGCACGACTAACTATAGAGTTTTCACAAGTGTCCATTTGTACCGCACTGGTGTGAAGCTGGTGAAGTGCAGGTACTGACCGGACCAAGTTGATTTTCGGTAAATGGACCTCTTAATCAATCCATCATTCCTGCGACTTATGAGTATGTCCAGATATGGCAGACAATTGTTTTGTTCTATTTCGCATGGAACCTGTAAGTGAGCATGAGCACCACCGAGCCGTTCTACCAAATGTGTGAGCTGATGCTCCGACGAACAGAAAGATAAGATCTCATCAACATATCGTTTGTAATAGGGTACCTGGGCTATTTCCATAGAAATGCTTATTTCTACCATCAGCATGAAGAAATCAGCGAGAACAGGACCTAATGGGCTACCCATTGCTACACCGTCAATTTCACGGTATGGTACATTCCGGAAGTGAAACTCCACGTTCACCGTGCACAATAGTAGAGAATCTATTAGCAATTCAGTCGGAATTGGTAGCGAACATGCACCGTTTTCAGCTAATTCGCACACGTAATCAACTGTCAGATGTAGCGGGACGTTGGTAAGTAAGCACTTTACACCCAAGGAACATATGACTTTGTCTGACAGGTTGAGTTCATCCAGGTCGCCGATGAGTTGAAACGAGTCTTCAAGACTGTACGGATTGAACTGTTGTTTCAGCGGAGATAGCAACTTCCATAACCAACAAGCGAGTTTACGCTGGGATGCATTCATCATTGAAAGGATTGGCCTGAGTGGCACTTCACACTTATGTACCTTTGGGGACCCATACAACTGTGGAAGAGTGCTGCCACACGGATTCAAACTATTAAATGTGTCACAGTCTATCACGCATGGAGGAGAAGCAATTCCAGATGACGAAACATGCGCGTTTCGACATTAGTTATGTCCCCCAATTTTGTGAGCCGTTCGAATTTGCTCGCATCGTTGAGTTTGGCACACATCTTCTTATTGTATTCGGTTTTGTTCATGGTCCTTACTCTTGAACCTTTATCCGGTTTCAGCACGAGTACATCATTAGCTCGTAGTTCACGTAACGCCTGCAAATGTCGAGCTAGGATGGCACGCGTTTGGCATTAGTTAGGACCACCACTTTCGTGAGCCGTTCGAATTTACTCGCAGGGATGTATGAGTTGGTGGTGTGTGGTGGAGACCAGTGAGCGGTTTAGCCTCCATTCTCTAACGAGTGCTTATTCTGAAGCTAGATCGACGATTTTGAATTTGATTCGAATGGGCGTTTTCCGTATCTAGACATTCTCAAGAGTCCCGGGAATTATGAGCTGATTAAGCGATCTGTATACCGGAAACCATCTTGGTCCGACCAATACCTACCAACACTTCATTAGCTTCTTACCGATGGCACTCAAGCGCTCTCTGGTGAAAGCTTTTTTCACTCAGGCCAGACGTATCTGCTCCAACGACTGCCTGCCTGAGGATTTTGAGTTTATCACTATAACGCTTATGGAGAATGGCTACCTAAAGCGATTCATAGACAAACATATCCAGGTTAGACCATCCAAAGAAATGGTGTTGACAGCCCCAAAGAACAAGGTGTATATCGAGCTACCATTCAAGGGTGACACCGCAGCAAGAAGGATAACCAAACGCATTGTCTCGGCCATTCAGCGTACGTACTGTGCTGCGAAGGCGGTAATTATCAAAAGAACCCGAAAATTGCCGTTACCTTCAGTAAAGGAAGATAAACCCGTCAGCACCAAACCACGTTGTGTTTATCAATTCGTGTGTGACTGCGGCGTCAATTACATCAGCAAAACCGAACGGGCTTTAGATTCCAGAGTGAAGGAACAGTTACTAAACTGGGTTCAGCGCGAAGTTACTCAATCCACCTCCGACGATACGTGCTCGCGTAAGCCGTCACCGTCCTCCATAGGCAGGCACATCTTGGCGACTCGTCACCGGGTTGATCCATTATCGGCCTTCCGGATCTTAAATAGATAAATAAATTTGTATATTTAGCGTCAAACGGTTCACGACCCCATAATCGGGAGCGATCATTCGCGTCATACTAATTCACGCCTTTTGCGTTTTGCCGAGGCCGTTGAGTTAGAGCGCATTAGGCCAGCTTTGTGTGTTCAAAAGCCATTGGATTTCAACGTGCGGTTGCCGTAATACTAATCCCAACAACAATGACCATAACCATAAAGGTGATTGGCTTGACTGTGCCGCATAAGATATATAAATGGATTTCCGTATTTTTGAACAATGAACAATGAATTTATACGGTTTATGAAGCCTTGATTTACAAGTCCCGGTGGATAGTTGGTGGGGATATCAACATAACAGCAATGATGATAAGGATAGTAAAATGGTTATTAATTTAAATATAAAAACGAGAACTTATCTTCTCCTCTGCCGTAGTCCGTCAATCCGCTTTGATTCATAGCAACCGCAGTTAACGTCAAATAACTCCATGGTACGCTCCAGGTGTAGTATGGAGAATTAGTGCTAAGTGAGAAAGTGTAATTGGATGAGTGCATCGTCCAACCATCTTTTAAATACTGTTAGTGTCGGTGCAGTGACGACCCATTCTGGGAGAGCATTCCACGGGTGACAGACACGAATGGAAAAGAAATTTCTGCGGCACTCCGGACAGCTGTATTGTTCTGCGAGTTTTAATGAGTGGCCCCTCAGGTTTGTATTGCTGCTGAGTTGCAGTAAAGGACGGCACACATGATGTGGGTCTCGCAGAATCAAGTATGTCATAATCAGGTCACCTCGTAGTCTGTCATAGATTCCACTGAACATCCCCAATCCTTACAGCCTCTCCTGGTAGGGAAGATTGCGCATTCCAATTACGTTCTTAGATGTCATGCTTTGTGGCTGCTCCAGTGCATTAAGGTCGTGTTTCAGCCATGGATGCCAGGCTTGAATTGCGTATTCGACATGGGGACGAACATACGCACTGTGCATTTGTCGAAATATGGAGCTGTTTATTTGTCCATACGCCCGTCGCAACAACCCAACGTGTTGGTTCCCGGTCTTCGAGGCCTTTTCGGATTTCCGAAAGCAACCCAAGTAATCTTGAACCAGGATACCCAAGTCACGTTCGACAGTTGACTCTTGTAGTATATTCGTTCCGAGTCGGTATGAGTAGCTGCCCTGATGTCGGATGGAAAGCACCTTGTATTTAGTGACGTTGAAATGTAATAAGTTTTGGGTCGATCATTTATACACCGTATCTAGGTCACTCTGAAGCACATGTTGGTCGGTGTTCGCCTGGATCCTGCGCCAGATCTTGATATCGTCGGCAAACATTAGGAAGTTTGAAGCAATTCCATGTGCAAGGTTATTAGTAAACACCAAAAACAAACGTGGACCTAGAACTGAGTCTTGCGGCACACCACAGTCAACTTGTATGGGGTTCGATAAAGAGCTCCGAACTCTGACCAGTAATTGCCGTTGAAGTAGAATGTTGGCGATCCAGCTTAGAAGAGGCCCGCCGATCCCGTAATACTGCAGCTTGGATAGTAGTATCCGATGATCTAGACGATCGAAAGCCTTGGAAAAATCCAGGTAGATCACATCAACACTCCAGCGTCAGCTGACTTGGTCCAACTACTGCGTGCAATGAGTAAATTAGTTGTACATGACCGCTGTCGACGGAAACCATGCTGCTCAGGCGTGATGATGTTGCAATATTGGTACTGACGAGATAATACGCAAAGCTAGCATCTGCCAATATCCGTTTTCTCATTTCGTTGTTTTATTCGAGGGATATCGCTTCTTAATGAGGTGACCGGAATCCATCGCTTATTCGGTATGGTGAATTACTTGAGCCGTATTAGGCCAGGACTCGCTGATATCATGAAGTCGATCAGGAACGTAACTCACATAGGAGTACAGTGGAGTTGGGAAAAGAACAGGAAACCGCATTCAAATCCATTAAGCACCTCATCAGCAAAGAGCCTGTACTCGGTTATTACTATCTAGCGCAGTCTTTTAAGTTACAGTGTGACAGTAGCCAAGACGGAATAGGTGCTGTTTTCTTACAAAATGGTAAACCTTTGGATTTCCGCAGCCGAGCACTCACCACAACCAAGTAGCGTTACACGCAGATAGGGAATGTGATGTTCGCGACAGCCCATACCGTGCAGCGCTCCCACGATAATACTTTCAGAAGAAAGTTAACGTTGTATTTCGACCACAAGCCGCTTGTGTCAACAATCAGGAAAACGATGCATGTCGTTCCTCATCGCCTACAGCATATGCTTAATTGGCTTAAAAATACGACGTGGATATTGTGTATCCGCCTGGTGTACAGATGTTCATCGCGGATACACTGTCAATAGCTCATCCGCTGGTACCCGGGTATAATTCAGATGATCTCGAAGCAGTAAACCTAGTACAGCATCTGACAGGGACATGAAATCGCCTAAAGGAAATAATGCACCATACTGAGGAAGATGCAACGCTTTCAGCTTTGCGTGACCTTATTCTAACTGGATGGCCAGAGACATAGAAGCAGCTACCGAAGGAACTAACACCCTACATCAATTTTCGGGGTGAACTGTCTGTCTAAGATGGTTTGCTGTTCAAGGGAAGCCGTATTCTGATTCCGTCATTGTTCCGAGGGGAAATGTTGATATACGTTCAATGCGCTCACCTTGGTGCCAACTAGACCATTAACCGAGCAAGCGAATTGATCTTTTGGCCAGGAATGATGTGTCAAATAAAAGATCATATATCGTATTGTGAGGCTGCCGTTCACATGAAATCCGGCAGACGAGGGAACCAATGATGTTGCATGATGTCCCTGATCGACCGTGGCAGAAGGTGGCGGTAGATTTAGTCAGTGATAACGGGAAAGATTACTTACTCAAGGTAGACTACTATGGTGATTATTTTTGAGATAGATCTACTCATCACTACGAGCACACAGACAGTAATCAGCTCAGGTATCAGTTCGCGCTGCACGGAGTCCCAGAGGAGCTGGTCTCAGACAATAGGCCCCAGTTTACCAGCGGTGTTTTCCACGCGTTCGCAACCAAGTGGGAATTCGTGCACCAACAAACCAGCCGATATCACGGTCAATCGGATGGAGAGACGGAGTCGGAAGTGAAGCAGACCAAGCGACTGGTATCAAAGGCGAGAGCAACTGGCGAGGACCCGTACCTCATACTATTGCAGAATCAGAACACTACTTCAACGAATATTGCTTTGAGCCCAGTGCAGCGCTTATACAGCCTAAGGACTAGAATGCTGATGCCGGCACCTGCCACACATTTGCGCCAAGTTTCGCCACAGAACGAACGATTCCAGAACAATCTGAGACGATGAATAACCACTCAGAAACGGTACTATGACTGCGGTGCACGGGTACTGTCTGAGCTAACAGTGGGAGAGGTAGGCTGGGTTCAACTATTACCCGATAGTCAAGAGCGGTGGAAGAAATGTGTGGTGACTGCGAGGGTCGGTGCTAGGTCATACGAAATAGACGTTTAGAGGAAAACTTGCAGAAAAAATCGAGTGCATTTGAGGCGACATCGGAGACAACAATGTGGATTGGGAGTGGATTGGCAAATGGCATGGGGCAAGGTAATCACGACCGCAGAAAAGCTCCGACAACGCGGAGTGGCAAGATGTACGGAGTGAATAGCAATGTGGAGGCGCAAGAATACGAAAAAAGGAGGTTGTGATGGTAGCATCCGATCAGAGTGAGCAGGTGGACCGACCGAGCGAACCAAACAGCCCATGGATGGCGGACATGATGCATTCGACTACTATACTCGGATTGGATGATATTCGTGTGAGTGATTCCCCGTTTGTTTAACTGCAGCAAAGCAGGACTCTCATCAACTCAGAAGGGTCGTTAGTTATAGGCTTAAACCTGAAATCGATATCGAGGAGCTTGGCTTGCTAAACATGCTGTAATTTTCGCTTACCTGCCTTTTCCTAATAAAAGCTTGTCACTGGAGAACTGAGTTCTGCAACATGCACAATCCTTGAAGCTGAATTTGTAGACAGAGCTGATCCTCCTATCTGCGGGTAGGGAGTCTTCCAAACGTACCATTGTCGAAAAGACTGCTTGACCCTACCGCTAACTATCGCTTATTTTCTCTTTGTTTACTACCCTACTGATGGCCGCTGAAGTTTCCCCTTTATAAGAACAACTAGCACAGGTGGCTGATCGGATCAATACTGTCACTACACTTTGTAGTTCGAAGATGCGAATCATATTTCGAGTTGTGTGGCGTTACAGGTCAGTCAACTCCGTTTTCTTACATAGCTCGTGGGTACGACCCAAAAGGGGTTTTGTCGGTTGCATACTCAAGGTGTGTCAGCCGATCACCTGGCAGAACTAAAACTACCATACCAAGGTTCTTCAATGCTATAGCAAGGTGACATTCATCATTGTCACTAAGCCCATTGAGGCACTGTGTAGGGGGCTGCACCTTCCTGGCTTTTCTGTGTAGCGAGAAAATCATATTATTACACTCAGATGTATTAAGGGAGAGATGAAGAGCTTTAGACCAATTATTGAGGTTGTTTAGAAGATGTTGCAATCTGAGAGAACGATCGGGTTTTGCGGATTGATACTCAGGGCGACGTTGTCTGCATTTTTTATTCTGGTAGCTTCTACGGGGGTTGTTATTGGAATGGTTTCATGCGCATAATTTTGTTTATCCTTTAGAACTGGCGTATCCAAGTATTGTACCAAGTTGACTAGCAGTCTAAACGTCTGCGTTGATATCTGCTGTCCTTGAAAACTCTTAACGACCACGCGGACAGGTGCACCTCCTCCATCTGAAGAGTCTGTCTCGACTTAAAGGGACGGTGTTTAATGAAAAAGACGGCACCTCAGTGAGGCTTCTCACTGTTCGTGCCAAGAAAGAGCTAAACCGCCTCCACCAAGAGTATATCCAGTCTATTCTTGGGATCGGCAGCATTATACCGGTACCAAGATAAAGGGTACAACAAACGTCCACCTGTCGCTTGCTGTTCTGTTGTCTAGGAGCCACAATAGAAATCATTCTTCCATTGATGCTGTCCCAAACCCGCTCGAATGACCCCTTACAAAACACTTAACCTTGTTCGAGATCTACTGGAGATGCAGTAGCCCATCTTGTACGTGGTATACTATCATTACTTGACAACAGAAACAGACCAACTAGTACTCGTGTTCTTCAGCATAACAACGCATTCCGCTGTGTAAACCGCGAAACGATGCCCAAATATCTACTCATTCAAGGAATACATCCCTCCATCATCAATTTGCTGTGCGATTATTTCACTAACCGCACTCAGGTTACAAGAGTCAGTACGAAATGCTGCTGCCCAAGGGGAAATTCTGTCGAGCTTTAGTCTTCTGCTTACATCAGCTGAATAATAGCATAAAAGTCAGTGATGTGTGCTGTAACAACGCAGTGCAAACTGGCCTTGTAACGAAATTGCCGCAGTTGTAGTCTGGAATTAGCGCTGTCAGTGAAACGCCGCTTAAGACGCCTGTATTTTACCCAAGGTGGCTACCTGTCAATTCAGAGTTCAGTGGCACGTTGCGAAGCGCCCTATTGTAACCTTGCTCGCAAGCACGTCATAAGATTTTGGCATTACAGGCCACGACCATTCGCAATCATACATCTGTGACTCTCTTGGTATCCAGACACACTGAATCTGCCCGAGCACTGGTAGGTCATCCTAACATTCTCATCCGATACTCATCCTCTTCTGATGTTCTTATTTGGAATTATAAAGGGGATTTCATATATAAATTGTTCTCGAATTTTCCACTTCGCGACGAAGATGTAAATTATGGCGAGCGATTAGTTGCAACCAAATGGACGTATACCGGTTGTCGTGCAAATATCTGCTAATTCACCATTCCACACTCTATTTCATTGGTACCTTCATTATCTAACTTTTCGCTCTTCATTACGTCCTTCCTACGGGACGTGTCAAACGTTATCTATTTGACCTGTTATATACCACTGGGCTGCCATCTGCGACAGTGGACTACGTGTCCACAAGCCGTTAAATAGGGAATTGTGTGTTTGCGACCACACGAAATTATTGGCTTCGCAGGTACAACTAGCGTAAGAAGGAACTGAGACATTGCTCACCTATCTGTTGTGTCGATCAAGTAAGTTTTCTGGAGAAGAGGCAGTGAAATGGCTTAAAAAATCTGCCAAAAATCCATGGAGTGACTTCCATGTGCGAACATATCACCGCCACCGATTATTCGCAGCCATGCACCTGTGACTCTCTTGCTATCCAACACACAATGCGTCGTATGCACGAGCATTAGTAGGTGGTACAATACCTTGGACTGCGCCAGTGCAAAACCAGCCGTAAGATCGCTAATGGGGTGTCGCATTTCCGTGTTCGAAGCCCCTACCCACTGGCGACACTCGCAAGGTACGCCGTTACGTATATGGCAGTCCACTTACGCCCAATGAACATCCCACCCATTCGCACCACGTGTTTGGATAATCTTGTGTCACTAAGCACCGTCGATCTAGCTTCAGAATAAGCACTCGTTAGAGAATGGAGGCTAAACCGCTCACTGGTCTCCACCACACACCACCAACTCATACATCCCTGCGAGTAAATTCGAACGGCTCACGAAAGTGGTGGTCATAACTAATGCCAAACGCGTGCCATCCTAGCTCGACATTTGCAGGCGTTACGTGAACTACGAGCTAATGATGTACTCGTGCTGAAACCGGATAAAGGTTCAAGAGTAAGGACCATGAACAAAACCGAATACAATAAGAAGATGTGTGCCAAACTCAACGATGCGAGCAAATTCGAACGGCTCACAAAATTGGGGGACATAACTAATGTCGAAACGCGCATGTTTCGTCACCTGGAATTGCTTCTCCTCCACGCGTGATAGACTGTGACACATTTAATAGTTTGAATCCGTGTGTCAGCACTCTTCCACAGTTGTATGGGTCCCCAAAGGTACATAAGTGTGAAGTGCCACTCAGGCCAATCCTTTCAATGATGAATGCGTCCCAGCGTAAACTCGCTTGTTGGTTAGGGAAGTTGCTATCTCCGCTGAAACAACAGTTCAATCCGTACAGTCTTGAAGACTCGTTTCAACTCATCGGCGACCTGGATGAACTCAACCTGTCAGACAAAGTCATATGTTCCTTGGGTGTAAAATGCTTACTTACCAACGTCCCGCTACATCTGACAGTTGATTACGTGTGCGAATTAGCTGAAAACGGTGCATGTTCGCTACCAATTCCGACTGAATTGCTAATAGATTCTCCACTATTGTGCACGGTGAACGTGGATTTTCACTTCCGGAATACACCATACCGTGAAATTGACGGCGTAGCAATGGGTAGCCCATTAGGTCCTGTTCTCGCTGATTTCTTCATGCTGATGGTAGAAATAAGCATTTCTATGGAAATAGCCCAGGTACCCTATTACAAACGATATGTTGATGAGATCTTATCTTTCTGTTCGTCGGAGCATCAGCTCACACATTTGGTAGAACGGCGCGGTGGTGCTCATGCTCACTTACAGGTTCCATGCGAAATAGAACAAAACAATTGTCTGCCATATCTGGACATTCTCATAAGTCACAGGAATGATGGATTGATTAAGAGGTCCATTTACCGAAAATCAACTTGGTCCGGTCAGTACCTGCACTTCACCAGCTTCACACCAGTGCGGTACAAATGGACACTTGTGAAAACTCTATAGTTAGTCGTGCCAAACAAATTTGTTCCGCCGACTGTCTGGACGTTGAGTCAGTGTTAATTACAGCAACACTAGTGTCGAGCGGCTACGCTCGATGATTTATCGAGAAACACAGCTAACCGCGAAGGCCAAAGGACTTTGTGCACACGGCAGCCAAGAAGAAAGTGTATATCGAGTTACTTTTCAAAGGTGATTTAGCCACGCTGAAGACAACTAAGCGTATAATTTCGGCTACACAAAGAAGTTACTATGCTGCACAAGTTATTGTCATCAAGCGAACCCGAAATTTTCCCATAACTCTAACAAAGGAAGCTCAGCCTATTGGGGCCAACTCACAATGTGTATAAGAATTTGTATGCGATTGCGGAAACAGTTACATAGGCAGAACCAATAGAACGCTGACTTCCCGAATAAAGGAACATGTTCAGCGTGCATTTGTTCAGATTGCCTACCCTCGTCAGATTCCATGTTCGCGCAGACCGCCGGCTTCCTCGATAGGCAAACGCCTATTATACTCCGATCACCGACTGGAGCTGGGCTCAGCGTTTAACGTTGTAGGTAGTTGTGTTATCTCACCCTATTCCCCGTTTCCTTCGGTTTTCCGAGGCTGTCGCTATAAGCCGGATGAAGCCAGCCTTGTGTGTTCAGAAGCAATTATTTGTCTGTCTAAAGCTGTCTTTGACGTAGGTGTGAACTTCTGTCATTCGTTCTGCACCTCAAGCTTGTCGGATGCACCCACTGTTAGCTATCTCTGTGAGGAGACAATACGAAATGCATGCATCAACCAGCCTTCGTCTTCTTTCCCTGCTTTTCATACATCTACCGTTATTGGCTGATATGGGCTAGCTCACTTCCAAGGACACTGCGCAAGCATGGTGCGTCTAAACGATACAGCGTGTAATTCAAACGTGTTAAAGACTATGTTCAACTGGTTTGCGGATGCAAATCAGATCCTTAGGTAGTAATTCACCTTTACTATTGATGCAATCAATTGGGAAATATTATAGAAAGTTTACGTAGGAATGTACGTCCAAGTTATGGTAACTATTAAGACACTCTCGCGTATACACACTGCAGCTAGAAGACACGAAATACCCATGTCACGTCAGCTTTTGCGCAGACATTTCCTTCTATGTGCTTTCATACATACATTCACAGCACTGTCTGTCATCGTCAATGAATCCATGTATGGAAACGAACACATGTCCATCCAACGACAGTGATTTCGTCAGATTACGGCTGGTGCGCCGCCCAGATCTGTGGGATATGCCGTTTATGAGGGGTTTTGTACAACTCTCGGTTTGTGCGTGCTCAAGAGTGTGGGGGCTATGAGGAGGCGGTTTGCAGCTCGAAATGATTTAGATGACACAAACTGGATGAACGCAGGTAAGCGTATTCACTGGTCCGACTAATCCTCGCATAACCCAGTCTAGTGGATTCAACAGTCAACCGAGTTCAAATGTGATAGAGGCTCTCACGTAGTACATTCGAGACATTCCGATAGGTTCTCAATTTGTATACGGTAGCAAAACGACCTAATGGGCAGGTATTGCTAGTTCAGCAGTGAACCCTAATCGGCCATCTGGAAAACAGCTGGGCTTGGTGTATCCCGTATATATGCGGATAGCCGTTGACGCCGTAGCGATTCTAACAACATGGCCATTCGCTACCGTAAGCTTCGTTCTGAACAAAAGGTACTAGTTAAGTTCCATAAATACAGTGAGCTTCTGGGACTGTTTCAGTTGATAATTCCAGGAGATATCAGAAAAATATTTAGCCAACTGATTTGTCATCAGTGTTTCATTATACAACTAATGCAACCCCATAAAGCAGGCTAGAATAGACGCCCAGTTTATATTTAGTGGGTCACTGAACCAAAGTATCTAATCGAGAGTTTCTGCTGTTTATAGATCCCATATCTTAGCTCATGTCTCGTGGGATCACTGCGTGAACAATGAACGTGTTCGGCGTCTCGTATTTAGTGCAAGAAGCGGGAGTGAACTGCTTTGCACCGTTATATCACACACCAGACTCCGATGGCTGGGCCACTTGTTGCGTATGCCAGCCCACCGGCTCCCGCGTCCTGCCTTGTTTACGCGCCAGTAGTGTGGATGGAAGAACAGGAAGGGTGACCAAACGATGACTTGGCCACGATTAATGAAATACCTGACTTCTAATTTGGCATCGTTTAGTTTATGCCGACTGCCTGACTGGGGTCGGAAGTTGGAGGAACGCCTCTGGTTGGATACACTAGGCGACAAGTCAGGCAGCCGACTTCAGCGTCGTTTGTGTTATGAGTTTCTTTGTCTTTTATTTCCCCTTCTAATCTCGATCTCATTCAAATCTCATAATATAATATTTATCATATTGTTTGCGTCGTAATTTTTGTAATTTTGTGATGTAGTATTTTAGTCGCTTGTCTTCGTGTTTTGTGACGTATTGGTTGAAGTTTGTTTCTCACCCTCAGCTAACGTGTGCTGATGATTATTATGATTAATAAGGGACATGTAGAGTCATGGTGCAATTGATCGGACAGTAGAACTTTTGTACTGCAACGGGGCTCTAGTGGATAGAAAATGCATCCAGATTAGAGGACAGGATCAAGTTTCCTGTATGCTCCCAATCAATCCTTTGTATATTATGATGGGTAGTAAGCCGAGTTTGCATTCAGTTGTAGTCACTGGCAGCAGTTTATTTAAGGCGTCAATTTGTGCACGAGTGATCCCCAGGGTAAACATTACATCCGGTACTTTGGCAGACCTACTTAGTCTGCTGACCCACTGACATCATCCTCAATTCTGATATTCGACAGGAAAGTTCTGTGCAATGATGAGGACGTTTGTGGTGACCGAGTAATATTCAGTGGATTGAAATCGCCAACGATTATCTTCAGACCATGTGGCAACACCGATGCAAATAAAACGCCGGGAAGATAATCGCGATATCCCAGTCTGTCACTTTTGAAGGGTTGTATATGCAGCCGAGAGGTATTGTAGAAGATGCTGCAACGACTGAGAGCCATAGAGATTCTGGTGTATTGCTTAACTTTGGGTCGTCAATAAACTCCGCTCTGAAGTTTCGACGGAGATATACGAGGCAGCCGCCGCCCTTCTTTATGCTGTGATCTTTTTGTAAAAGATGGTACTTAGGGAAATCTGAAATAGCATCTATTGTAGCAGAGGAGCACCATATTTTGGTGACTGCCCAGTTCTTCTTGCCAATATGAAGCTCCCGGTACAGCTGTCCAACGCACTGCAACCAGCTTATAACTACTGGAAGACGGTTTTCGACTGCGTATCTCTAGCCGCGAGACGCATGGGCTGAAGCTTGCTGGGTAGCTATAAAAAATGGAGGAAACAAAATGTATAACCGGCTTGTGTCTCGAAACGTCCCACCAGTCAATCACATTGGTTCGACGATGAACATACTAAGATGGCTCGGCGACGGCGCAGACTGTGAGACAAGTTCATTCACCGTGGCTCGGTTTATGGCCAAAAGGTGCATCGAAAGAAGCGAAGCACTCGTAGCAGTGCGAAAACTGGTGAGCATCGGTATTTCAAAGAGAAGCTAGCAACTCATGCAAAGAATGCTCCGAAGAGAATATTTGCATACGTGAAGCGGCTCCTGAAGCCGGAAGGTGACCTAGCAATGATAGAGGGCGCAGACGGACAGCTTTTGACCTCCAGCACTGAGCGTACGTCCAACTTCGTGGCGCACTTCGCTTCCGTATTTGTGAAAGGATTGATTTAATGGAAACCTTAGCACCCGAAGAAATAAGGTAAAACACGGGCGATTATCTGGGCCAGAACAGCCAAAGCAGTCATATGACCCGACCGAACTTCAAATGTCAAGGACTCCGCAAGAAAACGGCTATTGGCCGATCGCTCAACGGTCGGCACAAGCTCCAATCTTAGTCCAGTTTCCAGTGCTTAAGTTTTAGTTACTGAGAAACCGGTCAGCTTGTATAGTAACGCATAAGGCCTTCTTAGTAACTTGGTCGAACTCGGTCACCGTCAGGTATCCGAGCCTCGAGATGGCATAATGATCACCTAAACGTGTCTGCTGCAAAATTGCAGACCTTGAAATGGTTCTACCCGGTATGTCACTTCTCTGGCCCGACAGAAAGGTAGGGGAGGAGAGGTGATCACTTACTACAAAAAGCCTTCGTTGTGAGCTCATTGATGACCCTCAAATGTGTGTCAGCGCTCTCCTTTTGTGTGGATACTTTAACCACTACCCAAATCCACACTGGAGATGGACCACAGGCTAATATATGCATTTCTCATTATGATAAATCAGGAATACACCCATATGCTCAATACAGGTAAATTCAAAATTTATGATTCGGAAACTCCAGCAATCGAGACGGAACAGTTCAAGACCCATTGACAAGAACTAATTTATAACACACCCTTATACAATCAAGTCACCGGTCTCACCAGATTCAGTAAGATGAATAAGCCAACAATGTTAGGTCAAGTGCTCACCAACGAGCACCTCATAGTTGATGGGCTAAATGTATACAGTCCTCTGGGTCGAAGCGATCACGTAACTTTACTGTTTGATTACATTTGCTACGCCGAATACCCCGATGAAGAGTACGAAAGGGTGCAATTTGTTGCGCATTATCAGGTATTGTCCGCATTTGTTGATAATGCTAGTTGGACATTCATGACTGAGTGCACGCCAGAGATAGCCTGGGAAAAATTCTTGAAAACCTTCACGTCGCTGGTCATCAAAGCATCAGAGCCAAGAGCTTTCCATCGTCTCAGCAAAACAAAATTATTCCCGAGAACCTGAACACAAAAGTTATACCCTTGAGGCATCGGACATGGTGCCTTTCAAAAACAAATCGCTGCGCAAAATAGCTGGACAGCGTAAGTAGCTCAGCGCAATTATTATGTACAGCTGGTCCGTGAAGACCTGTCAGCACACCAATAGGAGCTAGTGAAATGACTTTTTTCGAATCACACGCTTTTTTACAAACACGTGAATGTACTTCGAAAGATGCAGTGCGGAATCCAACCAGTCACTACGATTGATTGGTATACATACACTGCAAAAGAGGCGACGAATGACTTATGGGCCCAGTAGTTGCCTACTTTCTAAGGGGTACAAGCCTCAATACAGTTGTTGCTGTCCTCATACCACCAGTGGTATTCAGCATTGTATTCACAGAAATGGTGCTGAAAAAGCTGCTATCCTTACGTACACACAGCTCTCCAGGATTGGATAACATACATCCCAATGTAATGCAGGTAGGAGCCATGCACCTAACCCAACCATTCGCCTGATTCTTTCACCGTTATCTAGACGAAAGCATAGGTCCGTCAACGCGGAGATGAGGTACAGTAACCCAAACCACAAGGGAAGAAGTCCGTCTGATCCTGCCACTTACCGTCAGGTAACACTTCTGCTTGTTCTTGATAAAGTGATGGAAGCGATCATCGCGGACATACTGATGGGTTACCTGGAAAGCTTCGGCATCATAGCGTCGGAACAGCATGGATTTCGTAAACATCGATCATGTACCATGAAGCTGCTGATAGCATGAGACAATTGGGCCGAAATGGTCGACGAAGGGATGGGATTCGATGTTATTTACATGGATGTTTTGAAAGCCTTCGATCGCTTGGATATCGAATCATGCTGCACAAAACTGCAGCTTGACAGCCTCGGAGACCCAGCATTGGGATGGATTGCCAACTTTCTCTGCGAACGGCAACTGGAGGTTAGAGTTAGAACTTCTCTGTCCGACCAGATTAAAGTGGATTGCGGCGTACTGCAGGGTTTGGTACTTGGACCTCGTTTGTTCTTTATTTTCATCCACAATCAAGCGAGACCTATCCCTTAAAAATGTTTGTATTTTGCCGATGACCTTAAGCTTTGGCCGGCGACCAAGTAATGGACGACCACGCGATTATCCAGTTCGACCTCGAGGAGGCCTGGCATTTTTCGGTGAGGAATGCACTACCATTTAATGTGGACAAGTGTTACCTTGTCCATATCCGTCATGGACACGCCTCTGTCTACAAACTTGGGACGCACGATCTGTAGACAATTCCTCAGGAACATGACCAACATGTGCTGGTACAATCGTATACGGTTGTTCCACACAGTCAGAAGCCGCTTCGAAAACAGGTAACCAGCATGTGTGTCTCTTGCGAAACACATTAGGTAGTTTGGATTCATCTATCTTCTCTCTAATGCTTAATGCCTACGTGCGTCCCCACGTCGAATACGCAATCCGGGCTTGGCATTCTTGGCTAAAGAGTGAACTTGCAGCTCTTTAAAATCCCCAACGTCGAGCAACAAAATGTATCAAAGACTTCGGCGACCTTCCATACCAGCAACGACTGAAGACACTCGGAGTGTTCAGTAGACGCTACCGGTGGCTACGTGGAGACCTTTATATTGGTCTAGCAGATACCCAGCTATCCCACTCATGTATGCCGCCACCTATTGAAACCCAATCCGAATAAAAACATCAGAGGCAATCGCCTGGAACTGAGTCAACAACACAGTCGTCTCGATTGTCGACGTAATTACTAAGTTGGAAACTATGAAACGGGCGTTTTTGTTTAGTTTGCGTTCAGCTTCTACTGAATGAGGTTCATTTTTTAACCGATAGCTTTATTTATAAGTTTCAGATATTCTTACTCTTTTCATAAATTGTTTCCTGTTTGTAACACTAGCTTTATTTTATTTTTATCCGAAACCAGATGGAAACATTACGCGATTTACATCTACATTTCTTGTAGAGTTCAACTGGAATCATAGCGCAGCTCAAGCTTCAAGATATTCCACCTAATAATTATTAGTTTTTCTGTAATTAAGATTTACTTTGAAGAGAAAAAATTTAATAACCAAAATGGTGTTATAAAAGACTGAATTGGCTGTTAAGAATGAAATTATTTTTTTCGAAAAGGCATATATGAATTGTCTAATCGTTGGCAGAAAGTCGCAGATGACAAAGGAATTTATTTCACAGATTCCAACCTCCGCTCCCTGGAACACCCTTCAGAAATCAGTTGTCTGTGCCCCCTCAATAGTTGTTTTCAAAAAAGCAATCGAATTAAATGCTATACACTAGCCATTCCTAACGGGATCATACAGTCTCCTGCGAGCCACAGTTAATTCCAGAGGCGCTAGGTTGAGAAAAGTTTTTAGGGGGGCCAAGAAGCTACCACAGTAGGTCATGCTTTGAAAGTGGGTTGAGCGAACATAAGTTACAAATTCAGTTAAAATGTTTCTGATACTTTTTCTCCGGGCACTAATCTACCCTGGTAACTACTGGTCAATGAAATGCATTATGCGCATGCAAGTAACCGTTTACGAAGGTGTGAATGCAGACAGGGCAGGCTTCCCTTTGCGAAGCTGGTAAAGCACCGCCAAACCCGTGCAGATTTCGCCGGGCTCACCTCAAACATACATTCACCATACGGCGACTCAGACTGCGCAACCAACAACCGATTCGTCATCAGGAACTTGATGCCTATCCACAGTGAGCCAAATGCGATTGATGCGTGTAATGGACAAACTGCAGCGAACGCTCGTCAGACCACAGTGATAGTTACCACACAAAGCCACATTGACACTAACTGAGTTTTCCTCAGGACGCTACCTCTGGGTAACAATTCATATACCGGTCAGTCTTTCTTTCTTGTTGGGTCTCAGTTCAGTAGGGCTAAGTTACACGTTTTCGTCCTCAGCCACAGATTACCTGCATGTTTGACGACTAGGTCACGTTAGTCTGCAACGTAATGCATGTGTGTCCATTGAGCACTTTCATTTTCTGCCTTCCATTTGTTTTCTTCATGGTCTTTTGTCAAAAATCTTCTTCAGTCATTTAGCTATTCACGGTATTTTCATAGCCATCCTCAGAAATAACCTTTGGGTTGCCTCTAACAGTGTTTCTACACTTTTCATATTAACATTGTAGCCACCAACCGATGTTACCAGTATGCTTACCACATGTCGTATCTTATAATCTCCCAGTCACGCGAGGATAAAGTTAGTACCACCAATCCTTCCTACTACCTGCGCATTTAGCCATGATATGACTGTGTAATAAAAATAAAACTAACATTATTATATTATATTACATATTAACAATTCGCAGTGGCATAATTCAGATGTACCACGTGGACTAACTGTCAGTTGGATTTATCACATCACTTCAACACCCCACTCTATCTGTGTTTAATTTGCCAAAGCACTTTCCAATGAAAGTAGGCGACCAAGTAAACTGAAGTCATTTGGAAAGTGTTCATAAGGACGAAAACGGAAAGTCTGTGGATTTTTTCAGAAACCTGCGGGATACTTTCGAAAACAGACCAAATTTAAAGGCAATAGTTTCTGACAGAGCAAATTATGGCGTCTTATAAGAACAGCAGGTTGATTTCCGAAAAGTAGAGTCAACCTAATGTTGGAGAAAATATCTCGCTTATGGTATCAACAATACTGTCTGAATTGATGAATATGAATCCACCAGAAGTAGTTCAAGCCATTCCATCCAGCGATTCGACTGTATCCAAGCGGGACGCACCTTGGCCGAATCAAGTTGCAAACGAGGTGTCATTGACCCATCAAAAAACGAATAACTGCCGACCTCCCATCGGTCGGCATTCTCCCACACTTGACAGCTTCACCTCTCTGCGGGCTCCTAGAGACCGAGAAACTGGCCTGTTTGTATACAAATGCTCAGGGACTTTCTAACAAACTGGCTGAACTGAAAGATCGCCAAGCTTCCGGCTCGTATGATGTCATTGGTATCACCGAGACATGGTTGCACACGAGAATGACAGGACGCTGAAGTGTCGCTACCCGGCATGTCGCTGATCCGGAACGATAGGCTCACAAAAGGAGGAGGGGTAATCCTGTACTACCGAAACGACTTACAGTGCGAAGCCGTGGAGGATTCAGACTCGCAGTTCCCTGACTCTCTTTGGTGCCGGTTGCAGTTAAAAGGCAAGGACGCTTGCCTTATTATCCTGGTGTACCGCGCCCCTAACTCAACATCCGAAACCGACTACCACCTAATGGCTGCTTTAAGGTGCAGTTTACAACAAAAGTACACTCACATTCTTATCATGGGTGATTTCAACGTACATTGTTTAGAAGCCCCTGCCACAACCGGCGAACAATTCAAAACCGATTTACAAGATCTAGTAACTACTGCTCCTCTTTACAACCACATCACTTTGCCCACTCGGTTCAGAACTGGTAACAGGCCATCTGTGTTGGATCTTGTGCTTACCAACGAGGAGCATATGATTGATGCGTGGGTCTTAGACTGCCCGTTGGGTCGCAGTGATCACGCAGTCATCAGTTTCAACTTCGTCTGCTATGTAGAATATCTGAATGATAACGATGATACTGTGCGAACCATCACAAGGTACGACCGACTCGCCCAGCTAGTCAGCGCCACAACATTGTCTTTCCTCGAAGAAGAACCCCCGGAAGTCGCCTGGCTCGAGTTCGTCAACACATTCAGTCAGCTGATTGCAAATGCTTCAGAGATAAAAGCTTGCAATAAGTGCAAATCCGTTTCTTTCGTTAGGAGCAGAACCCGAAAATGGATGACAGTACGCAACGCAGCATGGCGAGTGTACAGAGAAGCTCCAGCACCAGAAACTTGGGACAACTACGTAGCCCAACGTAACCACTGCACTCAACTGTTAAGAGAAGACAAAGCCGCCTATCAGCAGAACATCGCAAAAACCTTCAGTGCTAACCACAAACTGCTGTACAAGCACGCTAATAGCCTATGAAAGGTGAGGCAAGGATTTCCTCCACTCAAGACGGCTGATGGCCCAACAAGAACGTCTATGGAAGCTGCAAACGCGCTGCAGATGCAATACGCCCCCACGTTTCAGAGGGTCTTGCCACCAAGCGATCTACCAAGCTTTGTATTCTGCTCACCAGGACTAACCCACATCAATTTTACCGCAGAGGCTGTATTGCAAAAGCTGACTTCTCTACGCAAACACAGCTCGCCGGGTGTCGACGCCATTCGTCCAGAGGCATTGGGAGTAGCAGCAAACCAACTGGCAGGACATTTAGCTCAGTTTTTCTAGCACTGCTTAGACCGGAACCAAGTTCCCGCCATGTGGAAGCTTAGAATAATAACCCCGATTCACAAAGGTGGAAGCAGATCTGATCCCTCCAACTACCGCCCAGTAACCCTTCTTCCTATACTCTCCAAGGTCATAGAATCCATAGTTGCCGATGCACTGGTGTGCTATCTGGAAAACTGCAACCTCATCACCCATGAACAGCACGGTTTCCGTCGACAGCGGTCATGTACAACTAATTTACTCATTGCACGCAGTAGTTGGACCGAGGCAGCCGACGCTGGAGAAGGTGTTGATGTGATCTACCTGGATTTTTCCAAGGCTTTCGATCGTCTAGATCATCGGATACTACTATCCTGTCTGCAGCATTACGGGATCGGCGACCCTCTTTTAAGCTGGATCGCCAACTTTCTGTTTCAAAGGCAATTAGTGGTTAGAGTTCGGAGCTCTTTATCGGACCCCATACAAGTCGAGTGTGGTGTGCCGCAAGGCTCAGTTCTAGGTCCACGTTTGTTTCTGGTGTTTATTAATGACCTTGCACAGGGAATCGCTTCAAACTTCCTAATGTTTGCCGACGATATCAAGATCTGGCGCAGGATCCAGGCGAACGCCGACCAACATGTGCTCCAAAGTGACTTAGATACAGTGTATCATTGGTCGATCCAAAACTCATTGCATTTCAACGTCAGTAAATACTAGGTGCTTTCCATCCGACATCAGGGCAGCTACTCATACCGACTCGGAACGGATGTACTGCAACAATCAACTCTCGAACGTGACTTGGGTGTCCTGGTTCAAGATGACTTGGGTTGCTCCAGGCAATCCGAAAAGGCCTCGAAGACCGGGAACCAACACGTTGGGCTGTTGAGGCGGGCGTTTGGACAAATAAACAGCTCCATATTTCGACAAATGCACAGTGCGTATGTTCGCCCCCATGTCGAATACGCAATTCAAGCCTGGCATCCATGGCTGAAACACGACCTTAATGCACTGCAGCAGCCACAACGCCTGGCATCTAAGAACGTAACTGGAATGCGCAATCTTTCCTACCAGGAGAGGCTGCGACGACTGGGATTGTTCAGTGGAAGCTATCGCAGACTACGAGGCGACCTGATTATGGCATACTTGATTCTGCGAGACCCACATCATGTGTGCCGCCCATTACTGCAACTCAGCAGCAATACAAACCTGAGGGGCCACTCATTAAAATTCGCAGAACAACACAGTCGTCTGGAGTGCCGCAGAAATTTATTTTCCATTCGTGTCTGTCACCCGTGGAATGCTCTCCCAGTATCGGTCGTCTGTGCATCGACACTAACAATATTTAAAAGTCGGTTGGACGACGCACTCATCAACTTACACTTTGTTACTTAACACTACGTCTCCATCCTACACCTGGAGTATACCATGGAATTATTTGTTGTTACCTGTGGATGCTGTGAATCTAAGAGGATCGCAGGACTGCAGCGAAGCAAACGATAAGTCCTTATTTTCATATTTAAAGTATTAACTATTTTACTATCCTTATCATCATTATTGTTGTGTTGATATCCCCAGCAACTATCCAACGGGACTTGTAAAGTAGCGCTTCTTAACCCGTATAAATTCATTGTTCATTGTTCATTGAATAGATAAGATGACTCGGGATATTAAATCTACCTTAGTTCCATTACTACATTCTAAAAAATGCTCCTTACAAGTAGATGAATTTACATTGCCTGACAAGGACGCTCTCATCTTGGTTTTGTCCGAGTTTTCAATGACAATGTATTAGTCGAAGAGATGCCGTTTGCGAAGAGAATTAAAACTCATACAAAAGGCCAATCTATATATGAGGTAGTCAATAGCTAGCTGACTGAAAACTCCAATCAAATAGTTGCATGTACAACAGATGGTGCGGCCGCAATGGTGGGGAGACATAAATAATTTATTGCCCACCTGAAAATGTTCACACAATTTATTGTGGTTTATCGAGAGTACCTAGCGGCTAAGAACTTAGGAGGGCGCTTAAACGATTCACTGTCAACTGTTGTAATAGTAGTCAATAATATTAAATAGAACCCTCTGCAAGATAGTCTTTTCTAGCAGTTGTGTGAGAAGAACAGTGAAGATTTTCAAGTTCTGCTGTTGCATACGGAAGTAAGGTAGCACTCCAAGGGTAGCTGTCCTCACCGTTTGTTGCAATCTGGAACACCATCATCACAGTTCTTTTCGGAACTAGTTATGAAGAAAGACTATCAACAGCTAAGCTAGACGTGTTTATCGGGCTGATGATTTTGAAGAGCTCAACTTATGAAATAAAATCCTTCATGGTAAGGTGAGTAGTCTCTTCTCAGGCAAAGAAGCAGTTATCGCTTGTCATAAAATGCTGGAAGTGTATACACAAAATATCGGACATGGGGAATGTTCACGGTTGCGAATTCTCGCTGCACTCACTGAGGACCGGAACAATGAAGAGATGATTGTTTATGCCAGTCGTTTACAACAACTCCGAAAAGAAATGAAAGACGGGTTTCATGACCTGATTGACATGGAAATCCTGATTTGGATTTTAGATCCATTTAATGTACAGCCCTGCGAGGTTGGAGTTAAAATCCAGGAAAGTCTCATAGAGCTTCAAAGTGAAACACCGGTAAGATTCCAATTAACGCAATATAAAAGGGCTAAATGACCAAAGGCTGATGTCCCTAACTGACATCTCAGACTGTGGGAAATAGCTGAAATAAATTTACTTGCTTTCCCATCTGCATACGTGGTTGAATGTGGATTCAGAAAACTGGTTTCTCTAACATAAAGTCTACTTTATGTTAGAGAAACTAGATTGGACATAAAATCTAAAGGAGACCTACAATTTCCTGTGTCAAATCTGGAGCCGGACATAAGCAAGCTGGCTCACAGACATCATGCTCAAGGCTCGCATTAATATTTCGACAAAGATATTGTTACGTTGTTACTGGTTGACATACCTTAGGGTTAAAAGCCAACAAGAAATAAATAAAACCCCAAATATTAATGATGTCTTTTGTTTAATTACAAACGAGTGGCTTGATATTGCCACAGAATTAATGTTAGCTTGAGGCTGGGAAAGAGCGGTTGTAGCAACAACAAAAGTTAGCCATGGAAACATTATAGTTAGCCATCAAAACAAAAGATATCAATATGGCCACTGGAAACCACAGGTTTAGGTCTGATAGACGTTGCGGATTGTTGAGATTGTAGAGGTCGATGATGGTGGGCCGGGAAAAATGGAAAAGCTTAGAAGGGGGCCCACGGCCGAATACAAGTTCAGAATGTCTGCTTTAGACTTTGTTACATGAACGGATCTTCTGGATATATTCGGGCTAACTAGCCACTTCGGTATTATAACCCCTAGTGATGCACGTAAATTTGTGCACAGGGATGAGCAATATGCTTTCATTTGCTATGCATATCAATCATTACATCATTTTAGTTGGTTTTGCCTGTATTATCTAACTTCCACAACCATCCCACTTGACACAATTACTCTATCGCTTTGCCCATGCGTGTTTCACTTGCTCCACTTATGTACTATTTAAACCTCAATTTCTTCTAATACTAACCTACGGGACATGTTAACCCTGTGCTTATTTACCCAGTATAAACCATTGTTCCATTGTTCCAAACGAAAAACTATCTGTGCAGTTTGATGCGACCTCCATTACCGAACTCGACAGTCTGGACTGTGGCGTGGGAAAGATGCGTCAAGTAGTAGCCAAACTTGACGGCATTAAGCATGCTGGGCCTGATTGGCTTCAATCTCCGATTCTCAAGTCCTTATCGGCCATCATCTCGCTTGTTGTGGCTGATCTGGCCACCAGATCGCTGTCCAATGGTTTGTTGCTAATTGAGTGAAAATGCTGGATGGTAAGGCCGATTCAGAAAGGTGAAAACCCCAGTAAGGTAGAAGATTACAGGCCAATTTGTTTGACATCGATTTTGGCAAAAGTTGTCGAGAAGCTGGTGAAGAATAGTTTGCTACAGCTGTTCCAGTCAAAAGACCTCCTGAAGCCCGCACTGCACGGCTTCATGCCAAGTCGTTCATGTTTCACCAATCTGCTGATGACGATGCATGAGTGATTTCAAGCAGTGAATTAGGGTGTCTGTGGACGCTATCTACATCGGTGTTAGCAAAGCTTTCGATAAGGTGAACGATGATGTCTTCCTGCTCAAGCTGAAAGTATGCGGTGTTGCCGGCTCACTGAAGCAGTGGATCCGCGAGTTGCTGGTTGGACAAAATTGACCACCTGACCGACTGGTTTCCTTCGATCAGTGGCGTACCACAAGGCACGATGTTGGGGCTTATATTGTGCCTACTTTATAGTAACAATCTATCTCATCTTCTTCGGTCGCCCTGTCTGTGGATGACTTAAAGGTCTGGAAAGTCATATGCAACACTGACGACTGTGGCCTGCTTTAACTAATTTTAAACCGCCTTTCTATGTGGTTTGTATAAGTCCGTCTCCCGGTCAACCTATCCAAGTCGGTATTCATGAGTCTGGGGAATGGTGATGAAGGCCGAACCTATACTTTTGATGGCCAACTGTTGCACCCTACATCTTCCGCGAAGGACCTAGCGTACTATCATGTTGCGAGTTGAAGTCCGTGGACCAAACGAGAAGCTATACCGAAACGAACTGTGAATGCTATGGGCGCTGAAACGCAGTTGCTGCATCTGGTCTGACGAGGTTGCCATTCGCATCTTCTCATACATCAGAAGACCAATGCTAGTGTACGGCTCGCCCGCCTATTTCCCGACCATTCGAACGGGTCCAACACGTCGCTACCTCTCTCATCCCCAGTTTGCGGGACTTACCGTGAGAAGACAAGTGCAAAAGGCTTGCACAATACAGCCTGACCTACAGCATTCTGCAGTTAGGTGACATCAACATGCTGAGGCCACTACTGCACTTGCGAAGGCCTTGTAGCACATGCGGACACCAGTACCAGCTTGCGGTTTCAAATTTAAAACCGCGATTGGTCAATGTTTGGAACGGCTTGCTGGAGCATGTCATGGAGGTAAACTCGGTGCTGCTTTTGAAAACATTGTTGGCTATATTTTGCGCTAGCACTAGATTCCGAGAACGATTACCCACTGACAATGATAGCTCGCATTTGTGAGTGCCAATTTACTTTGAGTTCTACGTAAATGTTTAGAATATCATGTGAATATTCGAAAAACGATCAGTGTCTTGACAAGTCATAGATGATTTTTAGATTTTTGATCCTATTTCGGTGGAACTGTACCGATACAAATTTCCACCTGCCCCCACAATACAGAATACAGCGTGATGATTTTGAAACCAGCACTAAGGACCGGCAAAGGTACCCAAAATTTGCAAATTTATCAGTAATATATGAGGTGTTTTGTCGTCTCAGTATGGCTAAACTCGACTGTCTGTCGGACGTGTGCTTGGCACACTAAGCCTGGCTGTGTTTGATGTAAATTTTGACAAGGTGCCTACCCCTCGAAAACCGCCACCCCGCTCATGCGGGGTCCAGGCGACAGTAACTCGTTGCTGGGGTGACATGGTGCACGGTTCTCGTGATCGTGCTAAGATCACTGAGTGCTTCCATGCATTCAGTGTGGAGCGGGCTGGGGCTCAGCCATCACCTTACTTGCGCCTGGTAAGTACGTTTCCTCAATTCTACGGGAATGCTATTGTGTATGTTGAAGGAGTGTGGGCCGGCTCCGTTGATGAGACATTGTTCCCATCCACATGCCTCCCGGGCTTATACCTACGGGCTTACTTTGAATATAAGGTGTATGGATGGAACTGTGGGTGGTGCAGCGCAATCCACCCATGGTCCTTGTGTAGGCCCAGGCGCCCTACGGCCGTTCTGTGGAGACCACAGGGACAGGCGCAACCGGAACGGAGTGACGCTGACTATTTAGGTATACATGTAGTGGTTATTCGAATATATTAATGTGCGACTTGTTTTGTGACTGCGTTTGGTCTGGACGTCAACGTGGGTATGGATCAAAGGATAGCTACAAGGTGCATAAGTGACGTCCGGGGAGTGGATAAGATCATTTGCATTAGCAGAGGATTTCAGCTTATTTAATGGCACGTCACATTTTTCACCTCGCTCTTGTTAAGTGGGTATTTGTGACTTCTGGTAAAGGAAACGCTTACCAAGTGCAAACCCACCACCTGCGAAAACACTCCCATCGAGCAACTAGCTGGATTGGGATAAACCCGAACCATCCAGACGGCACCGTGGGGAGGTTTTTCGGCGAGCCAGTGTTGCTTTGAGTCGATAAAGGAGTAATCAAATGGGGGACATCTCCTCAGTGGCGGCGTCTGGTTGCTACTCTGCCATTTCTGGCCACACGCAGCTATCCATGGTGTGAACACATACCGAGTGATAACGAAGCCGTTGTCGCGCATGTTTAGACACTTACTTAGCTTGTTATTGCAAAATTTAAACAAACGATGCAGGAACAATAATTGGGCTGCACATTGTCTACGAAAATTCCGAATCGGAAGGCATATAATATCATAGTAACTTTGGAGTGCAGCAGTTTGTTTCACTTGACTTAGTGGGTTTCCAACGATGGTTCTAGCGTTTTCTCTTCGCTTGTAGCGTTTGGCCCGAGGTAGTGATGGTTTCAACGAGAATTTTTTCATCACATCGGCAGCTGTTGGAAATGGCCGGACTACGATCAACTGCCCTCAGGAGAGGGGGACACGTGAGGCAGATGTGCAGCCGTCAACTCCCCCGCTTTGAGCCAGACCGAAAGGGAAGTCAAGCAGCCTGCTTGAGATAAACTGTGCCATGTGCGTTACCATGTGCGTTACTGCGCGCGATGAGCACGCTTGTTTCCCGTCTCGCTTGGAGAAAACAAAAGTTGACGTTGGCGCTTTTGTTCCTTTCACACGTGGGCTGCTAAATGAGTTGACCCAGTCTTCAACCCAAAATCGAAGCAGCCTACTTGGGTGATGACGCAAAATGTATCATGTCTGGCGCAGAATATTTGAAAAGGTGCTCTGTATCCCGGGCTAGAATTTGAACTTCGTAGGTACGATGGCAGCTGGCTGTTTGAGCGAACGCGATCAGTCACCACCGACAGGTGATCACGACCGCGCCTGTTGGAGAATAAGTTAGAAATGGCTCAATCCAGTTGGGGTGAGACGCACCTTGGTCACAAAAGAAGACGAGGCAGATTGCATGGGACGTTTACGAGCAAACAGCTCGCGCCCAAACAAACCTATTCTAGTGACGCAGGATCCAATGGTGGTTGGGCAGCGCAGCGAACGATGGCGTATTCTAACGATCGGCTTGCACATGAACTGACCTTTACCGTGCAGGACAGGTGGGTAGTGGATATTGGTGGTGACAAGAATAAGCCGATTCCTACGTGGCCATAGACAGAAAAAATTGGTTTGGACAGAGCACCTGGATGAATAGCGCGTGTGAGTCAACGAACATAGATGTAAGATGCGACAATGACAGCTGGCCAATGAGAAGCCATTGCACCTGAATTGCACCTGAATTGCACCTAATGCTGTCACGCAGTGCAACCGGTTTTGCGCTTCATGACTAACTGATTCCGATCGCTGGCCAATCGTTGTTGCGACCATCGGAGATCTACTCCATTTTATTCACATAACCTGTCTGTGTTACGAACAGCGAGGACGTGGCGCATAGACATTGTTGCCGATTACGACCAATCCGCGGTCTCTTTCACTGATTTGTCCTTGTACTTTTGATTCCGCCTGACGTAATCTGGAAGGACCGGATACATTCTAATGCCCTTGACTTGCTTAAGCGTGATTGCGCCGCTCTCCGGAGGCGTGACCACAAGTGTATCTCTCTGGAAAATTGGGACCTTCGCCACTACATCCCCCGCTCTTATCGGCGTTGGCTTGCCATAGTTTGTTTCTCATGAGCCATTCCCGTCTTGTTCCTTGGGCCTACGGCAACTTTGCCGACTTTCGTCCCTGGTGCCCGCATTAGTTACACTTTTCCTTAGTTGTCGTGGCTTTTACTTCTCACCTATGATTCTTGCCTTTCGCATCATTACACTTAGAGCAAGGTCGGGTTTTGAAGCACGCATTGTGCGTGTAGACTGCAATAATACGTACACATCAACCGTCCCTACCACTGGAAGCATATTCGAAGTATTTTAGTGTTAGCTGGCGCTTGCGCAAAACAATGCAGTCCACCATTTTCACGTAGTGATAACTGGAGTCGGATTCAATACCAAGGTGGAGCTGTCAGTAGACCCATAACTGCTACAATGCCGATGCCGTAGACAACATTGGAGAGGAATTCGGAAGGCATGCTAAACCGGTCTGTGTAACGCAAGTCTACTTGGACAGGATAATACAAGTTTAAAGATTTTTTCCTATTAACTACAATCGAGCATTGGTTCGCACCGCCTACGTGACAGCTCGCGACATTTGCTCTAATTATACGATTGGTAGGGAGCTGGAGCATGTGACCCCAACCCTACGTGAAAACGGATACCCCGACAGAAAGCAGGGATAAAGGGCTGACAGACGTCACTCTGAATAAGGTATTTGATACGCTACCGTTTACAAGGGACCAAAAGGACAGAGGATTCCGGCACCATCTCCGCCAGATGAATACGAAGTTATATTATGCGACCGAGATTAAGTTCTTACATCAAGTTAGCAACCTGCTATATAAATCGAACCTGGCCAAACCGGCCCGTCTAGTCACCGCCTCATGTGTTTACCTCTACCATTGTATTGTGTTAGCAAGTACGTGGTCCGAAATGTGAGAAGGCTGTTGACTAGGAATTCAAAGCACATTCTACATAACATGGTCACGAATGGTCCCACTGCTCAGCACATTCTAGACTGCTCCAAGTGTCAGAATCCCGGAGTATTGTTCAACATAAGTAACCAACAGTGCAATGCACACTTGCTTCAATTGGCTGAAACTTCAGCAATCAGGCAACTGAAACATAAATTGTGCAAGCAGACTGACTTATAAAAACAGCTAGCAGATCGGCGTGGGATTTTCGGATTAACCCGACATAAATTTGAACTGCGGTTCGTTTACTACTTAACAGTCCCAGTCCAGTCAACCCTGCCGCATCAAGTGGGAAACTACTCAAGAACTATAGCGTTAGAAATCGCAAGAGCTTGAAATTCACCTACGCCAGCTACGGCCCCAGTGACCAGCGTGACCAAAATAAATCACCGTCTAGATTGAGACAGTGTGTGGCATCTCATACCCAAAAGAAGAGCAGTACGAATTACCCAAAGGTGTATTACGGAATATTTTGTTATACCTAACTGGGAACTTCGTGTATGATAGTGTTAGTGTTAGGATAATGCTATCCCAGACCAAAATTAAGTAGCAGTGCGGTTACAGTCGCGCTTATCCGTTCTGGAATGTACGGATGAACATTCCTCATTGTTGGGTACATAGCGTAAATCCTTAACTGGATTTATCTTCACTTACTTCGGCTCTCCAGCTATCATACTTCCACTAAGAGTTTAGATTGCAATGGAAGATGTCTACATTGAGAGAATGAAATACTGATGTTCACAGGCATCCCTGTCAAAGCACGTGTCCATGTCCTTTTCCAGTTACTTGATCCAGTATTCGCTTTCCAGAAAACTTCGCAACTGTACGCTATCACGCTTCCGTTGCAAGTAACCACCAAGTGATCACGTAGCTGAAAATATTTTCCATTTCCGGTGGCAATCCGTACCTTCGTCTTAGAAGTTTGGGTTTTCCACTGTAACTGGCCTCTATACCATGCAGCATCCTGGAAACGGTAATAACCCTGTGGTGCATATCAAACCAAGCTCTCTCCCAGTCAGATTATTGCCCGAGCAGATTCCTTTGGATGTTCATTCGACCGCGAAGTGACATCGACAATTATATAGTAATTAGGGGTCAGTCAAAACAGATTCTAACTTAAATGTCCACCACGCGCCCTGGGCACACTAGACGGCAGTTCCGTCCCACTGAGCTCGTCACTGGTGCGCATGCTTTGGCTTTATTTGGATACGATCCCTTGAGCACTAGCTGCTTTCGTCACTAGCTAGCAGCTTTTGCCAGTAGACCTCAGCGGAAGGCAATGGGCCATCATGCCTCGGAAGCTAACTTTTAATTCATCGCAACTCATTCTCCAATACAATGCAAGGTGTGAGTACGACAAAAAGTAAAAGGCCGGTCCCATGGAGTCACGGATTCCGCTAGCCGCAGCTTTGTACTATATAGCATTTAGGAGCGGTTGGGGTGAATGTTTTTGATACATGCATGTGTAGTGGCCTTGATGTAATTTGTAGATAGTTTGTTACAGTAGGTTCTAAGTGATAGCGCCACCAGACTCATAAAGCATCTGACGATATTTAATTTATTGCAAAACAAGTCCCCTATTCTTCAGTGATTTTGTATTGTGGAGCAGTACTGTTTATGATCTTAGAATACCACTCCATTGATTCGCTGAACTGGTGAGTTTAATTACGTTACCAAGACCACCGCGATGTAATCGTTGTTAAGTGAAGGAAAATGGGATTGAAAAAGTATATCTTACGTTCGCTAACACTTTTTTGTCAAAATTGCGCTGTCTTGGACGTCTTAACAACAAATGATGAGCGTTTTGCAGAGAGATGATACTAAGTATTGAGAGCGAGGCATGTTTTCTACTGATTTGATTCAGTCATCATTTACTTGTGGTTCTAATGCTTGCTTAGGCTCCGTGATCTGATTAAACGTGCAGCAATGCGCTTTACCACGGGGTGCAGGAAGTCGCTGATATAAAGAATAATAATACTATCAACGCTACCACCACTACTACTAATAATAATAACAGATATCCCTCAGCAGGTGAGAAGCTGTGTCCATATTTGGCACAGAGCATATATGTACAAGTAATAGCATGCTTTTGCAGGGGCAATCTGAAGTTATGGCGAATAAATAAGTCAAAGATAATGGTATGTCTCTCGACTGCTAGAGGCACACTTCAACCGGATAGTATGATCATTTTGTACAGGGAAATCACATGGAACAGATGTTTTGTTCCAGTTTTCCAGGACATTTCTTAAACTATTTGGGGGACAGGGCTAATTGATCTGGTGTATCTTCGGGAAGGTTGAGTGGTTGTCAAAAGTAATGAATGCAAATACATCCAACCGTTTAAGTCGTGATACGGCCATCCATATGACCGCCTTCTGTGGATCTGCTTCCATGCTGGGTCATCGCCCGAAAGGTTACACCCACAGGCACATGCCCCATCTGGCTATGTGCCGGTGAGGCTTTAAAGCTGGTACTCATCATCTACTGAACTCATCTTTAGGGCCGTTTTTTGTGTGTATATATATGGACCCTCAAGCCATCTTGCGCGTACCATCAATCGCATTTTTGAGCTAAGGACCGTTTTCTCGCCGGGGAGCCAATAGCGATGCGCATTGTATTGACTATAGAATTGAAGACTGGTTGCTCAGGTTGTTCAGATGGCGATTGAACTGTTCACTGAGCTTGGCAATTTTGTTGCAAACGATTCGTCACCAATCGAGGTGACATCATCAGTGCGTAGTTGAGTGGCGTGCGGTAGCGTAGAGGAGCTTCGGTGACAGTGCATTTTATGAGTACATTTATTGGCGTTGGGGGCTTCAATCCGTCACCCCAGGAGATAGACCCAGTCGTGATCAATAACAAAGTGAAGAGGAATATAACTTATGTGGATAGAACGGTAGTAACAGTGCTTATAAATAACAAAGAAATGGCAAGTTGTGCTGTTACGCAGGAAAGACTGACCCCACATATTGTACTGGGGAGATGTCGAAAACGGATGTCTACACAATATATCGATGCACAATACAGTGATGAAATGAATTTTCAGGTGCATTAACTTTTGTATACATTCGAAAAATATAGGAATTAATTGCGCTGAGCAGTGAGATATGCTCTTTGTTTCTAGGCTGTCGCCTCCTGGAAAGAAGAAGAAATAGTTAACCTTAAAGAACGTTGCTAAAAAGCAAATCATAAATAAACAAATGTAAAAGAATAGTTTATACCTTAATGGGACAAAACACTGGTCATGCGAATAATCCGATCAAATTTTTTAACAATGGGTCTTAGAAAACCTTGCTGCTCAAGTTGTCCTTAAGAAACTGGTCCCGAGTCCATGAGTGGTTCACCATTTGTGGCAGCCGAGGTACGCAAGAAGTGATGTCCACTGGTTCTTGCAATGGCTCCATCGTTTGTGGGTTGATATCTCCAGACAAAAAGGATAATTAGTTACAACTACGGAAAAGGTTTTTTCATAAAGAAGATGTGATAGTGTTATGTCGACTGCGACTAAGAGAAGTTTGCTACTTACTATACCGCACTCGGCCCTTCCTCATACAGCGTGGTTTATTTAATGTCTATGCTGAGTATTTTTCTCACTTTACTCGCTGTCAATTCACTGTTAACCCGGCTACGAAAATCACCCTTTGACACAGATGTTCCCTTACAACTGTGGTAACATCCCATTTAATTGTGTTGCGGTTAAGAAAGAGAATTGAGCATAAGTAAGTTCGATTTGTAACTTGTTTAAGTACCATCTGAATGTCTGAGTTAAGGAAGTGTTGGTGGATCATATCAAACATGAAGCCCAGTCTGCTTTAGTCAGCTTAACCGGAGGGATTCTATGTTTCTCTCACAGCAGCGAGCATAGTAATTAAGATTACCGGAGTATCACAGTGGGCGCTTCGTTAAGGAGCGCTGTGCATTTTCCATTGCAGTTGGTCACTTTATCTCATATTGGTATATTAATGAGCAATAGTCTAATAGGGAACGAATACGAGTGGAACATGCTGCACGACCTCGATGTTAATCGCAGGGAGAGTTTCCATTTCTGTACAAAATACCACTTAGCGATCAATCTGCATACCGTCTGGTACACATGATTCCCTTAATTAAACCTTATGGATGTGTGAATTGAAATTTTATGCCCCGAATCAGATTTGATTATGATATCCACCTGTAAACCTGCTAGTCCTCCTCCATAAGCTGAATATGAACTTGATGCTGCAGCGTAAACCCTCTACGGCCCCTCCCTAGCGGCAGGAGTCATGCGGTCCACTGATGATTGAAACGGATTCCATTAGGAGGTGTTAAAATACATCATGCGGAGCTACGTGTAATCTTTACTTTTGTCCATCACTATTGGACCGTAGCAAAAGATCTCTGAATGATTATCGAGAATATTTGTAGCTTGCGGTTGGAATGAGGGGTTTCGGTCGTTCGTCTATTTGGTTATTTCGTCTGCATAGGTTTCCTCGCCGAAGTAAGCGATATCATCAGTCGACTATCGCTGGTTAAGTCACGTATCGTTCACGGCAGCAAATGTGATGAAAAGTCTATTGTTTTTGCGCATACACAGCGCTCTTGGTGAGGACGACCTGACCAAATGCATTAAGAATAGTTGCCATGATAACACCGAATCGTTAGTCTGATTTTTTAAACGACATTCATATCAGCAACGGAGCAATAATCCCTTGGCTCTGAAAGCGGCCAATGAAAAAGGGTTTACGGCAGGCAAACAGCGATTGCTTGACAAGTCCCATAGAATGACAGGATTGAGGGTTCTGAAACCATGGTATAAAAGTTAACATAGAAAAAAGAGGATTGATATTTTACCGACTCACCAAGTTATTCTTAAGAATACTGATGTAGGGGTTTCTTCAAGACTATGTTACTGAAAAGCCTGGTGGTAGTTTGGTTTGATTTATTTCGTCCTCCGAGTGAAATGTACAATTTCTTGTAATGCAAGTGGGAAAGCGTGTCATCAAGGCGTTATTTGTGAAGCGTTAAGGTAGGGGCAAAGATTACATGAGCTAGAAGGGCGTTCCATGTCCTAGCATACTTAAAGAGATAAAACTTTTGTCGACAGGTAAGTCGACTCTAGTACTGGGCAAGGTTGAGCTGGTCACCTCACAGTTTGAGACTTTGGCTCACACGCAACAGGTCCCGACAAGCGTGATTGGCGTTTGTCAGTATTTACTAAACCACGATGAGATCTCCTCGCTGCATAATTTCAGGGTTTTCAGCCTGCGCTGGTACAGGAGGTGAAACAAACCACTAAAGAGGTTGGTCGCTCTACGATGGGGAACTTCAAGTGTAGCAAACTCACGTTTGCGTCACGGACGCCAGGCTTAGACACGCATTCAACGTTGGGCCTCACGTAGGCATTCAGTATTTGCAAATAATTGATGTTCCGAACTCTTCAAAAGTTCTTCATAAGAGTTCGAGTTGCTCTCTGGCACTTTTCCATGATATTTCGGTTGATTTTGAGCAGGATAAATCATGATGCACGAATGTTCCGAGGTAGCTCACCTGGGAAACACGTTGGAACTGCTGGTCCCCAAGTCGATATTCATGGGCAAGTTGATGGTGTATGCTCACAACTTTGCATTTCGCAACTTTGAACTAGAGGTGGCTTTCGCATGACCATGTATAGACACTGTTAAGATCGTTTTGCTGTTTCGTGTGACGTCTGACGCTTTGCGTTGATCAAGTAGAGTCGCCTTGTTGACTTGCACAATCGTATCAGTTATGACGAACAACGCCGTTACATCAAAGAACTTCAGTGTTTCTTCCTTTGCTATCACTGATCCCTTGAGCTTCAAAATTAATTGTTCTGCCAAATGATTTAAAAATCCTAAGCTGGCTATGGTATGCTTCTCTGTCTTCCAACTTTGTTTAGAAAATTCACAATTGGGTGCTTCATTTAACGGCACAGTAGTGCGGAGTAGCAGAGTACATTTTTGAAACTTTGTATATCCGTAGTAGCGCGGTAAAACTGGTTTCAACTTTCTATTCCGCTACAGTAAAATGCCTCAATTTTTCCAGATTTTGTAGTCTGCTTGATTTTGTTTGTCAACCGTTTTGTAGGATCTTGCTGGTAGTTGTTCACCTTTCCGAAAAGTTCTTTCGCCTTCTTCATGCGGTCAACTTTGTTCAGTATAACAGTGAGACGTCCCTTATCGGCCCGCAGGAGTACAAAGTCTGCTTCTTCTAGGTTTAATGTGTGTTTTTAGTCACTGACGCTGAAGACATTGGTTTCGACTTTACGACCCAGTTCTGAGCACGTGTTGCGCCTCAGCTGCAGTGTTGCACCAGCTGGCAAGGCAATCGATGGAAATGGAGCCCTTGTAACTGTTAAATATTTCGAAAGAAGTCTGCTCTTTGTGCACCCCACAGGCCTCGTCTTTATCTACTGTCATATGTTGTAAATTTTAGTACAGTTTGTAACTTTCGCATTATGTGTCTTAACGAAAATCGTGTTTTAAAGCTGGTTGCTCAATTGTGCTCCGAGGTTGGTTAATCATAGCTCCCCTTTCGAATTCTTGTAAGATGTTGGAACCGATCGGGATGTCGTGATTTCGGATAGAGTTGAAAACCTTCGGCTGACATATTTAGTAGTTTGGCAACGTTTCTTTTTTGACACAAAAGCATCGTCAGGTTAGGTGAAATGGCTCTTGGCTGGTGTAGTACTTTATAGCTAATGAATCAGAAATAATTGTGACGTCTAAGTTATGAGTGAACTGAAGTTTACAGATCCAGGTGGAGAAGTAATCTCAAATGGCCCAGTCGGCATGGCACTAACCGTGTATTTCAGCGTTCAGTGCGTCGACAAGTACCGTCTTGGCAATGACGATTATATCAGACTTAGCTATCCAAACTGACCCGCTCATCAAAATGACCAGTTTAAGTTTACTCACTGGTTAACACCCTCTTTCACTCTATTCGCATAGCTATTGGCTTTGGCGATTTCCACCACCTCGGCAATTAGCCCCTATTTCTGTGAACGAGGCAGTCAATGAATGGTGTACCACTACACGACTCCAGCTCTACAGTAAAGTTTGTTCTGCTCATTGGGGTTTAGGTGGTTTAATGAGTCCGCATTCCTATCCCATTTTAGTACCACAAGTGTCGTCTATTTATGGCCACCGAACTTTCACTGAGCTATCGGAGTTTACCAGCGCCTTCTCAAAGTCTCATCTACAAGTGTGTCAGCCCAGAGGAATATTGACAACCTTGTTCGTTGGTACACAGCTTTGACTAGAAAACGAAATGGGACATGCTAATACACACTTCCACTGAACTGTACGCTTTGTTCTCTCTTCCGGTGTACTATCCTTGTTTACACAATGTCTTTCTAACTCTAGCGCTTCTCTATGAATACATTAACAAAGTAGCATCGGAGTTTACTGTTCATCCAGTTTGATGGTGGGCCATACCATCTTTCATGGGTATGCTCTAATGACCTTTTCAAGGACTTGCACTTTTGTCCTATCAGGGTTTGAAATACTCCCGTCAATTAGCTTGCGTGTTCGTGTGTCAGACAGCATAAAACGTCGACTGCAGGCCGCACGACGACATAAGGGTTACATATCTTTGATAGCCCATAAAACTTCGATTGTATAGTTGATTTTGGGTAATGATTTTACCGTTTGCATACACCTAAAAGCATCAATCGATTATTTGCAAATAAATTTGAAATCATATCCCCGTTTGTTGTCAACAGTTCGTTGATAATTGTACTTTCGCTTGTGCGTATCAGTGCTCCACATACGTGACCTTCATCATCCGTGTGGTTCGGTGATCTCCTAGACCAAAGGATCGTTCATAGAAAGACAGTACTACATACTTGGAGACAGGCCTTGCCTTCGAGTTCATTCCTGAAGGAAATGGAGTTGTTCTTTAGCGGAGGATTGCCGTATGGCAAAGTGATCCTAACGGCGATAAGACGAGAGCGCTTCGCGCTCGAGTTGACTAGCAATTATTGAATTTATTCCAGATAATTATCAAATAGAACTTATAAACTTCAAGAGGTAGCCACTGCGTTTATTTTGCAATATATACAGTTTCATTACACTGTGCAGCAAAATTTTATCATCTTTCTGTTGCAAGAGATTTGCTGTTTCTAGATGCAATTTGAGGCTGCTTCCAACTTTAAAAGCCCTTTTTTCTGCATGCTGTACTGTTCACGCCTTTTACTATTTTATACAGATGGTAACTTCTATAGCCCAACCTACTTTCTTTTCAGATAGGACCGGGACTTCTTATCGGAGATATCAATGTGTAAATGACCGTGATGCATTTTGCTATGTATGCGGCTGTTTAAACCAGTTCGTGAAAGCTGCAATGTCACTTCGTTAGTGACCCAGACAAAAATGGGTATCTCATATTGCGTACCATTATTGTAAGGACATGTTTAAATGAACAATGATATGAACAAGTAAAAAAGCGATTGCTTTCCCAGTCCTGTAGGATGGGTGAAGTGAAAGCAAACCTAAGTGGAAATCATCAATTTAAGCGTCTAGCGATTCAGATGCTCTGTTTCATTAAATCATTTTAGAGTGTGTATTGCATTATTACTGCAGAGTAATATGGGAAAGTAATATGGGGTAGGTATGCCTTAAGAAAAATACAAACGACAACGTTCACCCGTGCGCTACTTTCTTGGACTGATGTAATTGATGAATACAGTTGTAGTATATCCGAACGATATTCAACAGCAGCAGCGTGCAAGTAGTAAGGCACAAAGGTTGAGAATGAGCACCGTATTGTTGACGTAGACATCACTGATTATATAGTGTAATGTAAGTAGATGAGCGAATCATCCAGACGTCTTTTGAAAGCCGTCAGCATGGGGGAAGAAATAAGGTATGTGGGAAGAGCGTTCCAGTGTTGGCACACACGAAGGGAAAAGAAATTCTAGCGGAATTCCAACCGGCTGTATTGTGTGACCAGCTTTAGCTGGTGTTCCCTGAATTTGGTATTGCTATTCAGATTTAGTAGGTGACGACAAGAATGGTTTGGAATCCTCAGGATCATATAACTCATTATCAAGTCGCCACGCAGGTGTCGATGTTGTCCATTGTAGACCCCGAGGGTTTTCCGCCTCAGTCGGTAAGAGAGATGAAACAGGCCATTTACGTTCTTGGTCGCCCTTCGTTGTGGCAGTTCCAGAGCGGTAAGGTGTAGCTTTTGCCATGGCTGTCAGGCGTGGATGGCGTACTCAGAATGAGGCCGAATGTAGGCATTGAACATCTGAGGAAAGATGGAAGGATCAACGCTTCCGAAGGCCCCCCGCAAAAGGCCAAATTTTGGTTAGCTTTCTTGGACGCTTCCTCGGCCTGACGGGAACAGCCCAGATCTTCCTGCACTACCACTCCTAGATCGCATTCCGTTGTAGTGCATTGTAATATTTGATCCCCCGGTCTGTATTCGCAAGTGGCGTTATGACGTATGCTCAACATCTTGCACTTGGTAGCTTTGAACTGAAGCAAGTTCTGAGTCAACCATTCGTAGACCCTGTCAAGATCATCCTGAAGTGCTGCAGTGTCGCTGGTTGTTATAATGGCTCGCCATATCTTGAGATCATTAGCGAAGAGTAAGTTGGAGGTGACCACTGTCGCGAGATCGTTTATGTAAATCAGGAATAGTCGTGGACCAAGTACTGAGCCCTGGGGAACTCCGCACTTAACGTCGATTCGGTCAGAGATGACGCCCCGAATTCTTACATTCAGATGTCGTTGAAGCAAGAAGTTGCCTATCCAACCGAGGATTGGGTCACCAATTCCACAACACTGTAGCTTGTGAAGGAGGATACGGTGGTTCAGACGGTCGAAAGCCTTTGAGAAGTCCAGATATACTGCGTCAACACCTATGCCGCTCCCAACGGTCTCAGTCCAACTGAATCTAGCAAGCAGCAAGTTTAAAGTGCAAGATCGATTCTTGTGAAATCCATGTTGTTCTTGTGCTATGATATTGCGTTCTTCCAGAAAGTTCATCAGCGCTTTGGCAATAATCGCTTCCATGACTTTGGAGAGCACAGGAAGTAGTGTTATCCGGCGATATTTGGCCGGATCTGTACGACTTCCCCCTTATGTATGGGAGTGACGATACCTTGCTTCCACATTGTTGGCACGCGCATCTCATCGAGGCATCGTTAGGAGAACTTACAGAGTGGGTCCGCCAGGTTTACTGCAGCCAATTTCAACGCCTTTGAAAGAAACCTTATCAACGCTGGGAGAGGTATGCTCGCGCAGGACACTTAACCTTTCATAACTTCCGTAGGCGTAAATGTGATGTGGCTAAGTCCTGGTGGTGGTACAAAGATCGGGAACAGTGCATGCGGCGATGTCGTGCTCTGGAAGTTCGGGGCGAATTGTTGACATAGGGCGTCGGCCGCCTCGGTTACGGTTTGTGCGAGTTAACAAAACGCGTGTAAGGCAGGAATTCCTCGCTGCATTTTGCGGAGTTTGTTAAGCTGTCTGTAAATGAACTTGGGGTTTGAAGGGAATTTCTCAGCTAGATGCGGTTGATGCTGTATTTTATTTTCGCGTACTAAGTTTACGCAGTGATTTCATTGGACAGTGTACGCTTCCCATGTTTTGGCACTCGATGACTCCTTGTATCTTCGCAAGAGTAAATTCCTCGTAAGGATACACTTGCGTGTCCTGCTGCGTATTAATGATTTCACTGTCTTCGAGCGCGAAGATCTTTTGCTAAAAGTACTAGTTACTAACGTGTTGAATTGGTGAGCAAATTCAGACCAGGCGACATCGGGGGATCGTTCTGCTAGAAATGCCCAGTTTGTAGCATTGATAAGTTTGATTAGAGCGCCGTAATCCGTAATGATCTGACACTCCTCTGTGTTTTCTGAGGAATACTCTGCATAACAGATGTAATTGAACATGAGTGTTGCATGGTCGCTACTGCCCGAAGGACTCTCTATCGATACCGTTTCGATCATAAGCTCTTCGTTGGCGAATAAGAGATCCGGGACACCCGGTTTGTTTCCCCTCCTGAATCATGTGGGAGGTGTGATGTAATGGTAGAGTGATAGTACACTAATTATCTCCTGTACTTCCATTTTGCAGTGTTGGTTGATAAAAGCTGGGGTTTCCATGGTGTGAATATTGAAGTCACCAACCAGGAGAATGTGGCTGTACAACTGCGAGAGAATGGTCTTCATTGTGGAGGCTAGGTGGTTGTCCTTTACCAGAGTAGCCGACGGAGGACGATACACGACACCCAACAAACATGCGTCTCCACGGCTTAGGTGAAGACGGCTCTTACGGGCGCTCAACGCTCCGCACTGCTCGTGGTTGGGAGGATTTCGCTTGCCGAAATGCTTCCACAAGGCAACAGCTCTACTTCCTCCATGAATGTTTGTGAAGAGACATTCTTGCTCGCAGTGTCAGCTACAGACCACTGATGAACCATCCACAGGCATGGACGATTGTGCGGCAATTCGGAAAGCGTATGGTACGAATGATGATCACAGACGCCCACAACCCTATCCGAAAATATGAAAGTTGTCTAAACGAACATCGAACCAACTGTTTACAAACAATTGGACAACAACGGACTGAACAAGTGCAACTCGCAATAGAGCGCAGAGTTGAAAACACAAAAGCAAAAAAGCAGACTACGCTTCACTAGAAGTTGACTAAACTGACCAACCGCACAGACGAATGCATCAACAATGGTTGGATAAGGAACCTGTCAAAACGGTCACTCAATGGTACGGAACAACCAATTCTCATCAAAGGCGTAAATTACAACTACAAAGACGCGACAACCGCGGCTTTTCTGGCACGATTTGAAAGCGCTTTGCAGTCCAACGGACTAGACGACGAAACACAGAAACAAATCAGATACACAGTCGTCCCAGCCATGACTCATTTAAAGCAAGACAACCCTCTATTCCGACAAGAGAAGGAAGCAATAAAAGCTCTGAAGTCAGACGAATCAATTATTATCCTACCTGCTGATAAAGGACGGATGACAGTAATTATGGACAATGCAGATTACACCAAGAAAACGAAGCAGCTCCTGAACGATACTACAACCTACCAATGCATTGAGAATGACCCAACGTCGCAACTGACCAACAAAGTAAACAGAGTTTTGGCGAAGCTTAAGAAGTCGAACGAAATATCGGAAGAGGAACGAGAAAAAATGAGGGCTGGCGACTCGGACATTGCACAATACTATGGACTACCTAAAGTACACAAGGATAGAACACCCTTAAGACCAATTGTGTCACTTCCAGGCACGCCCACCTACTATCTGGTAAAGGAACTATGGAGGAGCCTCAAGCGCCTAATCAGTAAATCGCAACACTCCATAAACAATACCCAACAATACTTGACGAAGCTCAAAGACCTACGAATAGAACACGATGAAACCATGGTGTCCTTCGATGTAACCGCCCTATTCACTTCCTTAACTTACAGCTGGCCAATGAAGTTATCGCAGAACGTCTGGACAACAGCGGAGGGAAGATTGGGAACATGATGACCAGAAGCGCATGCGAACTTCTCAACTTATGTCTCTCAACTTATTTTGCGTTCAACGGAAAAATGTATAAACAAGTGAAAGGTGCACCGATGGGATCACCTGTATCCGGACTCATCGCAGAGATTGTCACGCAAAAATTGGAACCGGATCTACTACCGACGATTAATCCGAAACTTTGGGTTCGCTACGTCGAGGATACGTTTGTGATATTCAAACGTAGTCAAGTATCGGTTGCACAACAACTGCTCAACCACGCTATGGACGGCATACAGTTTACCATGGAATCAGAGAAAGAAAACAAACTTCCTTTCTTGGATGTGTTAGTAGTCGGAACAATGGATGGCGAATTGCAGACATCAGTTTACAGAAAAAGCACGCACACCGATCAGATTTTGAATTTCAACAGCAACCACCCAAAATGTCGCAAAATAAGCTGTGTGCAGACACTGTTCCATAGAATAGAAACCCACTGCAGTACGACAGAAGCGAAACGAGCAGAAGAAAAACACTTATTCAAGGCATTTGAACGCAACGGATACCCACGCAGTTTCCTCCGAAGATGCTTAAATCGCAAGCCCTCAAAAACCGAACCTACGTCAGCTATGACGAAACGTATAGTTCTGCCGTACATAAGGAACGTATCTGAAATGGCTGTCAGATTGTACAAACAACATCATATCATGGTATCCCACAAGCCAACCGCCACTTTGAGGAAAACATTGTCAAAACCAAAAGGAAAGCGAGAGACACTAGAACGACGAAACGTCGTATATAGAATAAACTGCGTAAACTGTGAAAAGCACTATGTGGGACAAACAGGAAGGAAGCTGCCCACAAGGATATATGGACACCAAAGAGCGTGCAAGAAACACTACGCAACCTCATTGGTTTCAGCACACGTGGATGAAGAGGAACACTGCTTCGACTGGAACAAGGTAAAGATCTTGACCGAAGGAGAAACACAAAAAGGGAGAAAGTTTCTCGAAGCCTGGTTCTCAACCACGAGCTCAATCAACATGCATAGTAACATCGATCCAATATACCAACCGCTGAGACAGAAATAGCTCAAGAGGATAAACAACCGTTGTCCGATGAGCTGCATGGTCGATGTGAGCCCAGACTGCTCATCCACATCCCTTGCACCAATCCGGGTGCGATAATCCCAACCACATCGCAACAACATTTCTGCAGCCAATAACAATGACTCGAGCACGACCGCTGTACACAAGGGTTCACCAATGAGAACGAAGCAAAATTAATAGCTCGTATGCCTATATAAGGAACGGAGTAGTCGCTGACAATATCCATTATTGGGCCTGCTTTCTATCAGCTACTGCTACTTAACTACTACCAATCCCGCACTGAAGGTGCCACCTCGAGTGGTGACGAAACCTTTTCAATCAAGTTGCCCAGCTCGGAGAGCTCCACAACAACTGACCAAAGCGCATCGACAATCTGAACCTCTGGGTCATCGATGAGATCAAGGTGTAGTTCGCTGCGATAATAATGTAGTACTCCACCTCCCCTACTTGGTCGATCGTTGCGTAGTATAGACATCCCAGGTAGTGCGATTTCTGCAGCATTGATCACATTACTCAACCAGGTCTCGATTATCATAACGCGGTCTTTGACATCGAAGCCTGCCGCATGAGAAGCTCCGTCAGTTTGCTTAAAAGGTCTTGTGCGTTGGTATAAAAACAGGAGAGTGTTTCATATGTTAGGTTGTTTGTAGATGTAGACAACAGGTTTGAAACTTGGCCGACACTCATGAGGTCGGCTGCTACTCGTTTTTTGAATAGTCCGGCTCGCGAGAATGACTTGGAGTAACTCTCTGCACCATGAAATCGTGACTGGAAAAAAGGCAAACGTAAAGGGTTGTCATTTAGAGTTTCTATGGTTTGGCGATTACCTACAAAACACATAAGGACTGCTATTTTCGTATGGTTAACATAAAAGGTATTGACAAGAAAAATATATGTATTACCTGTTATCCCAGTATTTCTTCTGCAATTTGACCGGTTCCACACTCTGAAGGGCTTCCAGCTACAAGGTTTAAAAGTTTTGCTCCTTCGGATGATGCCGTGAGTGAGCATGAAGATGAGGCCTAGTTACATGAATTGGTTGTAACATTTGCAGATTAAGCGTCCGATACGGAAGCCAACCGAACCAAATCTATTTTGTGGTAAGTTTTAGCGTAGAAACGTTTATCCGCCAGCTTCGTAAAAATGTTGATCTGCAACGAATTTTTTATCTGTACCATTAGATAGCCATTCCAGTGATGATCCAAGACTACAACCTAGTAGCACGGTGCATTCAGCAAGCTTTAAATGATAAAACGTAGTCTAGCTTTTTGGAACGGCAAATTATCTTGATTTAGTTGTTCAACCTTTTGTGCGTTCAGGGCAAGATATGTGGAGGTCATGCATGGCAAGATGCTCAGTGGGCTGAATGTGCTAGGAGATGCCAGTCATGGCCTAGTCAGTGCAAAACGCTTTAAGGCGCTTGTGCCACTCAAAAACCGTCACTGTGACCCAGTGTCTTGCCAGTTAATCTAACATAAATTTTCCATGGGTTTCCGTTGGTTGTGTATGCCATTTCCCCAGTAATTCAGTCACAAGCTGTTTCAAATGTAAGCTTACCTTAGTGTCCGTCGTCCTGCATAACTTTATTTAACACAGCGCACAAGGGTGATCGTTCTTAGTGGTACCAGGATACAGCTGCCAGTTTCTACCGTAGGCATTACCTCCACCTTGTAAGTAGGTTTTGAACCTGCGAATAAAATGTACCGGAATGACTTGAGCAAATCACCTGCATATTGTGATTATTAGCATTATAATACCAGTTTTGGTTATAAATACTCATGCTGTTCCCTAACACGATAACTTGGGTAACCAAGGTTATTTACGAACTTCGTCTTCACGCTTTGTTTGGCTTCATTTCTTACTCGTTCTGTTCGATCTCGCATAGTTTTCTAAAAATCGCCTTTTTCGTTGGAGTGAATTTAACCATGTCCTCGGGGCATTTGTACAGTGAAGACGATGGCCTGAGCTGTTTCATTTAGACTAGCGCATCCACTGGCGACATGTAAAAAGTGTGTGCGCAGTGCGTACCCTCGCGTGGTGCTACGTTTGTTAAGTAGAAAGCTTTGAGGACCATAAATTGAAGGGAAACAAGCAGCGGTTGCCGAAAACCGCGGGAATCAAACATTCGTGCTCGGAGAAATTATCTTCGTCTACCTCCTAGTCATGTCCGTCTACTGGTGGGAATAGGATGTAATTACATCTGCCTCACATACCACCTAATTAAACCTTGTCTCGCAGTTACAAAAGCTTTGCGCGTACATCTTCATCGAGTGATGTTTTGTGTGAGGAGTTTCGGAACTCCCTCAGAGCGGTTTAGTTGTGTGCTTGTCCAAATAACAGCTGAGTAAAGTGCTGTAAAGTGTTGTATTGTAAAATAAGTGTGTTACGACTGGTTATGAGGGAAATGTCCGATGTTGCTGGAATGCACTTTAACGCAGTGTCGTTAGCATCATCAAACGAGTGTCGTGAACTTTACGTGAGATGTTCGTTAGAGATTAATAGTATACCCTCCTAAGACAGCAACGCAAATATATGTACAAACAAAAAGTATTTGCACGCCAGATACAGTCAACGTAGAATTGTAGTGGATCAGCGACGCCCTAGGAGAAAATAGACATCCAGATAAATTTATCTTGAGGCATCTGAGGGAACACGATGGCAAGCTCCTAAGGACACCGATCGTAAAAAAGAGTTGTTCATGCAACTGCCACCCAATAGCAATTTTACTGCTGATAGCCAATATCGACCTTGTCAGTACTGTTGAGAAGCCATCTTTCATGGCTCGATTACGATTTGTTTACTACAACTAGCCATTACTTGCAAAACCTATGCGATGTTGGTTTATCTGTATTCGTGCTGCTGCGGTACACTATACGTAGGTCGCACTACGAGGAGCCTGTCACACAGAATTCGCAAGCATATCCCAGCCTATCCCTACAAAGATGAAACCAGACCCACGGACTGCGCTTTTAAGTCACAGCTTCTTGACTTTGACACACAGACTCTAAGGATGAGTGCAACACAATATACTTATTTCATGGACGTTTGGAACAAGACTTCCACCAAGGCTATATACACCTGTGATTTGAAGCCCAAAATGTATGTGTAAAAACCGTAAATTCGTCCGTTGCTCTACCTTGGTCAACGAGCAATGTTACTCAACAGTTTGTTTATCACCTGAGTTAAGTACGTTGTATTGTTCAGCTTGTAGGTAGTACTGTTCTCTTTTTTACGTTGCCTACCATCTATAGTTATGGTTTGTACTGGTTAAGCAACCCAGAAATCAATTTCCCAACCAACTTTGTTGTTGACAACATATATATATATATCTTACCGTGTAGAAGTCGAGGAATTTTAGACAATTTTCCATGCCTGTAGTAAGGGGTCGGCTTATATAAAAGTTATGTACGATTTGAACAAATCACGTGCAAAATCGACCCAGAAATTCACTACACACCTATGTCCCTATTTTGACTTAGCGCCCCTCGCTGGTGACAGACAGCATCCAATGACGGGGTTTGAAGTGCCATTTTGAAGTGCCATTTTGTTTGTGTCGAAAATGCATGCTATGTTGCACATTTGACTTTCGGGAATTGTGGACACATTTCCTCTCAGCTGGATCGTGTGACGTCGCGTTTGCGCTATTTTGCTGAACGAATCACAGCGCTTATACATTATGCTATGCTAGTCAATCTGGTGCATCAAAAGTACGATGTCTTCCCCCACCACTGATAGTGAACTCCCCTCTCACCCCCTGCTCCACTGAGAGTCAGATGCATGAGGCCCCCGACCATGCGAGACGGTGTCTGACATACACTTTCAATTTGCCCCATATTGTCGGCTGTCTTACCTGTTTCGCGTGACGATATCTAATCAATACACCGTCCCGTGCGGTTAAAGATTGTTCTGGCGACTCTAAGTCCCGTTACCAGCGACCAAAACGCATTAGGTCACGAGAACTGACAAATATTAACAGTCTTCGCTTGAGCACACTCAAGTGAGGGCAAGTAGTGATGAAGTCAGAACCGTAGGAAACAATTCCGTTTCTCTTGTTGCTGATTTTTTGGGGTGGGCTAATATACGGACTTTCTATTTTGGACAATTTTAACGTTGCGAATTCATATTGTCGGCTTAAATATGGATCAGCTTATACACAGTAATATACGATACTTCCTCCCATGTAAACGTTCGGGTCCGATGCGAGCTTGCCAGAAAAGAACTATTAACTCAGTACTTCTTTGGCTTTGCTTTCCTCACAAATAAATAAATAATTGTTAAAATCCATTTACACAAGGCACGCCTGAGCAGGTATAATGAGTTGGGCATATTTTGTGCGTGCATGGCGCTGAAAGCGCCAAAATGAAAATTTACTGGCTCTGCTTACTTAAAACAACAGAAATGCGCATTTTATATCATATATTCATCTTGTTATTTCTGAATTTCTTTAGTACTTATACTTCTTAGAATAACGCAGGGTGCCAGCCAATGATAGCTTCAAAATGTGAAAGGTACATCAAGGTTGTAAACTCGGAATCCATCATCTCTGATTTTTTAGTGTCATGGATAGTGCAACACAGGAATTGTCCACCATAAAAAATATACATTATCATCACTTCCACCACAGCTTGAATACAAATTGGGATTTCTGTAATTCGTCTGGTGGCCAATTCTCATCCTCGATATCTGAAGCAGAATCCGGAATAGTTACATTAAAATTGCTCTCAAAAGCACTTGAACTTTTTCTCGACTGATTTAGATCGCCGAACTGTACCTGATCCACAGGACATTTGGAAACAGACAAATCTTTCAAATCCAATATCCGCACCATACTTCTTCCGATATTATTCACATAGTTCCAAAATTAGATCGGAAATCATGGCCCTTGCGATTGAATGCTTTAGCAATGTACATCACAAAAAATTAGAACATAGTTGTCAAGGTTTGCGCACTTTAACTGATGTCTCCGTAGCGCTAAAATGAACGCAGTTAACATTCGTGAGCTAAAATTGTCAATGAATTGATCGAATTCCTCGAATGTCCTTGAAGCAGAGGAAGTAATTGCATGCCAACACAATACACAACACAATATTAAGCCAAACCTTTGGAGCTGGGATGCTTAGGGACAGTAAACAGGTGATGACAACCAAGATTCCGCAACGAATCGGTAAGGAACAAAACAGTGAAATGTGAACCATTATCACTTACAATAGCCAGAGGTATACTCGCACGAATAAAGACCTTGCTTAGTACATGAACGGCAAGATTAGCATTAACTCGGTCAGTACTTCGGGCCATTTGAAGGGAAGGACAACAGTAGTCAATGTGGATACGTTGCGAAGCGCCGCACACCACTGACCAGTGCGTCCATCTGGATGGTTGACTTCTCACTTTGTGTCGACGCCTTCATATCCTGAGACACTGTAGAATAGTAGCAGTTATCTCAGGTCACGAACACAGACAACGGGCATAGACTTTATCTTCTCAGTGCCCACACTTCCAGAATGAAAGTCAGCTGGAAATGCCGATTGCAAAGTCGAATGAATTACAAAATATCATCGATACGGCACTAGCCATCTGAATTAACGCAATTAATCCCTACTTTGGTAAAACTGAACAAAATTCCTTCCTAAAAGAGGCAGCCAGCCTCGTTTCAAAACTGTTAGCATTAAGCCAATTAATTTCTTCGTTTCATTACCAAGTGTTACAAGGACATAGAACGTGATTGCGTGAGTAGGCAATCAACTTCGAAATTAGATTTAAAAGATCAGGCATGTCGTGAAAGATAATTCACTCGAGGGGTGCCTTTGGCAATTTTGTGGTCTATCTCATAGTCATAAGCACGTGTGCGACACCCCATCTTTGAACCATTGGGGCAAATGTTTTCGCCAACGATTTAGCTAGCTTGTGGACATATGTCACGGCTTAATGATTTGTAAAACTGTAGTGACCTGCAAACAATGCAAGCATTTGTGTAGTCGAGTCACAACCCAGTACGCAGCCAAGTCTTTACAACGCTTCCGTTCGTATCCTGTCTCACTCTTTCTGAGCCTGCGAGAAGAGTAAATAACTGGAGGACCTGTTTGTTCTAACACAGATCCAATGCCGCTGGTTGAAACATGAGTAATAAAAACATGAGGCATTTTAGTTGAAAAAGGTCGAGGTACACAGTCGAATTGAATGAAGCCAACGGCCCGTGTATTCCTGTTTCATGCATTTACGACAATAAAAAGTTAAGAATTCAGAAAACAGAACATACAACCAGTAACACAATTACAGATTTGGATCGAACTAGAGTAGTACTGTAGTGTTCCAATCAACGAAGATTTGATATCGACCGGTTGCTTTTGGTGCTCATACTCAATACCAAACCCAGAAGATGTGATATGGTAGCGTAATCAACTGTTTTCTTTTGACACATGAATCAATTCTTAGGATTCCCATTTACAGTAGCCTCGTTTGCCCGCTTTTGTAGTGCTAACAGACGACTATAGGTAAATGCGCACTTTGTTGCTAAACTTTGACACCTTTTAAACGCTTCACATTTGAGTTATTGACATAATGAAAGATTGTTGGGGACACACTAAACGGAAAACGAAGAAATCGATACGGATACAAACTGAGGGTCTATTGATAGTCATTGTTTTCGCTGGATGACTCGTTAAGTTGTAGTTGTAAATAGGCATGCTTTAAGCCTAGTTTCGAGAACAATGAACAATGAACAATGAATTTATACGGGTTAAGAAGCGCTGCTTTACAAGTCCCGTTGGATAGTTGCAGGGGATATCAACACAACAATAATGATGATAAGGATAGTAAAATAGTTAATACTTTAAATATGAAAATAAGGACTTATCGTTTGCTTCGCTGCAGTCCTGCGATCCTCTTAGATTCACAGCATCCACAGGTAACAACAAATAATTCCATGGTATACTCCAGGTGTAGGATGGAGACGTAGTGTTAAGTAACAAAGTGTAAGTTGATGAGTGCGTCGTCCAACCGTCTTTTAAATATTGTTAGTGTCGATGCACAGACGACCGATACTGGGAGAGCATTCCACGGGTGACAGACACGAATGGAAAATAAATTTCTGCGGCACTCCAGACGACTGTGTTGTTCTGCGAATTTTAATGAGTGGCCCCTCAGGTTTGTATTGCTGCTGAGTTGCAGTAAAGGGCGGCACACATGATGTGGGTCTCGCAGAATCAAGTATGCCATAATCAGGTCGCCTCGTAGCCTGCGATAGCTTCCACTGAACAATCCCAGTCGTCGCAGCCTCTCCTGGTAGGAAAGATTGCGCATTCCAGTTACGTTCTTAGATGCCACGCTTTGTGGCTGCTGTACTGCATTAAGGTCGTGTTTCAGCCATGGATGCCAGGCTTGAATTGCGTATTCGACATGGGGACGAACATACGCACTGTGCATTTGTCGAAATATGGAGCTGTTTATTTGTCCAAACGCCCGCCTCAACAGCCCAACGTGTTGGTTCCCGGTCTTCGAGGCCTTTTCGGATTGCCTGGAGCAACCCAAGTCATCTTGAACCAGGATACCCAAGTCACGTTCGAGAGTTGATTGTTGCAGTACATCCGTTCCGAGTCGGTATGAGTAGCTGCCCTGATGTCGGATGGAAAGCACCTTGCATTTACTGACGTTGAAATGCAATGAGTTTTGGGTCGACCATTGATACACCGTATTTAAATCACTCTGAAGCACATGTTGGTCGGCGTTCGCCTGGATCCTGCGCCAGATCTTGATATCGTCGGCAAACATTAGGAAGCTTGAAGCAATTCCCTGTGCAAGGTCATTAATAAACACCAAAAACAAACGTGGACCTAGAACTGAGCCTTGCGGCACACCACACTCGACTTGTATGGGGTCCGATAAAGAGCTCCGAACTCTGACCAGTAATTGCCGTTGAAATAGAAAGTTGGCGATCCAGCTTAAAAGAGGGTCGCCGATCCCGTAATGCTGCAGACAGGATAGTAGTATCCGATGATCTAGACGATCGAAAGCCTTGGAAAAATCCAGGTAGATCACATCAACACCTTCTCCAGCGTCGGCTGCCTCGGTCCAACTACTGCGTGCAATGAGTAAATTAGTTGTACATGACCGCTGTCGACGGAAACCGTGCTGTTCATGGGTGATGAGGTTGCAGTTTTCCAGATAGCACACCAGTGCATCGGCAACTATGGATTCCATGACTTTGGAGAGTATAGGAAGAAGGGTTACTGGGCGGTAGTTGGAGGGATCAGTTCTGCTTCCACCTTTGTGAATCGGGCTTATTAATCCAAGCATCCACATGGCGGGAACTTGGTTCTGGTCTAAGCAGTGCTGAAAAAACTGAGCTAAAGGTCCTGCCAGTTTGCTTGCTGCTGCTCCCAATGCCTCTGGACGAATGGCGTCGACACCCGGCGAGCTGTGTTTGCGTAGAGAAGTCAGCTTTTGCAATAGAGCCTCTGCGGTAAAATTGATGTGGGTTAGTCCTGGTGAGCAGAATACAAAGCTTGGTAGATCGCTTGGTGGCAAGACCCTCTGAAACGTGGGGACGTATTGCACCTGCAGCGCGTTTGCAGCTTCCATAGACGTTCTTGTTGGGCCATCAGCCGTCTTGAGTGGAGGAAATCCTTGCCTAAACTTTCGTAGGCTATTAACGTGCTTGTACAGCAGTTTGTGGTTAGCACTGAAGGTTTTTGCGATGTTCTGCTGATAGGCGGCTTTGTCTTCTCTTAACAGTTGAGTGCAGTGGTTACGTTGGGCTACGTAGTTGTCCCACGTTTCTGGTGCTGGAGCTTCTCTGTACACTCGCCATGCTGCGTTGCGTACTGTCATCCATTTTCGGGTTCTGCTCCTAACGAAAGAAACGGATTTGCACTTATTGCAAGCTTTTATCTCTGAAGCCTGTGCAATCAGCTGACTGAATGTGTTGACGCACTCTAACCAGGCGACTTCCGGGGGTTCTTCTTCGAGGAAAGACAATGTTGTGGCGCTGACTAGCTGGGCGAGTCGGTCGTACCTTGTGATGGTTCTCACAGTATCATCGTTATCATTCCGATATTCTGCATAGCAGACGAAGTTGAAACTGATGACTGCGTGATCACTGCGACCCAACGGGCAGTCTAAGACCAACGCATCAATCATATGCTCCTCGTTGGTAAGCACAAGATCCAACACAGATGGCCTGTTACCAGTTCTGAACCGAGTGGGCAAAGTGATGTGGTTGTAAATAGGAACAGTAGTTACTAGATCTTGTAAATCGGTTTTGAATTGTTCTCCGATCGTGGCAGGGGCTTCTAAACCATGTACGTTGAAATCACCCATGATAAGAATGTGAGTGTACTTTTGTTGTAAACTGCACCTTAAAGCAGCTGCTAGGTGATAGTCGGTTTCGGGTGTTGAGTTAGGGGCGCGGTACACCAGGATAATAAGGCAAGCGTCCTTGCCTTTTAACTGCAACCGGCACCAAAGAGAGTCGGGGAACTGCGAGTCTGAATCCTCCACGGCTTCGCACTGTAAGTCGTTTCGGTAGTACAGGATTACCCCTCCTCCTTTTGTGAGCCTGTCGTTCCGGATCAGCGACATGCCTGGTAGCGAAATTTCAGCGTCTGTCATTCCCGTGTGCAACCATGTCTCGGTGATACCAATGACATCATACGAGCCGGAAGCTCGGCGATCTTTCAGTTCAGCCAGTTTGTTAGAAAGTTTCTGAACATTCGTATACAAGCAGGCCAGTTTCTCGGTCTCTAGGAGCCCGCAGAGAGGTGAAGCTGTCAAGTGTGGGAGAATGCCGACTGATGGGAGGTCGGCACTTACTCGTTTTTTTGATGGATCAATGATACCTCGTTTGCAACTTGATTCGGCCAAGGTGCGTCCTAGCCTTCGTTTAGACTTTCGTCGGAGTCAATTGAAGCAGCAGTCAAGTAACACTTCTGTACATTCGTCAGTATACTTGCTGCTTCAGTTGTTTTAATATTTGAGCTGTGTAAATTGTTTGCGACCTTTAACCGAATTTCAGGAGGAAGATGTTTCCGATTTCTCCGCCATCGATCCAAATTATCCTTTGCTTGTTGCTCTGACTGAACCACAAGTTTTAGGATTCTAGGGCCGCATCCTCTATAATTCGATGAGAGAGGTATCCTGGTGAGCGATAGTGCCACAACATTATCCAAAGAAAGTGTTTCGCGAATGAACCGCCACTGTTCTAAATCTTGCTTTTCGGTCTCTTGAAGATCGTTTGAAGTATGTTCTGGCACGCCATGTATGAAGATTGTGTTTAGGCGGTCTTGCTTGCTGTGCCCCTCTTCGGTGTTTCGTTTTGGTTGTCGCGCGCTCCAAGGGACATCAGGATAGATACGTATTCCACAGGATTCGCGTTTTAGCGCGCTTGCGGAGAGCAAAAGGTTTTCTACGTCGGTGGAGGATTCTAGTTACTCGAATAAGTCTGGGTTCACCATAGTGTGGCGAGTTCGGATGACGAGTAATTCTTAACAAGTTTATGGGCTTGGCTTTGATACTCATCTGCATACACAATGAGTTCCATTGGTCTTGGTCGTCTGATAACTTATCCCGCAATGTGATGGCGGTAGATTCAGGGACATTTGAGCATACAACAGTCCGGGCACTGTTGTTGGATCCCTTTTTCGTCGATCTACCAGGTACGGTGTTCATTTGTCTTGACTTGTTGACAAGTGATTGTTTTCTCTTTTTCTCTCTATTTGCGTTAACGGTGTTTACAAAGGCAGAGGACGCAACGGCGGCCTCTCGGTGGACCCTTGCAGCAATCTCTGCATATGTAACCGATGTTCTGGGAGGCTTAGTCTCGACAAGAGATATTTGAGCTACAGGTACCAAGGGTTGGTGTTTGGCTGCTTCATCCTTGTTAGTACTAGATGTCAGGTCTAGTGGAATTTGCTTAACCAGACTTTTTGAATGGTGCCTGATTTTTGTTGCTGTGAGTACTGTTTGATTCACGTAGGTACAGTCTGTTTTCGCCCGGCGTTCTACCAAAGTTGGAGAAGACAACGGAGATGGAGACATGGCTGATTGCGGTGCAAGGGAAGCGGATTGTTCAACATTCCATTGCTTAATAGCCGCTACGCTTCTGTGGTCCATACTCGCTTCCATTGAAGTTAGCTTATTGTTGATCCTCTGCTCTGCTTCTGCGATTAACCGGTCGCATTTCTCAGCTAGGATAAGCAAGCACTTAACGATGGGGATGGTGGAACACGTAGTACAGAACCAAAATGCATCTTGGGAACTATTTCGCTCCCGTACCTGTTGTTGGGACACATTTGCACATTTCGTATGGTACCATTCCAAACAGTGCGAACAAGCCAGACCGGTTTTTACTACCCGATGACATTCTCCTAACCCGCAAATGCCTTTCGATGGGAGTCTCTTCGGTTTCGCCTTTCTGCCATTCAATTTGGTGTCGTTACCTGACCCGGTGGGTTGGTTAGCGTTCTGTACTTTTACAGCTTTGAGAGCGGCGCACATCGGTCAGACGAGCGTGGTGGTTGCAAGGTCAAATGAGCGGTCGGCGTGGTCGCGCGGTCCGTGTGATGGGTTATGCAGCCGCACTAGCTGACAAGGTCACAAGGAATGGCGAGTGACTGCAACCTGAACAGAGCGCTGAACACAGATTCTTTCACAGCTGTGTTGAGAAACACTGGATCGGAGTAAGCTTAGGCTTTTCGGCCTGCCTCGAGAATTCTGTATCGAATGGTGTCACACAGAAAGGCAATCGGCTCAATACGACTGAATTAAACGCTTGCGCTTAATCACAGATGCCAGTGAAAACGGTTAGTGATGGCACAGCCTCTAATCGTAGAAGATATTTCCACGTATGATGGATCACTGTGTAGAGCTGGTAAATCCGGTTCGAATGAGCGTACAGTGACAAGGCTGCGAGAAGATGGAGAGAGGATAGAGGGAAATAATCCAGAAAAAAATCCGAAAAAATGGTTTCTGGCTTCTCTATAATGGAGCTACTCTAACACAGTCTTGTATGGAGTGTGTTCCGTTAATCACCTCATATTCTGGATGTCTGACCATGTGGCTTCAGTACTGCGAAGTTGGATGTTGTCCATCGGGAACTCTGAACTGGCACAAAACTCCTTTCTTGCACCAAAATTTCTAGGTCTTCTGGACCGGTTCCTTTAGTCCACATAGCAGGATTCGGTGTGCATGAAATACAGGATCTTTAAAAACTTCAAAAGCTATTGGTGGAATCTTCATACCATCAGGCGATATGAAAATTTTTTAAATCAATAAGCGTCTTTGAATTTTTTACCAGAATTTGACAAAAAGACACTTAACCTAAGTTCCTGAATATCTTTTAACCCATTTATGGAAACGATAACCAAAATGTTTGCAGTCTTTGCCTACAACTGACGAAATCTTGCTGCCTAACACAGGAACTGTAGGACCAGCAACGCCTCGGATTTTAATATGGGTTATTTGTGAATGAAAACCAGGACAGAGGTAAGACTTATCAATCAGTGACTCAGCGATACCTGTGTCAACCATGAAAAACTCGATCTACATTTTCCAAGTCCAATGTTGTGGAAATGACCATTACCATACACAGTTCACTTCGAAAACGTGACATAATCGGACAACTGAATCATACGGCTTACCAAAACTCAAAGTTTGCATGACTTCACAAAGGGCTAAGCATCGTGAATGTGTCCGACGTTGTCGTAATTGCACTACTTTGAATTGCGATGTGGATAAATATGATGACAAACCCTCTACATGAGGCACGCTGGTCAAGCCGTTTGTGAGACTGGCAGTATTAGCAGGTTTTGTAACATCTTCCCTATAGGGACGATGGTCTATAGCTGACTTTGGAAACTGTTGTTACTACCGTTCTTGCTGTTTAGCAGAACTACTATTTTTGACCGAACCAAACAAAGTTTGCTGATCGGGGAAGGTTTCACACAATGAATTTCTATAGACGTAATGATAGTTATCACTAAGTAGTCTAACTTTGTTGTATGTCGGATCGGGAAATGAAATTAACTAGCGGTGCAGCGTTGGAATTTTAATTCCAACAATTAAAAGATTCCTAACATGCTGGTCCACTTTAGACTCGAAAGAACACCGAGAGGCTTGAGTTTGCTGCTGCAAAACGAAATCAACCACTGTCCGATTCGGTTGATACTGCAAGAAGTTTAACTTCGATTTCTACGTTCTCAAATTTGTTCGGCGAAGAATGCTCACGAAATATAGTCCCTAGCTCCCCAAGCGGGAATTTTGATGCTTAATTACTATATGCCGAATTTTTTACAACAGAGTGGGCATTACAGCCAGTCGTAGACAGGACATATGTAGCTTTTGATGTTTCCTGCAAGTCAAATATTTTAAGCCGCCATAGTCTACTCCTCCAATTTATTGACCAGTTTATTTCGGAGTAGAATTAAGGTCCAGCAACACAGTATCTCGATGCAGTAGTAGCTTGAGTCTGAGAGTTAAGCCAGTTCTTCCTTAATCACCAAAAATGGACACTTTCTTATCACTAGCTAATTGGGTTATCCTCATTTGATAACTGTTCCCGAAAGATGGCATGACACCTGGATATTACGATTAGTCTACGTACCACACTTCGTTGATGGGACATGCTATCAGTTTAAATCGTTGCACTCAGGAATATGCTTTTTCAATCTCCAGATATTAGACGCAGGTGGTAGCATGAAGGATGCTTGCAAGAGCAACTGGACTTATGTACTGCGAACAGCTACAAAAAACGGAGAGCAAGTAAGCAAGAGCACAGAGCAGTGTGCTGCACGATTCACCAAGGAAGCGCAAGTGATCGGGATTCACAATCAGTCAAACAAATGGAGAGTAACGATGTACGAAAACTGACAAAATGCAGCGTTGTAAAACATAAAAGGCGAACAAGTTTAACGTTCACTACAAATTCCATTACAAAAGTGGAAATGAGCTAATTTGTTAACCAGAATTAGTGATACTTCTTTGTTTCAGAAAGAATGGAAATTTTATCTCGATTTTATTAACCTGCTTTGTGGCTAACTTGCGATACGCTCACATCTTCAATAGATTAAAAGATGCTGCACGAATGAAATTAGTATATGACTAGTTAATACTAGTCCGAGACGATGCGCGTAATTAAGCGCGGATATCAGAAGGCAATTGGAGTCGGACACAGCGGACTGTATTCGATGGGCTACAACAAGAAACGAACGGATGAAGCGAGGCAAGAGCGTACACGTGAGTGCGGGAACTTACAAGGCAGTTGCGTCGAGCCGGTTGTAAGCTTAAAACAAGAAGGAGTAATGTACAATCGGTCAACAAGTAAATTGCACACGAAAGATAAGAGTTATCTTTTTGGGCGCTACAGAGCTCCCCCCTAGAAGGCTGAACATAGAAAGCCTTCGAAATCCAAAAGGAATGTTGAAACGAGGTTTGTAAGGCGAAACCGTGCCGAGTAAAAATGGGCGTGCGTTCGTGTAAATGGGGGTTCGTCGGAAGTCGGAGTCCGCTGTGCCGTTTATGATTTGTTATTTATTGAATGCAGGGCAGGGTGCATTTCGGCGAGCCGTTGGAGCGGGCTTGTCGGACTACAAAAAACTGGCTAGCCCAGAAAAAGGCCGACAGGACCTCAACCTCCGCTGCTGCCAAACGGTGCGCTTGGGAGTGGTCTCTCCCCCCGCCGCACCCCGCCCCGCGCCAAAACGACCCTCGTCCCACGGAGAAAACGACCATGGTCCCACGGAGAACGACGCTCGTCTCGCGGAGAAGCGGTCCTCGTCCCGCGGAGAAGCG
>OX104064.1:9911416-9944689 GCA_944474145.2 Dicrocoelium dendriticum | reverse complement strand
AAACCAGCCCGTATTACAGCCGGTTTAACAGAAAAGCGGAGGCAGCAGTCAAACAAGTCAAAAATCTGTTGTTGAAAACTAGAGGAACGCATGAAGATCCATGTACGATGCTGCTGGAAATTCGCAACACCCTATTACCGAACACATTTCCCAATCCAGTTCAATATTTGTGAAGCAGATGGACCAGAACCTTAAAGGCTGCATCGCTGGAACCTTTGCACCAGACTTTGTCATTGCATGAGTAACTGCAAAGAAATTTAAGAAAGCGGTTGGCAGATCAAAAACTGTATTGCGACCGCGGTACTCGGGCGCTACCTGAGCTAACAGAAAAGGAGGAAGTGTGGATTCAACCAATACAGTATCAACAAGCGATGAAAATAAGTGTAGTGACCACGATGTTTGGAAAAAGATCTTATGAAGTCGATATTGGATGGAAGGTAATGAGAAAGAATCGTGTGCATCTGAGGTGACACCGAGAACGAGAAGATGAATCTGATCAAGGCGCTCGACGGTATTCGGTAAGGTCACAACGACAGGGGTGGCAAAGGATTCGCGGATTGGAAGATTTAACGGAGTCTTCATTCCAATCGATGCGGCTGATCCAGAGAAAGGAAAGGACCTGATGGGATTATGCAAGTAGAAGAACAGTACGGACTTACTTGACGAAGCAAGCGACTAGCTTGCCGCAAGTGAACGAAGCAGATGATTGCACGCCTACGCATCTCCGCCTATAGGCTGATTGGTTGGTAGTTGGCAGCGTTGGAGTGAGTTGGTTTGACTGATCCAATGGATGTATCTCATGCATTCGACAACGTCGTTAAGTATGATACGGTCTTAGTTATTTCCACGAGGATACTGCAACCTAATCACTCTGTCACTTTCGCTGAGCTTGCTTTGTTGAATAAACCCTGTGTCCCTGAAGGAACGACTTCTGCGACATAGTGTCAGAGAAGAGGAAGGCAATATCGCTGAACAGTGCTCAGTTGCACATTGGAACACAGCTAGCCGTTCAAACGCCTGCCCCACTGAATCTGGAAGAAAACAACTTCGCCGGTACTTAGAGAATCTGGAAAAACAAGTGGGTAGATTTTTTACTTACTAGTGCGTCTTAATGATCTACCGATGACGTATAGCCTGGCGATGTTTAGACATACGATCTGAGATGGAGCATGCCGCGTCTTGGAAAAGACGCAGTACGAAGAGGACGAAGACAGCTGAGCTGGAAAACATCATCGGAAAAGTTGGCGAATCATGTTTGGGCCAGACTAAGGAGAAGTATCAGCGGTATCACTTTTTCACTCGAAACAGGTGCCCAAACGAAACTATCCAGAACTACGTAGCGGAGCTGAAGATCCTGGCTCGTTCCTGTAATTTTTGCAATTGGCTGACAGTGTAGTACGAGATAGAATTGTACTGAGGATCAATGATGAAAATATCACCCAGCGGCTAATGCGGCAACGGCAGTTATCGCTCAAACAATACCTTTATATATACCTCAGTGAATCAACAGCTACAAGCCACATTTTACAAATAAAATTACTGATTGATGCATAGCTATGTGCCGTGTCTAGTTTACCCGGCAAAATTGCGAAGCCTGTTAACAACACCCAAACTCTTGCAAATTCTGTACCGCGCAACACCCGAAGGACCGTGATCAATGTACGGCATGGGGTCGACTTTGCGCCAAATGTGACGAAATCATTTCGCTTGATGTTGCCAGTCCTCAAAGAGGATGCACTCAGCCTTGAAACAACAACATCCGTGTGGACTTCATCCAGTGCCTTGACTTTCTTCCTTTTAACCACGATCGTTTTGTGCATGCATGTGAAGCGGAGACAGATGTTAGTGAGCGGTATCTCCTCGCGTTTAGCCCAGGTATGGGGACGCCTTATGTTTCTCTCATATATCCCTAGATCCGCCAATACCACTGACCGCGCAACAACCGGATAGGTTCCGTTTACTTTACGTGACAAATTCGCCACCGAGTTAACTAACTTGACGCAGTTGAGAGTTGACAAGCCGACAGACTGAGTTAGTCAAGTCGCGATTGTTATGAAGAAGTGCGGTGACTTGCGTCAGTGCATAAATCCTAAACCGTTGAACTAAGCTTTGCACAGGGAACACTATACACTAACAACGTTAGAAGTTGCCCTGCCGCGTTTGGCCAAAGCAATGCAATTCACCAAGGTTGATCGATCATCGGCGTTCTGACACGTGGTCCTAGTTAAGAAATTCAGTTTCCTGACGACGTTCACTCACCTTTTGGACGTTTTCGCTGGCTACATTTACCGTTTGGTTTGAAGGTCTAGAGGAAAATTTTTCAGAAGCGGTTACTGCAAGCTGTTGACGACCTAGATGGTGTAACGTGTGTAGCAGACGATGTGCTTATTTACGGCTCAAGCGAACAGGAACAAGACGCCAATCTGTACCACATTTTGCAGCGTTGCGTGTACAAGAAAATAAAGCTCAAACGCTAGAGCGTTGAGCTCCGGAAACCGGAAGTGATTTTTCATTGGCCCGTACTGACATCCGAGAGAATAAAGATCGATCGCGAGAAAATCAGGGCAGTGCAAGAGATGCCACAACCTGAGGACCTCAAGGCTGTTATTCGGTTAACTGATATAGTGAATTATTTGATCCATTTCTTTCCAAGACTAGCTGAAATCATGCCCCCAATCCGGAGGCTGACACACAGGGGTGTAAAGTGGACTTGGGGAGAAGAGCACGAGACTGCCCTTATAACCGTCGGGCGTCTTATGAGCTGTGCACCATTACTTGGCTACTATCATCTAGCTATGCCTATGGGCGTGCAATGTGCCAGCAGTCAGCGTGGAATAGACACCGTTCTCGTGCAGGATTACAAGCCCCTGGCATTTCGTAGTCGAGCGCTCACAGTGGCGGAACAACGTTATGCGGAGATCGAAAAGGAGATGTTCGCTGTCGTCTATGCGAAGAAGCGATCTAACAATTACATCACTGAGAGGAATACTATGTTGTATATGGCCCATACATTGCTCGTCTCAATTAGCAATGAACCATTAGATAGTGTCCATCGACTTCTGCAAAGAATGCTTATGCTTCTGCAAAAGTACGACATGGATCTTGTGTACACCTCGGCGACGCAGATGCCAATAGCGGATGCTCTGCCTAGAGCTCATCTTCCGATAGTTGAGCACTAACAGGAAGAACTCGAGGCAGTCAATCTCATACAACATCTGGCGGTAACGGAAGACCGCCTGAAAGAAATAAGATGTCATACGGAGGCAGACGCGACATGCACGGCGTTGCAAGACGTGATTTAGAGAGGATGGCTGGACACAAAATACAAGTTTTGGAAGGAATTAACACCATTCTTCATGTTTCGGGTGGAACTAACGGTGTATGACGGCTTGCTATTCAAAGTAAATCGCGTTTTGGTTCAACTGTCACTTCGCAATGACATGCTAGAACACGCTCATCGAGTTCATTTGGGTGTTACCACCCGCATTAGCGAAGCACACGAACTGATGTTCTGGCCTGGAATAGCGAGTCAAATCTGAGATCAAGTATCAATATGTTCAGCATGAGGCGCGCCAAGCAAGAGAACAAATGATGCTGCATAAGATTGTAGATTGACCATGGAAGAAAATAGCAGTTAACTCGTTCTGTGATAACGGGAAAACTACTTAATCACCGTGGACTACTACAGTGACTACTTCGAGATCGGTCCACTCACTGCTACCACCACGGAAGCAGTCATAAATTAGCATATATATCAGTTCACCAGACACGAATACCGGAGGAACTGATCTCCGACAATGGCCCGCAATTTACAAGTGCTGTGTTAAGGATCTTTGCGAGCTAGTAGGGAATTTTCGTATGGACAGAAAAGCGGAGGCAGCAGTCAAACAAGCCAAAAAGCTGTTGTCGTACGCTGGATGCACTCATGATGACCCACATCTAACGCTCTTATGGAATCGCAGTACGCCATTACCGGAAACAGTCTCATTCCGGTTCAACGTCTCTACAGCAGAAGGACAAGTACCCTAATGCCTCTGTCTGCTGAGCTGCTACATTCTGTTTATATATCGAATGAGCAACTGCAAAGGAACTTAAGAAAAGGATAGCAGATCAAAAGGAATATTACTAATACGGGACCGAGGCGCTACCGGAACTCTCATGTATTAAGGAAACGTGGATCCAGCCAATAACGTGTGTTAACAAACGATGGAAAAAAGTGTAGTGACCGCGAATTTTTGCAGAAAGATCTTATGATGTGTGTATCAGGGAGGAGTTACTAAGATGGAACCGAGTGCAGCTGAAGTGATACCGGGAACGAGAAAGTGGAACTGCAGCAGTGCACATGACGCCTCGCAGAGAGTCACAACGACAAGGGCAACAAAGACCGCGCGGAGCGAAAGATCGCAGGGAGTCTTCAGTCAAATAGATTCGGCTGATCCCGTGAAAGAGAAGAATGTGGTGCGTCTGTGTAAGTAGAAGAACGATACGATTTACATGGCGAAGCAAGCGGATAGCGTGCCCCAAGTGAACAGAGCAGTTGCTTGAACAGCTGCGCATATTTCATTCATGCGCTGGTTGGTTCGCTGGAGCGGGTTTGTTTAACAGATGCATGAGTGTAGCAGTGTCGTTAGTTATGGAAATGACAGTCATTTATATCGAGGTTCCTACATGCTTGTCATAATGTCATTTTCGCTGAGCTTGCTTTGCCGAATAAACCGTTTGTCCCTGAAGTACCGGGTGCTGCAGAGCAGTTCGCTGAGGCCGTCCAAAAGTATGTTCAGTTTTCGTACTCTAACCGGTGTAAGGAACAGAAAGTGACATGTAACACCGGCGCGTAATCAAAGAAGAAGTGAACGTCACGATCAAAAGAAAACTAACAGCTTCCTAAATTGAACGGGGGATCGATGCTTCTGAATGACTTGAAACCTCCATAGCCCTTCAAATACAGAGCAGGTGCTGCAACGCTGTGAAAAAGATGCTCGTTGGGCATACCTTCCTGTGACAATTCTTAGATACCGGTTTATTTTCCCACGCCATCATTTGTTTCATAAATTATGACTTTAAAACGCGCCTACTTCTGTAATTATTACTAGCCGGCCGTAAATACTTTAGTAATGGGGCGGTAGCCGTTCTGATCCAGCCAACTACCGTCCTGTAACCCTACTCCCGGTCCTTGTAAAAGGTTGTGGAGCTATTGTTGCTGACGTATTAACAGCCTATCTAGAAGAGTCTGCCTTCCTTGCACATGAACAGCATGGATTTCGACGGAATCGATCGTGCACCACAAATCTGCTGCTAGCAAGATCGAGTTGGACCAAATTAATTGACAGCGGTGCAGGAGTGGACGTGGTCTAACTTGCGATTTCTCAAACGCCTTCGATCGACTTAGACGATGGAATCCTGATCTGCCAAACTTCAGAGCTTCGGCATTGGTGATCCGCTCCTAGGATGGATCACAAGATTTCTTCTCCACTGAGTGCTTAGAGGTAAAAGTGCTGTGGGTCCCTGCTCCCACCCAATCCAAGTCGAATGTGGTGTACCACAAGGATCGGTACTGGGGCCACGATTGTTTTTGATGTATATTGACGACATAGCGGCCCTCATTCTTTCCAACTGCCTACTCTGTGCCGACGGCATCAAGGTCTGGAGAGCGATCAATACACCAGACGACTCCGCAATACTTCAAGAGGATCTGGATAAGGTGTATGCGTGGTCAGTTCAGAACCAACTCCCACTCAACACAGAAAAGTGCAGAGTTTTACACTTACGTCACCAATCAGCACTTTTCTATAAACTAGGTGACCATGTGCTTCACGCAATTGCTGAAGAAAAGGATTTAGGAGTCTTGATTCAGTCCGACCTTGGTTGTTCAGCCCAGGCAAAGAAAGCATCGAACGCGAGCATCCGAAATTTGGGCCTTCTCCGGCGCACATTTGGACGCTTCGATCCATCCGTTTTTCACCAACTTCTAGGTGCATACATACGACCACACGTGGAGTATGCAATACAAGTCTGGCAGCCGTGGCTGAGGAAAGACCTCTCTGATTTAGGGAAACCTCAACGACGCGCAACGAAGAACGTGAAAGGTTTAGGCCAGTTACGCTACGAAGACAGACTGAGATTGCTCGGTATATTTAGTGGTCAATATCGACGACTACGGGGAGATTTGATTTTGGCTTATCAGATCCTGACAGACCCCAATCATACCTGCCGCCATCTGCTGGAGCTCAGTAACAACAACAATCTGAGAGGCCATCATCTGACGCTGGCAGTGCAGTACAGCCGTTTGGAATGTCGACGGAATTTCTTTTCCGTGCGTGTTTGCCAAGCCTGGAATGCTCTCCCAGAATCCGTAGTCAGTGCACCCAACCTGATCGAGTACAAAAATCGAGTTGATAGTGCACTCACTTCATTGCACTATCTCCCATAGTACAGTCTAATTTTGAGAGATCCAAAATCCATACTTCAAAAATAATTTTCCACCACGCAAATTTCAACAGTGGATTTATATTTTGACGCTTCAAACTCAAACACTTTGCCCCATGCGAATTTTCAAGGGCGGTGACTATTTTAACCAAATACTCCATACCTCATGATCCCCTCCGGAGTTATAGTGGATTATTATTTTGACACTTCAAACTCGGTGAGTCCACAAGCTTGTAGTGACTCGTTGTTAAACGATTTTACTGAATTGGTTTCCATTGAATTTTTCACACTTTATGATTTTCGCACTGATCACCCTACGGGATTTGTCAAGCTTTAGCTTTTATACCCGCATAAATCCATTGTTCCATTGTTCAGTGTCCCGTTTCCCCTAATACCATTTTCTCAAACACGGTGTTTGGTTCTTACTTTTATTGTTTCTCATTCGCCAGTGTCATTCAGTCTCCTACGCTGTTGAATGGCTCCGATGTGTTTTAATAGTTGTGGTTCAACCACTGTTGTGTCTTATAAATGGAAACGGTGTTCTGTATACAGTCCTGTCTTGACTCATCTTTTGCATTCTCATTCCGGTCCTGGAGTGTGTGCATTTGTGCGCGATACAAGTAACACCACTGAACTCTATTAACTGTAAATCGAGTTGTTGTTCATAGCCGAGATCCAGGTGCGCGAATTGGTTGTCGGCAACATTTATGATTCGTTTTCATTTCGCTCAAAACTACTAAGCCAATTAAATTTGCGATGCAGAATGTTGTTCCGCCTCAATTACTATATGGGCCAATTATATTTTTCCGTGCTGCATGAATGACAGTGCAGTATTGATGCCGCCATGGATCCTCGTTTAGCGGTGCTCCGACAGCGCATACACACGTTCACATATGGAATACGCAATACAGGTCTGCTAAGCATGGCTGAGGAGAGATCTCACCGTCTAAGAGAAAATCCTTAACACCGGACAACCAAGGATGGCAAGGGTCTGTATAACTTATCGTATGAACGAAGACTTCAAGTGCCCGGGGTCTTCAGCGGACAGTATCGCGATTGCGCGGTGATCACATTTAGACTTAGCAGATTTTGAGAGATCCCAACCACACGTGCCGCTACTTGCTAATTGCTGTCACAACAGTAATTTAAAAGGCCACCGTCTCAAGATGGCAGAGCAGTACAGTCGTTTGGAATGCCGTCTGAATTTCTTTTCCGTACACATTTGCAGAACGTGGAGCGCCCTACCGGAATCTGTCATATATGCTCCCGCGCAAGCAGAGTTCTTAGTCCGAGTTGATTGTGCACTCATACCACTACACCACCTCACAAGACTCATTACCAACGGATAAGCACAAGTAGCTGTTAGCGATTTCACTGGCGGTCAAATCTCAGATTTCCTTCCATTTTTTACCGCTTGCTTGTGTACACCAGGAGGAGAGACGATTTTTAAGTAAATCCCATTTTCCGTCATTACTTGTGGATTTATCTCGGTTTTACGGCTTATACTACGCATTTCACAATGAGTTCACCAATTTTGCTAACAATTTTTCCGTAATTTGAAGTTTTGCCATGACGATCTTGCAGAAGCTGTTAAGCATTAGGTTTTTTATCCGGATAAAAATTGTTCCCTTGTTTCACTATGTGGTCGGTGGTCGGATGTTCACATCAATGATCATTTATGTTGGCCGTAGACTTCTGCTTTTAATGATGTTCCAGAAATTTCCGCTTCACTGCATAAATCAAATAAGCAGCTTGATCAGTAATAATCAACGAAGGAATAAAAAGTAAATGACCAAGAGGAAATGATCACAAGCCATCTGAAATTGGAACTACCAATACTGCAGTAAATACGCCCCGAGAAAACCTGTTGCTTTTCAAATTCCTGCTATATTTCACCAAATGAAACTAATTGTGTGTATATTTGTTCGGACTTTTAATTATAAATGTGTTACTTCTCAGAATTTATCTGTTGTACGGCCCAAGTGTTACCCTCATGTCCTTATTTACATACGGTTTTTTCCCCCTGTATGCGAGGCCTGTAGATTGTTACTTCAATACTATGGGCAGGTGGAAAACCCGTAGGATAAACACCACCGGCTACAGGACTACAGATTAATTCAAAGTGCTAAAACTGAACCAGTTTTAAATTAACAGGGCTGTGCAGGAAAGCGGAGAGTTTGTGGCAACGCAAGACACATGACTTACCGAAAAGAACCCAAGTGTATGGAGGATAACTTCGGTAAACCAAATATGCCGACAAAAGCCAATGTGAAAATACACGGGAAATAGCAACAACTTCTAGTTCGCTGCAAGGACCCTTTTCTTTATGGTTGGTTGTGTCTTGAAGCACCACCTATAAAGGGGAAGTTTGAAACAATTCGCCGTGTACATTAGTCATATAGTTGCAATTCTCCTAAGTAAAACGGATGGATACATCACAATTACATAATCTTATGCACCTGAGATGTTGCTGACGGTAAATACACAAACAGCACTTCATGATATACAGCTTCGAGATTTAACTGTTCATTGTGGCCGTGAAAGACCGCAGAATGTTGGAGCCTGGAGATTGAGCCATCAAACCTAGGCTGCAATCGCCCATAATGTCAAGTCAGAAGAAATAAAATAAGCGTGTTGATTGATTCGGTAACCGGCCCACACCCCATCGAGGCCAACATTATTCAGTAAATTCATGCACGAAGACTCCGAGATTACAACATATCCCGATATCTGTACCCAACGCACACTGTATGAGTGACCTGTAATGACAATAGTTTACTGCGCAGCGGTTCCATTTCAGCGAACTTTATAAATTCCGCGATGCTCTGCGTCTTCGCAGAAATCGCAAGCAAATATTTTTCTTCTATGATCCGATAACATTGAAGTCTTAATCCGTGCTTGATCAAGGAACCATGAATGAACACCCCATACACTGATTTGTCAAGAATAAAATTAATGAACGCTACAAGCCCAGCGGTAAGTCAGTTGGTGAATTTCATACCCGAAGTCATAAATGCAATCAAAATAGAGCGGGTTGCCAGTGCAGCCTTCCAGTTATCCCACCCTATAACTGAAGTTACAAATATTGTTATGCGTGTCCACAAACCATATAGAGCTGGACCCCAGAAATGGCAGATGCACTTCTGCACATCAAAATGCAATGTCAGGATTAATGAATGCTATATGGATGCAGGGTTATGTATTTCTACTTCATTGTGGTACCATTGTAGTTTGCACTTCGGTCAGCGATTCAGAATTGATCTATTCCAGTTCCCTAAATATCAGCGAACATGTGAACTATCTGACTAAGCGAATGCATGTAATGGACCATACTAATAAATTACTTACGTTGAGACAAGACTCATGTCACATAAAATCAACGTAAGGCTCTCGATAGGATACTGTTGTGTTCCGGTCATCAATCCACGTAAATGTAACTTGAAGGCCATAAAATGTTCAACACGCCTTCATTAAACGCCTCTATGGTTACTCCACACGCTCTTTATAAACATAGATGTAAGTTAACGTTGAGCCTTTATGGTTGCTTAGATTACATTTAAATATTTGCGGACTAGACAAACTTGTGTGGCATATTGCGTAGTCCACACAGGTCTATTTAATTTGGTCTAAAAACCAAATAGGAAATGCGTGACGCAGTATGTATGATTGTAGTGCCTCCATTCAGGAGCAGAGTCAGGACATTTTTTGTATAAGGATCAGCCTGGTATGGAAAATGCTACCTAGTTGCAAACTATGTGCGAAACACTTATGCCTATTCTACCTAATGATTAAGATTTCTCTGACACCAGCAAAGGCAAAACGGATCTTAAGTTCGCAAATAAACGACGATAGATTATTTAAGGAAGGACCGGCACATATATGAAACAAGATACGGGACTCATTGTGTCGAAGGCTATTGGTCCATGGCTGCTTTTTCTTTCCACTATCACTCGAAACCTGCTCTATGTTAGCTTTCTACACTCCTCCGCCGATTTCTTAACTCTTTTCCATGTCTCTGCTGAGAGATCGACAACGGATATTTTCCTAGCGATCGATTGTCTGGAATTAATGAACAAACTCCTTTCCACTTCTGATGGCCACAATTGGTCGTAAGTTGCACTAAAACACCCATTTCTCCAGGGATGATCATAAACTGCATTTTGATTACATTCCTTGTTTTTTTCTTCCTTTCAAAATCATGGCCGGAGGGTGAAACTTTTTCTTCTCGAACTTTCTTTACTGTCGTTGTTCGGCAAAGGTTAACCGTCCTTTTGTGATTGTCCCTGTTTGCAAATTGCAATTATTATTATTTCTCATATTTTCCTACACACTACACACTTCATATACTTACTTCGCATATTTTATCTTATTTCTTATTTCATTGTTGGCCATGACTTGGTTGTATCTTGAGGCGACGGAATGCATTTTCCAAGCTAAACAATTATACCCATGCAAGAAATTTTGTCACTGTCTCACTGACGCGACTTATTATGAACTGCAATGCTTTCTTATCTTCCCGAAGTAAAGTAGAATTGTCATGCTCAAAATAGATAAAGGTGGGAACTAGCTAGGTGGCAGTTTAGTTCATGACATGTGATAAAATACAGCCCTACAATATGATTAACATATAAGAATCTAATTTTGACTTTATCCCACCGGCACACAGCCAATTGGGGCACGGAAGTGCGGGTGAAATCTATCCGGAGAATACACTGCATGGAAGCAGGTCCCCTGGGGACGGTTCCATGGATGGCTGCATTTAGATAAACCCGCAGTTGTTATTATGCCCAATTATCTAATACCTCTAATGCCATCGAATTCCCAATTAGCTTAATAGTATGTCCCTGGTGAATTAACTGGTAAGCGTCCAAATACACCAGTGCATGGCTTCTTGAATCTATCAACTCAAAGTGACCGACCTGCGTAGGACTGAATCTTAACCATCCTTTCACACATTGTGTATGTACCGGCAAGTTCTGATTGCATGCTAGCAGATACTGGCGAAAATATTGTATCCAGTTAAAGCCTACTTGGCGAGCTAGACCAAAGGTTTGTTTCGAAGAGCACACCCACTTTGGGAGTTGAAAATTTTATCCTTAGGTAGGTAAGGGGGCTGCTAAACAACAGTCGGCATCGTTTCGTTTCAGTCAAACATATATTACTCCTTTGCTATCCATCCAAGGATAAATATTTTATCTGCTTTTTAACTTTCCTGATCCACCTGCTATTAAGGTTACATACAAGTAGGCTCTTACCCGTTCAATCTATAAAGACGTGTCTCGCATCGTCGACAATGGCTGGGACCATCCGGCTCCGGATTTATCTGTCACTCTGGCCTCCAAGCGGACAGCCACAGGAGGCCTGTGCCCACAGATGGACAACGGGTGGCTTGCGCTGCACCACTCACACATCCATCCACACACCCCATATCCAGTGTAAACCCGAAGGAATCAGACCGGGAAGCATGTGGATGGGAGCCACGTTTCATCAACGGAGCCGGCCCACACTCCTTCACAGGCAAACACAAGCACGCTGTATTTGGGGAATCAATCGCACACAAGGCGGTGACTGGACCGTAGTCCGCTCCACACTGAGTGCATGGAACCAATCTTCGAGCCTAACACGGCCACAAGAACCGTGCACCCCGTCCCCTCCAGCAACGACCAACTCTCTCCTAGAGCCAGTGATGGACGCAGGTAGTGGGTAATAGACAGGTAGGCACCTTGTCAACATGCACAATAAGCGCAGCCACACCGGGGATGTCAAACAACAGCTCGTCACTTGAACTGATAATGACAAATAATATTTATCGAATATACCACACGGATATGCTGACATAGCTCTTCGCTAAATGAGCACATAAAACAAGATGCTTATCAACAAAACCTTGTTAAGTTCAGGTGTTGGAGAAAGATATTTTAAAAATTTCACAGCCACGGAAATGTTAACAAATTCAACCGCAATTAGCCTAAGCGACGTGTGCAAGTTAATAGAAGATTATTCGGGTAGACACTAAAATGAAGCAAAAACGCATTAAGACATGATAGCAAAAAGCCACCTGAAATGTAGCGACTTAGCACGGAATCACGTGGTTAGTAAATCGAATGGAAGCGTATGCAGCATACCCACCAACGCCGCACCGGTTCTACTTACGTTCTCAGCAGGACATGCCTTCAATTCGATGCTGGTTCCGGGTGGCTTCGCTCATGGCTCGCCAGACCTGCCTGACACAGGCAATCGCGACCGCATGTGATAGAGTATCCTGCAGCCGACGTCAATGGAGTACAATCCATCGGCGCCTGTTGACTTTGTAATTGTCATTTATTCTCCGCTTGCACAAGGGCTTTCTCCTGCACCTCGGATCTGATCGTTAAGATCAGATGGCGCCATGCACGCTGATCAACCGCCTTCGATTCCCAACACCTGAAACCAACGTTAGAACGTGAGAGTCTCACTTTGATCATGTCTTGGCAACGTAACTTCGGTTGTCCCACGTGCCGCTTCCCTGCATGCAATTGGCAAGAAAGCAGCTGTTTCGGTATCCGGGTCAAATCCATGCGGCCAATATGTCTGAGCCAACTCAGGTGCTCAGCAGAAGAATGCAGTCTACTGCGTACATGCCACTTCGTCGGAGCACTTCCGCCTCTGCAACTGGGTCACTTCAGTCGAGGCGCATAATGAGGCGCAGACACGGTGGATGGAAGCGTTCTGGATAACGAAAATCTTCCGATAAAGCGTCCAGGTTTCGCTGCGGTATAGAAGAACGGAACTGCATCACAGAGTTGTATACCAGCAGCTTCGTCCCGGCAGTGATCTGGTGGTTGTCCCACACACAACATGACAGCTTGCCAAATGTTGCAGCCACCTTCGATACGCGGCTGCGCAGCTCGCTCGTCACCTGCAGCTCGGTTGTTATTAAGCTTCCAAGGTAGAAAAATCTCGGATCAGTTTCCAACAATTGGTCGGCAACCTGGATGTAATTCAAACCCACGGGCTCCATTCCGGGTGAACGCTGGAAAAGACAAACAGTCTTGTTTGTGTTGCTGGTGAGCCCGATTTTGGCCGATGTCGAAGCCAGAGCACTAGTCATGTGCTGCAACTCATCCGCGCTGTGTGCAAACAACGCACAATCATCAGCGAACAACAACATAGTTGTCGCACAGACTGGGATTTTCGCACCGCAAGGACGAATGTTCAGCAACTCACCATCAATACGGTTCTTCACACGGACATCTTAATGCCAAGCAGTCTCAAAAGTACAAGACCTCATTGCATGAAGGTAATCGGAGCAGAAAGTAAGACGTAGCGTTGCTTCACACCAGTGACAACCTCAAAGTCAACCGAGGTTTGTCCACTCAGCTGCACCCTCGCGCGAATACTACTGTGCAAACATTCAACTTAACTTATAAACGTACTCGGACAACCAAAGTTACATAACACCAGCCAAAATGCCTCGCGGTTCACCTTGTCAAATGCCTTGTTGAAGTCAACAAGAAGCGAGTACAATGGTTGGTGTCACGTTCGGCATTTCTCCTGCAACTGACAAGGCGCGAACATATCGTTGCTCTTCCGCCACGTTCGGTTCAACGACCTGAGTGAAAAGGCGGTTAAGCAAGATGCGGCGATCAATTTCCCCGCACAACTCAGCATGTTAATTCCGTAGTAATTTGTGCAGCATTATTTGTTCCCTTTACACTTGCACAGTGGTAGCACAAGGGCATCCTTCAGCTCGGTTGGCACCTCTTCTTAAAAACACACACGTTACATCAAGTGATGAAGCGCATTTACCAACGCGGTTCCACCGTATTTTAACACTGAGGAGATATCGTGTGTTCCGGTGAACGTGCCATTTCGCATCTGAGCAAGTGTTCACTGCGTCTCATCCAGTGTCGGCGTGTCCGCCAAACTCACTTTCATGATGTGCTGCATCAGACCGTTCAATGTAGACTGTATGCCGCAGATAAGCCGTAGCTTTTCTTAAGGCCGCTGCGAGACAGCCGATACAGCATGGATTTTCCTATTATTGGCGTGTTTCATGGTTGGGAGGAGACTGCCAGTACGCCCACACCTGACAGGAGAAGGAATCCGGTCCTCAGCCAAAGCCTTCGATAATGTATATACCCGAAAGGCTGCGGGACGACCTTCGTGATTTAGTGAACCGACTCACGTGGAATTGTGTTCTGGATCTTAGCTAGAAGAAGGGTGTAACCCAATTCCCATCTTGCGGTTGCCACCAGGCGTCCAGGACATGAGTGCACTGCAAAACATTAGCAGCAGCGCGCCGACGGTCTGTCAGGATCACGCCACCAAAAGCTTTAAAGCACCAAGGGCTCTCCCGCCATCGTTGATAATAAATGTATGTTTATAAAAGTCGGAAAACGAACACCGATTGGCGATTCACACGGACCATGCTAGATAGTGGCCAATTTCGAGATTACCAGAAGTCCGCTGACAGATTAGTAGCGAGGGTCCACTGTCTGCGCACCACGAATTCAGGCTGAGGTCCCGAGTTTAGAACGAACAAGGTAAGGAAGATTCATCTTTTGATGCATCTGCTCGGAAACAATAGTGTGTGATAACATTAATGCTCTGTATTGCATATTACATTGCAACCAATTAAGTAGTTCGCTCATTCGATAATAGGCTGCTTTGCCTGAGTCAACTAGCTTCTTTGTTTCGCCTTTAACTTGCGGAAACCGCGTGTCTCCAGCTCTATTAGCTCACGCGCATCTCCCTTCCTTGGTTAAACGTTGTGCTGGTGACACTGTAGCTATGGAAATATTTACATCTTATTAGGTCACGGTGCCTCCCATAAAGTGCTCTTGGAGGAATCATGAAGGATGACGTTGGCAGTTAGAAACAGACCGAAACGTCACCGATAAGAGCCAGTCATCAGTTTGGTCTTTTGAGGAGAGTGTTTAGAAATTCGGACTTTCTTCCCTTCCGTAAATGCTAAGCGCTTACTGGAGACATAATTTTGATTTTGTTATCCAGGCCTGGTGTCTCTGGCTCTTGAACCTCTCTGTAGGATAAACAAAAGTATTAAGGGCTAGTTTTAAGTACCATATCATTTTAGACTGCAAGCAAGTATCGGCGTCGTAAAAGGTGATGTCATCATGACTTGTCTAGTACCGACGAAACCCAAAGACATTTTCTTCCACTAATTAGATCTCAGTCCGAGTACAAACCTGAGAGGTCACCAATTCAAAGTGGCGACTCACCAAAGTCGATCTGATGGCCGAGAAACTGTTTACTCCTTTCAGGTATTCCGTACACGGAGCGTTCCTCAAACGCACGTCATTCCCACCCCCGTGTTAGGTCCACAAAAACGTCTCGACCGAACGCTATCCCATTTGTATTAAGTGTCAGTAAAATAATGGGGCATTTGCAACCAAATGTGGTACACATTACCTCTCTCCATAACGTAACGGTGAAAAAACCTGCATCTGCATTTCTGTGAATCGCTTGATAAGTCTGCTAAAACCCGTTTCTTTTTCGTGATGTTTTCGTATTAGGTATTGTAATGCACACTCCTGTCATCCTAAAGGGCTCGTCAAGTACTAGTGTTTTACCCGTTATAAACCAATGCTCAGAGTTCACATAGTGTTTTCTTCTTTTCTATCCTATAGTCTACTGTTTCTCACATGCAGTTGAACACCTATGTACATATTTGGCTTAGATCGGGACATCGACCGCTCTAGATGCGTACCAACCTAATTTTATTGAATTTAGTAGTCATTATTTGCAACAAGCATCTCCATTGATAAAGCTAGTTTTTTAAACCTGTTTGTTTAATGCAAAATTTAAGGGCGTTTTTGACACCCACCCTCCTGAATCAGATTTATAGCGCAATGCGACAACAGAAGTACCGGTGTCGAGTGAGCTTCTAAGCATCAAGTACAAAGTCTGAGCTGCGATTAGAAATCTATCCACTGCCAAAGCAAGATCTGATTTAGTTGGCACATTATGCTGCCGTGAGCGCAACACTTAAACTAAAATTCCCTCATTTAAACAAGTTCCTCTCCTGAACCAGAAGTATTTCCGTTTATTTGACTTACTCAGATTTGTTATTCTGCTGCATATTTCAGGTCTATTTGGCCTTTTTATTTTCCTTCAAATTATGTGTTGGTGTTAGGAAGGAAAACTCTAGGCGAACAATCGATGCGCCCATCGTCGTTACGGAGCCAAGGCTTGGCAGGCGAGCCAAACTCGTCCGCTTGGATTGAGTCGAATAAATAGCCAGCCGGATGAAGCGGTCAATTAACACTACGGTGGCATTACTTGCTTGGCCGTAAGTTGACCCTTCTAGAGTTTCCCAAGTGAGCTTCAAATAATATTCACCATTTTTCGCTTTTACCTTTATACTGAACGGTATGACTGGGTAATACAACCCTGTCCCCCTGCCCCTCCGACTCGCTCTTCCCTCTCCAGTGGGGGGCCAGCGACCGCGAGTTCCAATTGATGATCAACCATTAATTCAAGCGAGGGACTACCACTTCAGTTAGTAGTTTAATATTCCTGATGTGACTGCGTTTGATGGGAATATTGACAATAGGCCTACCTGTCTAGCACCCCCACCCCGACTATACTGGCTTGTGGAGACTGCTAATCTCTGTTGAACGTGTGGGACGCATGGTCTTCGTGACCAAGCTAGGCTCAGAGTGCTTCTATCCAGTATGGAACGGACTATGCCCCAGGCACCGCCTTGTGTACTCCTGGCACACATGGTTGCTTTCATAGATGGACAGGAATGCTGTTGCTGTACATGTTGAAGGAATGTGAATCGGTTCCGTTGATGGACCGTGGCTCGCATCCATGTGCCTCCCGGTCTTCTTACTTCGAGTTTACACTGGATTTGGGGTGTGTGCATAGTGCTTTGGGTGGTGCAACGCAAGTTAACCATGGTCCCTCTGTAGGCGCAGGCGTCATGTGGTTGTCCAATGGAAGCCGCAGTAACAATCAAATCCGATACCGGATGTTGTCAACCATGCTCCCTTGAGGCGATTTGGACTTGGTTTCTGTTGGAAACAGAACGTGTTATTGGATCAAAAGGATTAACCGTCGGCTTACATAACGATCCTCATTCGAGCAATGATCAATCGATCACGAACTTCCCCTTGGCTGGTCGTTCTGACTCCGTTGGCCAACAAGAACTGCTATGGCGCTAGTGGGTACCTATTTTATGCTTTTAGCCCTAAGTCTATGCTATTTTGTGGTTGTTAAAAAGAAGCCAGTTTGAGTAAGTGACGATGTACGCGTGAGATCAGTCAAAACCCTCGAATAAGTTTGTCAGTAAATCACAGGTCTTGCGTCACCCGCAAGTTATCCAGATTGCTCCGCTTCCGTCTGTTTAGTTGTGAGCAATACAGCGTCATTGTGTTAAACATCGAACGTGCGGACTAAACACAGCAGTGATGATTAAAAGGAGGTTTGATTGGACAAAATAGTTTGGCGTCAGGTTCGTGTGGCAATCTTTTGGTAATGAAGAGCATACTAATGAATCGACACAAGCTTCACACTTTTGATCACCTCTCAACCACTGGCCTGAGTTACGCAGGGAAGCGCGACAGATTTTGTTGCCCTGTAGGTAAATAAATAGATAATTCTGTGTGTTTCCTGATAAGCGTTATGTGATCCTCAGGTTGAAATGGCGATTTGTAAAGAGCAGTATCACCGTTTTCGTCAATTTACACATCATGAAACACCTACAAGTTCATGAATTTCTACAACTTCCCTTGTGTAACAGAGTTTATGAATTTACGGTTAGTTCAGGCCACCAACCAGATTACTTGCAGCTCATTAATTTGCTTAGATTGTTTGTGCTACTATGTCAGATTTAACGTGTAACGAAACCCTGAAGCATTCAAAGTTAAGGCAAAGAATAGGTGGCTCATGCTCAGGTTTTATGGTTTGAAAATGATAAAAAAGAATGAGTTGTGTGTGGACTTTTAGAAATGTATAGGACCATTTAGGCCAGGTTCCGTTGATGTTTCTGCCGAGTTGCTGGGAGTCAAATGTCATTAGTACACCCGGTATGGTGAGAAGGGTTTCAAGAGTTGTTCAGACGGTGGCGAGCTATGCACGTGCACGTGGAAATAGTTTGTTCCATATATTGGTGTATCTCAACAAAAGGGTGGATGGGATTTTAACCCACATTCACGTACAGAACAGCGTCCCTCACCACACATTGGGAGATTGGGTCTTTAATATTCACGTCACCCAATCTCCCAATGTGTGGTGAGGGACGCTGTTCTGTACTTGAATGTGGGTTAAAATCCCATCAACCCTTTTGTTGAGATACACCAATATATGGAACAAACTATTTCCACGTGCACGTGCATAGCTCGCCACAGTCTGAACAACTCTTGAAACCCTTCTCACCATACCGGGTGTATTAATGACATTTGACTCCCAGCAACTCGGCAGAAACATCAACGGAACCTGGCCTAAATGGTCCTATACATTTCTAAAAGTCCACACACAACTCATTCTTTTTTTATCATTTTCAAACCATAAAACCTGAGCATGAGCCACCTATTCTTTGCCTTAACTTTGAATGCTTCAGGGTTTCGTTACACGTTAAATCTGACATAGTAGCACAAACAATCTAAGCAAATTAATAAGCTGCAAGTAATCTGTTTGGTGGCCTGAACTAACCGTAAATTCATAAACTCTGTTACACAAGGGAAGTTGTAAAAATTCACGAACTTGTAGGTGTTTCATGATGTGTAAATTGACGAAAACGGTGATACTGCTCTTTACAAATCGCCATTTCAACCTGAGGATCACATAACGCTTATCAGGAAACACACAGAATTATCTATTTATTTACCTACAGAGCAACAAAATCTGTCGCGCTTCCCTGCGTAACTCAGGCCAGTGGTTGAGAGGTGATCAAAAGTGTGAAGCTTGTGTCGATTCATTAGTATGATCTTCATTACCAAAAGATTGCCACACGAAGCTGACGCCAAACTATTTTGTCCAGTCAAACCTCCTTTTAATCATCGCTGCTGTGTTTAGTCCGCACGTTCGATGTTTAACACAATGACGCTGTATTGCTCACAACTAAACAGACGGAAGCGGAGCAATCTGGATAACTTGCGGGTGACGCAAGGCCTGTGATTTACTGACAAACTTATTCGAGGGTTTTGACTGATCTCACGAGAACATCGTCACTTACTCAAACTGGCTTCTTTTTAACAACCACAAAATAGCATAGACTTAGCACTAAACGCATAAAATAGGTACCCACTAGCGCCATAGCAGTTCTTGTTGGCCAACGGAGTCAGAACGACCAGCCAAGGGTAAGTTCGTGATCGATTGATCATTGCTCGAATGAGGATCGTTATGTAAGCCGACGGTTAATCCTTTTGATCCAATAACACGTTCTGTTTCCAACAGAAACCAAGTCCAAATCGCCTCAAGGAAGCATGGTTGACAACATCCGGTATCGGATTTGATTGTTACTGCGGCTTCCATTGGACAACCACATGGCGCCTGCGCCTACAGAGGGACCATGGTAACTTGCGTTGCACCACCCAAAGCACTATGCACACACCCCAAATCCAGTGTAAACTCGAAGTAAGAAGACCGGGAGGCACATGGATGCGAGCCACGGTCCATCAACGGAACCGATTCACATTCCTTCAACATGTACAGCAACAGCATTCCTGTCCATCTATGAAAGCAACCATGCGTGCCAGGAGTACACAAGGCGGTGCCTGGGGCATAGTCCGTTCCATACTGGATAGAGGCACTCTGAGCCTAGGTTGGTCACGTTGGTCACGTTCAACAGAGATTAGCAATCTCCACAAGCCAGTATAGTCGGGGTGGGGGTGCTAGACAGGTAGGCCTATTGTCAATATTCCCATCAAACGCAGTCACATCAGGAATATTAAACTACTAACTGAAGTGGTAGTCCCTCGCTTGAATTAATGGTTGATCATCAATTGGAACTCGCGGTCGCTGGCCCCCCACTGGAGAGGGAAGAGCGAGTCGGAGGGGCAGGGGGACAGGGTTGTATTACCCAGTCATACCGTTCAGTATAAAGGTAAAAGCGAAAAATGGTGAATATTATTTGAAGCTCACTTGGGAAACTCTAGAAGGGTCAACTTACGGCCAAGCAAGTAATGCCACCGTAGTGTTAATTGACCGCTTCATCCGGCTGGCTATTTATTCGACTCAATCCAAGCGGACGAGTTTGGCTCGCCTGCCAAGCCTTGGCTAAGTAACGACGATGGGCGCATCGATTGTTCGCCTAGAGTTTTCCTTCCTAACACCAACACATAATTTGAAGGAAAATAAAAAGGCCAAATAGACCTGAAATATGCAGCAGAATAACAAAGCTGAGTAAGTCAAATAAACGGAAATAAATCTGGTTCAGGAGAGGAACTTGTTTAAATGAGGGAATTTTAGTTTAAGTGTTGCGCTCACGGCAGCATAATGTGCCAACTAAATCAGATCTTGCTTTGGCAGTGGATAGATTTCTAATCGCAGCTCAGACTTTGTACTTGATGCTTAGAAGCTCACTCGACACCGGTACTTCTGTTATCGCATTGCGCTATAAATCTGATTCAGGAGGGTGGGTGTCAAAAAACGCCCTTAAATTTTGCATTAAACAAACAGGTTTAAAAAACTAGCTTTATCAATGGAGATGCTTGTTGCAAATAATGACTACTAAATTCAATAAAATTAGGTTGGTACGCATCTAGAGCGGTCGATGTCCCGATCTAAGCCAAATATGTACATAGGTGTTCAGCTGCATGCGAGAAACAGTAGACTATAGGATAGAAAAGAAAACACTATGTGAACTCTGAGCATTGGTTTATAACGGGTAAAACACTAGTACTTGACGAGCCCTTTAGGATGACAGGAGTGTGCATTACAATACCTAATACGAAAACATCACGAAAAAGAAACGGGTTTTAGCAGACTTATCAAGCGATTCACAGAAATGCAGATGCAGGTTTTTTCACCGTTACGTTATGGAGAGAGGTAATGTGTACCACATTTGGTTGCAAATGCCCCATTATTTTACTGACACTTAATACAAATGGGATAGCGTTCGGTCGAGACGTTTTTGTAGACCTAACACGGGGGTGGGAATGACGTGCGTTTGAGGAACGCTCCGTGTACGGAATACCTGAAAGGAGTAAACAGTTTCTCGGCCATCAGATCGACTTTGGTGAGTCGCCACTTTGAATTGGTGACCTCTCAGGTTTGTACTCGGACTGAGATCTAATTAGTAGAAGAAAATGTCTTTGGGTTTCGTCAGTACTAGACAAGTCATGATGACATCACCTTTTACGACGCCGATACTTGCTTGCAGTCTAAAATGATATGGTACTTAAAACTAGCCCTTAATACTTTTGTTTATCCTACAGAGAGGTTCAAGTGCCAGAGACACCATGCCTGGATAACAAAATCAAAATTATGTCTCCAGTAAGCGATTAGCATTTACGGAAGGGGAGAAAGTCCGAATTTCTAAACACTCTCCTCAAAAGACCAAACTGATGACTGGCTCTTATCGGTGACGTTTCGGTCTGTTTCTAACTGTCAACGTCATCCTTCATGATTCCTCCAAGAGCACTTTATGGGAGGCACCGTGACCTAATAAAATGTAAATATTTCCATAGCTACAGTGTCACCAGCACAACGTTTAACCAAGGAAGGGAGATGCGCGTGAGCTAAAAGAGCTGGAGACACGCGGTTTCCGCAAGTTAAAGGCGAAACAAACAAGCTAGTTGACTCAGGCAAAGCAGCCTATTATCGAATGAGCGAACTACTTAATTGGTTGCAATGTAATATGCAATACAGAGCATTAATGTTATCGCACACTATTGTTTCCGAGCAGATGCATCAAAAGATGAATCTTCCTTACCTTGTTCGTTCTAAACTCGGGACCTCAGTCTGAATTCGTGGTGCGCAGACAGTGGACCCTCGCTACTAATCTGTCAGCGGACTTCTGGTAATCTCGAAATTGGCCACTATCTAGCATGGTCCGTGTGAATCGCCAATCGGTGTTCGTTTTCCGACTTTTATAAACATACATTTATTATCAACGATGGCTGGAGAGCCCTTGGTGCTTTAAAGCTTTTGGTGGCGTGATCCTGACAGACCGTCGACGCGCTGCTGCTAATGTTTTGCAGTGCACTCATGTCCTGGACGCCTGGTGGCAACCGCAAGATGGGAATTGGGTTACACCCTTCTTCTAGCTAAGATCCAAAACACAATTCCACGTGAGTCGGTTCACTAAATCACGAAGGTCGTCCCGCAGCCTTTCGGGTATATACATTATCGAAGGTTTTGGCTGAGGACCGGATTCCTTCTCCTGTCAGGTGTGGGCGTACTGGCAGTCTCCTCCCAACCATGAAACACGCCAATAATAGGAAAATCCATGCTGTATCGGCTGTCTCGCAGCGGCCTTAAGAAAAGCTACGGCTTATCTGCGGCATACAGTCTACATTGAACGGTCTGATGCAGCACATCATGAAAGTGAGTTTGGCGGACACGCCGACACTGGATGAGACGCAGTGAACACTTGCTCAGATGCGAAATGGCACGTTCACCGGAACACACGATATCTCCTCAGTGTTAAAATACGGTGGAACCGCGTTGGTAAATGCGCTTCATCACTTGATGTAACGTGTGTGTTTTTAAGAAGAGGGGCCAACCGAGCTGAAGGATGCGCTTGTGCTACCACTGTGCAAGTGTAAAGGGAACAAATAATGCTGCACAAATTAGTACGGAATTAACATGCTGAGTTGTGTGGGGAAATTGATCGCCGGATCTTGCTTAACCGCCTTTTCACTCAGGTCGTTGAATCGAACGTGGCGGAAGAGCAACGATATGTTCGCGCCTTGTCAGTTGCAGGATAAATGCCGAACGTGACACCAACCATTGTACTCGCTTCTTGTTGACTTCAACACGGCATTTGACAAGGTGAACCGCGAGGCATTTTGACTGGTGTTATGTAACTTTGTTTGTCCGAGTACGTTTATAAGTTAAGTTGAATGTTTGCACAGTAGTATTCGCGCGAGGGTGCAGCTGAGTGGACAAACCTCGGTTGAATTTGAGGTTGTCTCTGGTGTGAAGCAACGCTACGTCTTACTTTCTGCTCTGATTACCTTCATGCAATGAGGTCTTGTACTTTTGAGACTGCTTGGCATTAAGATGTCCGTGTGAAGAACCGTATTGATGGTGAGTTGCTGAACATTCGTCCTTGCGGTGCGAAAATCCCAGTCTGTGCGACAACTATGTTGTTGTTCGCTGATGATTGTGCGTTGTTTGCACACAGCGCGGATGAGTTGCAGCACATGACTAGTGCTCTGGCTTCGACATCGGCCAAAATCGGGCTCACCAGCAACACAAACAGGACTGTTTGTCTTTTCCAGCGTTCACCCGGAATGGAGCCCGTGGGCTTGAATTACATCCAGGTTGCCGACCAATTGTTGGAAACTGATCCGAGATTTTTCTACCTTGGAAGCTTAATAACAACCGAGCTGCAGGTGACGAGCGAGCTGCGCAGCCGCGTATCCAAGGTGGCTGCAGCATTTGGCAAGCTGTCATGTTGTGTGTGGGACAACCACCAGATCACTGCCGGGACGAAGCTGCTGGTATACAACTCTGTGATGCAGTTCCGTTCTTCTATACCGCAGCGAAACCTGGACGCTTTATCGGAAGATTTTCGTTATCCAGAACGCTTCCATCCACCGTGTCTGCGCCTCATTATGCGCCTCGACTGAAGTGATCCAGTTGCAGAGGCGGAAGTGCTCCGACGAAGTGGCATGTACGCAGTAGACTGCATTCTTCTGCTGAGCACCTGAGTTGGCTCAGACATATTGGCCGCATGGATTTGACCCGGATACCGAAACAGCTGCTTTCTGGCCAATTGCGTGCAGGGAAGCGGGACGTGGGACAACCGAAGTTACGTTGCCAAGACATGATCAAAGTGAGACTCTCACGTTCTAACGTTGGTTTCAGGTGTTGGGAATCGAAGGCGGTTGATCAGCGTGCATGGCGCCATCTGATCTTAATGATCAGATCCGAGGTGCAGGAGAAAGCCCTTGTGCAAGCGGAGAATAAATGACAATTACAAAGTCAACAGGCGCCGATGGATTGTACTCCATTGACGTCGGGCGCAGGATACTCTATCACATGCAGTCGCGATTGCCTGTGTCAGGCAGGTCTGGCGAGCCATGAGCGAAGCCACCCGGAACCAGCATCGAATTGAAGGCATGTCCTGCTGAGAACGTAAGTAGAACCGGTGCAGCGTTGGTAGGTATGCTGCATACGCTTCCATTCGATTTACTAACCACGTGATTCCGTGCTAAGTCGCTACATTTCAGGTGGCTTTTTGCTATCATGTCTTAATGCGTTTTTGCTTCATTTTAGTGTCTACCCGAATAATCTTCTATTAACTTGCACACGTCGCTTAGGCTAATTGCGGTTGAATTTGTTAACATTTCCGTGGCTGTGAAATTTTTAAAATATCTTTCTCCAACACCTTGAACTTAACAAGGTTTTGTTGATAAGCATCTTGTTTTATGTGCTCATTTAGCGAAGAGCTATGTCAGCATATCCGTGTGGTATATTCGATAAATATTATTTGTCATTATCCGTTCAAGTGACGAGCTGTTGTTTGACATCCCCGATGTGGCTGCGCTTAATGTGCATGTTGACAAGGTGCCTACCTGTCTATCATCCACCGCTGCGCCCACACTGGCTCCAAGAGGCAGTTGGTCATTGCTGGAGGGAACGGGTTGCACGGTTCTCGTGAGCCTACTGGGCTCGAAGATTGGTTCCATCTGGTGTAGAGCGGACTACGGTCCAGTCACCGCCTTGTGTGCGATTGATTCCCCAAATACAGCGTGCTTGTGTTTACCTGTGAAGGAGTGTGGGCCGGCTCCGTTGGTGAAATGTGGCTCTCCCATCCACGTGCTTCCCGGTCTGATTCCTTCGGGTTTACACTGGATATGGGGTGTGTGGATGTAGGTGTGAGTGGTGCAGCGCAAGCCACCCGTTGTCCAGCTGTGGGCGCAAGCCTCCTGTGGCTGTCCGCTTGGAGGCCAGAGTGACAGATAAATCCGGAGCCGGATGGTCCCAGCCATTGTCTACGATGCGAGACACGCCTGTATAGATATGAACGGGTAATTGCCTACTTGTATGTAACCTTAATAGCAGGTGGATCAGGAAAGTTAAAAAGCAGATAAAATATTTATCATTGGATGGATAGCAAAGGAATAATAAATGTTTGACTGAAACGAAATGATGCCGACTGTTGTTTAGCAGCCCCCTTACCTACCTAAGGATAAAATTTTCAACTCCCAAAGTGGGTGTGCTCTTCGAAACAAACCTTTGGTCTAGCTCGCCATGTAGGCTTTAACTGGATACAAATTTTTTCTCCAGTATCTGCTCGCATGCAAGCAGAACTTGCCGGTACATACACAATGTATGAAAGGATGGTTAAGATTCAGTCCTACGCAGTTCGGTCACTTTGAGTTGATAGATTCAAGAAGCCCTGCACTGGTGTATTTGGACGCTTACCAGTTAATTCACCAGGGACATACTATTAAGCTAATTGGGAATTCGATGGCATTAGAGGTATTAGATAATTGAGCATAATAACAACTGCAGATTTATCTAAATGCAGCCATCCACGGAACCGTCCCCAGGGGACCTGCTTCCATGCAGTGTATTCTTCGGATAGATTTCACCCGCACTTCCGTGCCCCAATTGGCTGTGTGCCGGTGGGATAAAGTCAATATTAGATTCTTATATGTTAATCATATTGTAGGGCTGTATTTTAACACATGTCATGAACTAAACGGCCACCTAGCTAGTTCCCACCTTTATCTATTTTGAGCATGACAATTCTACTTTACTTCGAGAAGGTAAGAACGCATTGCAGTTCATAATAAGTCGCGTCAGTGAGACAGTGACAAAATTTCTTGCATGGGTATAATTGTTTAGCTTGGAAAATGCATTCCGTCGCCTCAAGATACAAGCAAGTCGTGGCCAACAATGAAATAAGAAATAAGATAAAATATGCGAAGTAAGTATATGAAGTGTGCAGTGTGTAGGAAAATATGAGAAATAATAATAATTGCAATTTGCAAACAGGACAATCACAAAAGGACGGTTAACTTTGCCGAACAACGACAGTAAAGAAAGTTCGAAAGAAAAAGTTTCACCCTCCGGCCATGATTTTGAAAGGAAGAAAAAACAAGGAATGTAATCAAAATGCAGTTTATGCCATCCCTGGAGAAATGGGTGTTTTAGTGCAACTTACGACCAATTGTAGCCATCAGAAGTGGAAAGGAGTTTGTTCATTAATTCCAGACAATCGATCGCTAGGAAAATCGTGTCGATCTCTCAGCAGAGACATGGAAAAGAGTTAAGAAATCGGCGGAGGAGTGTAGAAAGCTAACATAGAGCAGGTTTCGAGTGATAGTGGAAAGAAAAAGCAGCCATGGACCAATAGCCTTCGACAAATGAGTCCCGTTTCATATATGTGCCGGTCCTTCCTTAAATAATCTATCGTCGTTTATTTGCGAACTTAAGATCCGTTTCGCCTTTGCTGGTGTCAGAGAAATCTTAATCATTAGGTAGAATAGGCATAAGTGTTTCGTACATAGTTTGCAACTAGGTAGCATTTTCCATACCAGGCTGATCCTTATACGATAAAAGTCCTGACTCTGCTCCTGAATGGAGGCACTACAATCATACATACTGTGTCACGCATTTCCTATTTGGTTTTTAGACAAAATTAAATAGACCTGTGTTGACTACGCAATATGCCACAGAAATTTGTCTAGTCCGCAAATATTTAAATGTAATCTAAGCAACCATAAAGGCTCAACGTTAAATTACATCTATGTTTATAAAGAGCGTGTGGAGTAACCATAGAGGCGTTTAATGAAGGCGTGTTGAACATTTTATGGCCTTCAAGTTACATTTACGTGGATTGATGACCGGAACACAACAGTATCCTATCGAGAGCCTTATGTTGATTTTATGTGACATGAGTCTTGTCTCAACGTAAGTAATTTATTAGTATGGTCCATTACATGCATTCGCTTAGTCAGATAGTTCACATGTTCGCTGATATTTAGGGAACTGGAATAGATCAATTCTGAATCGCTGACCGAAGTGCAAACTGCAATGGTATCACAATGAAGTAGAAATACATAACCCTGCATCCATATAGCATTCATTAATCCTGACATTGCATTTTGATGTGCAGAAGTGCATCTGCCATTTCTGGGTCCAGCTCTATATGGTTTGTGGAACGCATACAATATTTGTAACTTCAGTTATAGGTTGGGATAACTGGAAGGCTGCATTGGCAACCCGCTCTATTTTGATTGCATTTATGACTTCGGGTATGAAATTCACCAACTGACTACCGCTGGGCTTGTAGCGTTCATAATTTTATTCTTGACAAATCAGTGTATGGTGTTCATTCATGGTTCCTTGATCAAGCACGGATTAAGACTTTAATGTTATCGGATCATAGAAGAAAAATATTTGCTGCGATTCTGCGAAGACGCAGAGCATCGCGGAATTTATAAAGTTCGCTGAAATGGAACCGCTGCAGTAAACTATTGTCATTACAGGTCACTCATACAGTGTGCGTTGGGTACAGATATCGGGATATGTTGTAATCTCGGAGTCTTCGTGCATGAATTTACTGAATAATGTTGGCCTCGATGGGGTGTGGGCCGGTACCGAATCAATCAACACGCTTATTTTATTTCTTCGACTTGACATTAGGGAGATGTAGCCTAGGTTTGATGGCTCAATCTCCAGACTCCAACATTCTGCGGTCTTTCACGGCCACAATGAAAGTTAAATCTCGAAGCTGTATATCATGAAGTGCTGTTTGTGTATTTACCGTCAGCAACGTCTCAGGTGCATAGATAGTAATGTGATGTACCATCCGTTTCATTAGGAGAATGCAACTATATGACTATGTACGGCGAATTGTTTCAAACTGCCCCTTTATAGGTGGTGCTTCAAGACATACCAACCTAAAGAAAAGGGTCCTTGCAACGAACTAGAAGTTGTTGCTATTCCCGTGTATTTTCACATTGGCTTTTGTCGGCATATTTGGTTTACCGAAGTTAATCCTCCATCACTTGGGTCTTTTCGGTAAGTCATGTGCTGCGTTGCCACAAACTCTCCGCTTCCTGCAGCCCTGTAATATACACTAGGTTCAGTTTTAGCACTTCTGAATATCCAGTAGCCGGTGTGTTTATTACTGGTTTTCCACCTGCCTCTAGTATTGAAGTAACACTCTACAGCCTCGATACAGGGAAAAACCGAAGAATAAGATGAAGGGAACATGGCCGTACAGAAATTGAGAAGACATTTATAATAAAAGACCGAACAAAACCATTAGTTCATTGGTGACATATCACAGAATGAATGCAACAGGTTTTCTCGGGGCGAAATACTGCATATGGTAGTTCCAAATCATATGGCTTGTGCTCATTCCTCTTGGTCATTTACTTTTTATTCCTTCGTTGATTATTACTGATCAAGCTGCTTATTTGATTGATGCAGTGAAGCGGAAATTTCTGGAACATCATAAAAGCAGAAGTCTACGGCCAACATAAATGATCATTGATGTGAACATCCGACCACGACCACATAGTGAAACAAGGGAACAATTTTTATCCGGATAAAAAACCTAATGCTTAACAGCTTCTGCAAGATCGTCATGGCAAAACTTCAAATTACGGAAAAATTGTTAGCAAAATTGGTGAACTCATTGTGAAATGCGTAGTATAAGCCGTAAAACCGAGATAAATCCACAAGTAATGACGGAAAATGGGATTTACTTAAAAATCGTCTCTCCTCCTGGTGTACACAAACAGGCGGTAAAAAATGGAACGAAATCTGAGATTTGACCGCCAGTGAAATCGCTAACAGCTAATTGTGCTTATCCGTTGGAAATGAGTCTTGTGAGGTGGTGTAGTGGTATGAGTGCACAATCAACTCGGACTAAGAACTCTGCTTGCGCGGGAGCATATATGACAGATTCCGGTAGGGCGCTCCACGTTCTGCAAATGAGTACGGAAAAGAAATTCAGACGGCATTCCAAACGACTGTACTGCTCTGCCATCTTGAGACGGTGGCCTTTTAAATTACTGTTGTGACAGCAATAGCAAGTAGCGGCACGTGTGGTTGGGATCTCTCAAAATCTGCTAAGTCTAAATGTGATCACCGCGCAATCGCCGATACTGTCCGCTGAAGACCCCGGGCACTTGAAGTCTTCGTTCATACGATAAGTTATACAGACCCTTGCCATCCTTGGTTGTCCGGTGTTAGGATTTCTCTTAGACGGTGAGATCTCTCCTCAGCCATGCTTAGCAGACCTGTATTGCGTATTCCATATGTGAACGTGTGTATGCGCTGTCGGAGCACCGCTAAACGATGATCCATGGCGGCATCAATACTGCACTGTCATTCATGCAGCACGGAAAAATATAATTGGCCCATATAGTAATTGAGGCGGAACAACATTCTGCATCGCAAATTTAATTGGCTTAGTAGTTTTGAGCGAAATGAAAACGAATCATAAATGTTGCCGACAACCAATTCGCGCACCTGGATCTTGGCTATGAACAACAACTCGATTTACAGTTAATAGAGTGTCAGTGAGTGTTACTTGTATCCGCGCACACATGCACACACTCCAGGACCGGAAATGAGGAATGCAAAAGATGAGTCAAGACAGGACTGTATACAGAACACCGTTTCCATTTATAAGACACAACAGTGGTTGAACCACAAACTATAAAAACACATCGGAGCCATTCAACAGCGTAGGAGATCTGAATGACACTGAGCCGAATGAGATAACAGTAAAAGTAAGAACCAAACAACCGTGTTTGAGGAAAATGGTATTAAGGGGAAACGGGACACTGAAACAATGGAACAATGGATTTATGCGGGTATAAAAGCTAAAGCTTGACAAATCCCGTAGGTGATCAGTGCGAAAATCATAGAAGTGTGAAAAATTCAATGGAAACCATTTCAGTAAAATCGTTTAACAACGAGTCACTACAAGCTTGTGGACTCACTGAGTTTGAAGTGTCAAAATAATAATCCACTATAACTCCGGAGGGGATCATTAGGTATGGAGTATTTGGTTAAAGAGTCACCGCCCCTTGAAATTCGCATGGGGCAAAGTGTTTGAGTTTGAAGCGTCAAAATATAAATCCACTGTTGAAATTTGCGTGGGGGAAAATTATTTTTAATGTATGGATTTTGGATCTCTCAAAATTAGACTGTACTATGGGAGATAGTGCAATGAAGTGCGTGCACTATCAACTCGATTTTTGAACTCGATCAGATTGGGTGCACTGTCTACAGATTCTGGGAGAGCATTCCAGGCTTGGCAAACACGCACGGAAAAGAAATTCCGTTGACATTCCAAACGGCTGTACTGCACTGCCAGCTTCAGATGATGGCCTCTCAGATTGTTGTTGTTACTGAGCTCCAGCAGTTGGCGGCAGATATGATTGGGGTCTGTCAGAATATGATAAGCCAAAATCAAATCTCCCGTAGTCATCGATATTGACCACTAAATATCCCGAGCAATCTCAGTCTGTCTTCGTAGCGTAACTGGCCTAAACCTTTCATGTTCTTCGTTGCGCGTCGTTGAGGTTTCTCTAAATCAGAGAGGTCTTTCCTCAGCCACGGATGCCAGGCTTGTATTGCATACTCCACGTGTGGTCGTATGTATGCACCTAGAAGTTGGTGAAAAACGGATGGATCGAAGCGTCCAAATGTGCGCCGGAGAAGGCCAAATTTCGAATGCTCGCGTTCGATGCTTTCTTTGCCTGGGCTGAACAACCAAGATCGGACTGAATCAAGACTCCCAAATCCTTTTCCTCAGCAGTTGCGGGAAGCACATGGTCACCCAGTTTATAGAAAAAATGCTGATTGGTGACGTAAGTGTAATACTCTGCACTTTTCTGTGTTGAGTGGGAGTTGGTTCTGAACTGACCACGCATACACCTTATCCAGATCCTCATGAAGTATTATGGAGTCTTCTGGTGTATTGGTCGCTCTCCAGACCTTGATGCCGTCGGCATAGAGTAGGCAGTTCGGAAAGAATGAGGGCCGCTATGTCGTCAATATACATCAAACAATCGTGGCCCCAGTACCGATCCCTGTGGTACACCACATTCGACTTGGATTGGGTGGGGTAGGGACCCACGCACTTTTACCTCTAAGCACCAGTGGAGAAGAAAGCTTGTGATCCATCCTAGGAGCGGATCACCAATGCCGAAGCTCTGAAGTTTGCAGATCAGGATTCCATCCTCTAGTCGATCGAAGGCGTTTGAGAAATCTAGGTAGACCACGTCCACTCCTGCACCGCTGTCAATTAATTTGGTCCAACTCGATCTTGCTAGCAGCAGATTTGTGGTGCACGATCGATTCCGTCGAAAACCATGCTGTTCATGTGCAAGGAAGGCAGACTCATCTAGATAGGCTGTTAATACGTCAGCAACAATAGCTTCCATAACCTTTGACAGGACCGGGAGAAGGGTTACAGGACGGTAGTTGGCTGGATCAGAACGGCTACCGCCCCATTACAAAGAATGTACGCCGGCCAGTAAAATTACAGAAGTAGCGCGTTTAAACAAATTTATGAAACAAATGATAGCGGAAAAATAACCGGTATCTAAGAATTGTCACAGGAAGGTATGCCCAACGAGCATCTTGTTCACAGTGTTGCAGTACCTGCTCTGTATTTGAAGGGCTATGGAGGTTTCAAGTCATTCATGAAGCATCGATCCCCCGTTCAATTTAGGAAGCTGTTAGTTTTCTTTTGATCGTGACGTTCACTTCTTCTTTGATTACGCGCCGGTGTTACATGTCACTTTCTGTTCCTTACACCGGTTAGAGTACGAAAACTGAACATACTTTTGGACGGCCTCAGCGAACTGCTCTGCAGCACCCGGTACTTCAGGGACAAACGGTTTATTCGGCAAAGCAAGCTCAGCGAAAATGACATTATGACAAGCATGTAGGAACCTCGATGTAAATGACTGTCATTTCCATAACTAACGACACTGCTACACTCATGCATCTGTTAAACAAACCCGCTCCAGCGAACCAACCAGCGCATGAATGAAATATGCGCAGCTGTTCAAGCAACTGCTCTGTTCACTTGGAGCACGCTATCCGCTTGCTTCGCCATGTAAATCGTATCGTTCTTCTACTTGCACAGACGTACCACATTCTTCTCTTTCACGGGATCAGCCGAATCTATTTGACTGAAGACTCCCTGCGATCTTTCGCTTCGCGCGGTCTTTGCTGCCCTTGTCGTTGTGACTCTCTGCGAGGCGTCATGTGCAGTGCTGCAGTTCCACTTTCTCGTTCCCGGTATCACTTCAGCTGCACTCGGTTCCATCTTAGTAACTCCTCCCTGATACACACATCATAAGATCTTTCTGTAAAAATTCGCGGTCACTACACTTTTTTCCATCGTTTGTTAACACACGTTATTGGCTGGATCCACGTTTCCTTAATACATGAGAGTTCCGGTAGCGCCTCGGTCCCGTAATAGTAATATTCCTTTTGATCTGCTATCCCTTTCCTTAAGTTCCTTTGCAGTTGCTCATGCGATATATAAACAGAATGTAGCAGCTCAGCAGACAGAGGCATTAGGGTACTTGTCCTTTTGCTGTAGAGACGTTGAACCGGAATGAGACTGTTTTCGGTAATGGCGTACTGCGATTCCATAACAGCGTTAGATGTGGGTCATCATGAGTGCATCCAGCGTACGACAACAGCTTTTTGGCTTGTTTGACCGCTACCTCCGCTTTT